>SJYV01043672.1:19964-40261 GCA_006410875.1 Neotragus pygmaeus
CCAGAGAGGTGGGGGTGGCTCAGAGAGCAGCGCCCGCGGTCAGCCAGCCAGCCAGACGTGGGGGTCCTCTTGTCTGAGGGTCTGAGGGTTAGGAAGCTGTGCCTCTCAGAGCAGGCTGTACTGGATGCCTTACCTCCTGAATGGAATCACTGACTGACCCCAGTCCTCAACTGAAGGGTGCCGGAGGAGAGGGATGGACGGGGTTCTTACAGCTGACTCTAAACCACTAAGTCAATTAAAACTGCCTATCCAACAAGACAGCTCTGTGTTTGGCCTTCCAACACCCGCTGCTGCTTTATTCTCTGCCCGCCTCTCCTGGAGGGATTTCACAGGGTGCCGGGCACTCCCGATGACTCCCTCTTGGCGGCTTGCCCCCAAGCCAGCCTGTAAATACGAAGCCATCCCAAACCCGGGGGTGTGGTCTCCCGCCCAGCAGAGCGTATCCTCTTTTCACCTCTGCCGTCTCAGTGCGTCCCTGCACTGTCCCGGGGAGCGGTGGACCCAGACATGGTGCCCGCACCAGGACAGCAAGCAGACCACGTGCCGGCCCCTGGCTGCGGAGGGAGCACGGGAAGGCCTTTGTGAGGGCCGGGGCACCCTCCACGGGACGGGGGGGTGAGGCCAAGCAAGGGCTGCTGTTCAAGCCTGGCCTCCTGATCCCGCCCTTAGAGCACCTTTATCCCCAGATGACCTGCTAACCTGGATAACCCGTCTTACCTTTGCAGCTGATCAGGCCACTCCAACTAACCGTTTGGCTGCCCTTCCCAAAGGTAATTCGTACTAACCCCGGGACTCGCGCCAAGCCCTCCAGGTGCCTCAGAGGGTGGCGAGTAGGAGGAAGGCCCTGCAGGAGAGGAGTGCTGTGCACAGGGTGGGGCCAGCTTGCCCCACCCCTGCCGAGTCTGACCCCTCCCAGGAGGCCCCGCCTCCTCCCTGAGCCCTTCAAGTCCCGCCCCTTTGGCAGACTGAGTTGTGGTCCCCTCCCACCTCTTACCTCTGGCCACGCCCACACTCCCCTGGGGCGGCCTGTACTCCAATTGGTCTCGGAACAGCCCACCTTTTTGGCAGCCTCTAGAGATCTGCTGTTACGCACCCATTTACAGTCCACATGCACATGCGTGCAACACGTGAATGTGGCTGCTGGGACTCACCTTTCAGATCCTTCCACTGACCAGCCAAAATGTGGAAATAACTAGTGCAAGGGGCCAGGATGGGAGAAAAGAAGCATGCTGCCCTCCCCAGTCGGTGGCCAGGAGGGCACTCACACCCACTTCAGAAACCCAGTGAGACTGGAGCCCCCCCAAAGGCGCTGCCCAACCCTTGCTGGGGGACTCTGTCCTGCTGTCCATCATGGAAGCGTCTAGACGGAGCTGCTCTCTCCTCCCTGGCCTGGTCCTCTGTGTTTGTCCCATCCCCCCATCCTCCTAACTGCTCTGCCCTGCAAGCTCTCCAAACACCCTCCTGGGCTCCTGCCCCCTCAGAGCCTCAGCACACAGAGTAGAAGATAGTTAGAGACAGAAGTCCCATACCTCTTTACTGAAGGTGTCTCTTTCCCAAATGTTTCCACTCCAAGAACACCCACAGATTGGGGTGGGTTGGCCCCAATTCTCACTGCGCCCTGCACCCCTTGATATTCTTTGGGGGGTGGAATTTGGGAGTCTTTCCTCTTTGTCCTTCCTTGAACCCCGAGGGCAGGGGTGGCCCCTGGGCTGACCCTGCAGCACAGGCTGGGGTTGGTCCCTGCAGGGGGTGAGCTCAGCCCTCCTGAGTCCTGTCTGCGGGACGGTGGCTGGGGCTGGGGCCCGTGCAGGCCGGGCCGGCTCTGACTCTGGAGGCCCCTCCCTCTGCCACCAGGACGACCGGACCGACCCCGCGACCTGGAGCTCACTGACCTGGCCGAGAGAAGCGTGAGACTGACCTGGATCCCAGGGGACGACAACAACAGCCCCATCACAGGTCAGCCACGGGCCCGTGCCAGCCAGGAAGAGGGACACAGCCTGGTGGCCGCCCAGCCCTGGCTTCGGGCCCCGCCGCCTCCTCTCTGGGCGTGTGCCCTGGGCTGTCGACAGGATGGAGGCCGTGGTCTATCTCCCGTTCTGTGTTTGGGAAGAGTTCATGTGCCTCTGTCTCCCTATGCAAGGCTGTCAACACTGCTGGGAACCCGAGGGACACCCTGGGAAAGAGCTCACTGACTCAGCTCCCCAGACAGTCCCGACTTCCTTGCCTCCTCAGACTATGTCGTCCAGTTTGAAGAAGACCAGTTCCAGCCAGGGGTCTGGCATGACCATTCCAAGTTCCCGGGCAGTGTCAACTCAGCTGTGCTCCGGCTGTCGCCCTACGTCAACTACCAGTTCCGGGTCATTGCCATCAATGAGGTGGGCAGCAGCCACCCCAGCCTCCCATCTGAGCGCTACCGAACCAGCGGAGCACGTGAGTGCTTGAGGGCTAACGGCAGGTGCTGACGCCAGGCACCCTGGTACAGACTGAGTTCCCAGCCACATGAATTTAGGCAAGCTACCCCAGGCTTCCTCATCTATGAAACAGAATAATTATACCATCTCCATTATGGGGCTATTGTGAAAATACAGTTGTTTGAAAATATAATTCAGGTCCTTAATGTAATGTGCATGTAGTAAGCACACAATAAATGTTAACTGACATTTTTATTATTACTTATTAGTAATAATTATGAATAATTCTTGATCTGCTTTAAAGGGAAGAGCTATGAAGACTGGTGGTAGAAACATATCATCTCATGTTACATAAGGTCTCTTAACATACTTGGGTAATGAAATGCTTAGATTTCTGAAATCACACTGGCTCATTGAGGGTGAAAGACGCTCCCCCAAAATGTTGAATGCCAGGATAAACCAAGTTGGTATTAAACACACTTAGTGGATAATCCACAAAGCAGATAATCCACATTGAGTTGGCTCTATTGATCATCTAAAGTGTGGAAAGCCTTATAATAAATGCTGTGTTGTCAGGGATTAAAACTCAGAAGAAACTATCCCTCCTTTGGGGGTTTAAGTCTCAGCTAGGAAGGCACATTGTATGTATGACAGGGTGGCAGAGCGAGCTCGGCTGCGTAGGGGACAGAGTGTGTTGAGAAATGCAGAGACAAGCATGGAAGGGGCCAGTCAGCTGGGGAGGCGAGGCTGTTTACTGTGCCCTGTGATGTGTTCAAACCCTGGGTTTGAACTTTGTCTCCATTTGGGTTCCAGCCCCCGAGTCCAACCCCTCTGATGTGAAGGGAGAAGGGACCAGGAAGAACAACATGGAAATCACATGGACGGTGAGAGCCCCTCCAGCCCGCCCACGATGCTTGCCTGGCAGTCTGGGGGCCCTCGCCCTGTACATCCCTGGGACCCCCGGGCTGCAGGGTGGCCCAGGCGTCCTGCCTGGTGTGAGGGCCACTCTTTGCATTGAGCATCAAGAAATCAAACAGGAGAGTATCTAAGAGCAAGCTTTAAGACAGGAGCAGAGGTGACTGCAGAAACAGACACTATCATTCTGGCAAAAGCAGAGAGAGTCCCACAGAACCAAAGCACTTCTTTAGAAGAAGGGGAGATTTAGATTAGTCCCCAGAGAAGATGTAGCCTAAACACCGGTACCTCGCTTCGGTAAGTTCTGAGCTGCTCTCACTGGAGACTGTTGAGTGTGGAGAGAGACCAGCCTAGTGGTGGGCCTCCAGTGGCAGCCGTCTGTAAGTCCAGGATGGACAGAGGGACTCCAAAGATGATTGCCAGACCAGGATTGAAAAACTCATCTTCCATCTTGGCTCTGCTGCTGCTAAGTCGCTTCAGTCGTGTCCGACTCTGTGCGACCCCACCTGACCACATTTTCCAAACCAAAACTGGGATGTGTGGCCTCCAAATGACATTTTTTTTCCCCCAAACTGCTTCTAAGTCTGAGATGCAAATTCAGCCACTGAAAACTTTTTATTTTTGGTTGCTCTGGGTCTCTGTTGCTGCGCGAGGGCTTTCTCCTGCTGTGGAGAGAAGGGGCTGCTCTCTAGCTGTGGTGTGGGGGCTTCTTTTGTTATGGAGCACAGGCTCCAGGCCACGTGGGCTTCAGTAACTGTGGTGCACAGGCTTAGTCGCTCCACGGCATGTGCCACTGAAGTTTTAACGTTTTTGTGCTGTTGCTGTGCATAATGGAAATAGATGGATGCAGAGTTTAGAATCACGACCATCGCTGTCTGCTGAGGGCCTGGTCTCACTGCAGCCTTGGCAGTTGGGCTGAGCCCAGACTTAAGACTCCAGGGCTCATCTTTAGGACCTGGCAAGAAGTGGTTCAGCTCCGTGTTGCAGGCTCCCAGGGAACGGGTTCCTGGACCAGCCCTTGGGAAACAAAGACAGAGTTACGCCCGCTCCCAGCTCCAGCCCTGTAAGAAGGGTAGGGCAGATAGGCGTGGATTCGCTAGGACTGAAGTCGGGAATTTTGGTTCACTGGCAGCAGGCATGCCATGACTAAACCAGAACCTGCTCCTCTCTGACTTTGGAGGCCTGTTACATCACCGCGCACATTTTGCTTCTGGTTGCTCCATCACTGCAAAGGGTCCCGTTGACAGTAATGCTTTTATTGCCTGTGCACCTGCTGAGGGGGTGCTGTGAGGTCAGAGGGCCTGGGGTCTGGGTGGGAGATCTGCGCGCTGCCGGCTTCACAGGACTCTGGGCTCCCGGGGGACTCTAGAGTGGGGGGCACGGTTGGGCAGGCTGGGGACAGGGGCCTGCCGCGGGAAGAGGGCGAGCCGGGGTGGCCCGGGCTCCTCGCCAGCACCCCACCACTCCTGCCGTCTCTCCCCACTCAGCCCATGAATGCCACCTCTGCCTTCGGCCCCAACCTGCGCTACATCGTCAAGTGGCGGCGGAGAGAGGCCCGCGAGGCCTGGAACAACGTCACCGTGTGGGGCTCCCGTTACGTGGTGGGGCAGACCCCCGTCTACGTGCCCTACGAGATCCGAGTCCAGGCTGAAAATGACTTTGGGAAGGGCCCTGAGCCGGACACCGTCATTGGTTACTCTGGAGAAGATTGTGAGTACCNTCCTGGAGAGGCTGTGGCCCTGGGGTAACATGGGTTCTGTGCCTTAGGGGTCATTGGGGGTTGGCTGATGGACAGTTGGTGGCACAGAGGGAGTCAGTCTTTTCTAGGGAAATGGGTCTGGCAGACCGAGGAAGGAGTGAGATGACATATATGCTTGAATGAGCTCTTCCCCGACTTGCACCTTTAACCTACTTGCCTGGAGATGTTTTTCGCTAAAGCTCTCTTTGGGTCCCCTTCTTAAGTCTGGACTTCCTCCATACCTTGTCCTCGGAGGCCCCGGGTGATGCTGGTGTGACGGCCTGCCTGGGGCTTCCCGTCCACTGCTTATCACACCCCATGCCACAGCCTTCTGACTGTGGCACTACCACCTTCCACAGGCTGTCCCATCCCACACCAGCTCTTGCCATTCCACAGCCTGGTCTCCCATTGGCTTGGACATGTCACTATCCTAATGGTTTTTAAATAGTATCAAAAGGAAGCTTTTGATTTTAAAGGACTAAATCAACCCTTTCTTGTATTCAGACTTCTGGGGGTAACCTGCTACTTTTCAGCTCCTGTCTACTGCCAATCTAAACCATACTAAATCTAACTCAAGGTGATGTGGTCTTTGAGCACAGAAAAGAGCTCTCCATGCCTGGGCCCTTGGCTCGAATTTGTGCTTTTGGTACAGACTCCCTGAGCAACCTATCCCCTGCTTGGAAATAAGTCTCAAGATGGAGCATCTCGGCTGTACGTTTGGCCAGCATGCCTGTTCCCCAGAGAGACGACACGGCTCAGAAAATGATTGAAAACAAAAACTCTATTTGGTTTGACATCGGTCCCCACACGCTAGTGGCTCATGATCGGGGACTGTCAGGTTGCTTCCCCCAGCCCTCTGCGGGGCTGCTGAGGGCCTCTGCGATTCGAAGCCCGTGGCCAGGAAAGGGAAGACCAGTCACCACCAGCACCACCACTAACAACTAACCCTGCCCTGCCCGGCCGAGCCCTCACCAGCCCGCCTCTGTCCTAAGGCCTACTACTGGAGGGAGAGCAGCTTGCTGAAGAACCTGTGGGTGTCTCAGAAGAGGCAGCAAGCTGGCTTCCCCGGCGACCGCCTGCGTGGTGTGGTGTCCCGCCTCTTCCCCTACAGTAACTACAAGCTGGAGATGGTTGTGGTCAATGGGCGAGGCGATGGGCCTCGCAGTGAAACCAAGGAGTTCACCACCCCGGAAGGAGGTAGGTCCAGCTGCTGCTCCCCAGGGAGGGCAGGATGGGGGTGGCATGGCCAAGTGGCCCCACGCGCCTCCAGCACGCCTCTACCTGGATGACACAAGTTGACCTCTGCACAACCTCATGGAGAGATGACTGGCACGCTGATGGCACCCGTGGAGCGCTGTCCCCAAGGCCGCTGCCCCAATGGGCGGTTCTATGTCGGAACAAGACTGTGAGGCAACTGACAGAACTCTGGACAGGCTGTGCACATGGACTCCTAAAGGCACTGCAGGAGCCGCCCACAGCGTCGAGAGAACCCAGGCACCTGGACTCCCAGGAGGCACCTGGACTCCCAGGAGGCATCTGCTTGGTTCGCCAGCCTCAGCCCCAAGGACCTTCCCTCCTGTCACCACTGTGACCTAGAGGCTGTCCTTCAGGGGTGCCCAGTCCTGGGGGCTGGACACCTGGGGAGGTCCCCACGGGTCTCCTGNAGGCACCTGACTCCCAGGAGGCATCTGCTTGGTTCGCCAGCCTCAGCCCCAAGGACCTTCCCTCCTGTCACCACTGTGACCTAGAGGCTGTCCTTCAGGGGTGCCCAGTCCTGGGGGCTGGACACCTGGGGAGGTCCCCACGGGTCTCCTGTTCCTGCCAGGCCCCTCAGACCAGGCACTCTTTTGTTTCTTCTTCCTGCCTTCTTACCTGTTATTTCCCCCCATTCTTCTGCCCCTCCTCCTTTTTCCTCTCCTCTGTTTCCTCTCCTTTGTTTCTTTATTCCTGTATCCCTTCCTTCTTGTCTGGTTTTCATCACCAGCCTCTCCCCATTGCTCCTGCTCCTGGCACCATCCACATGTTCCAATGTGAGTTTCTTTCTCCTCACCCCTGAACCTGGCATTCTCAGCCCAGAGGCCAGGGTTTGATACTTTGACCCTGTGGTGAGAATCCTTGTCTGAAGATTGAGAACTGTGGCTTCTGTTACCAAACAGAAGCTAAAATTGGTTTCCTACCTGAGGATGATTCTGCCCAACCTGGAGGTTTTTTTTCAGGATCAGAGTCTAATAATGTGTGCTGTATTCAGGGTAGTTTTTAAAGGAGAACTTGACTGACTCCTTCCCCAGGTAAACCAAGTCTGAGCTGTGCTTGTCCTAGATGTGGGGAGATGCCATCCTGGATGAGGCAGTAGGTGCTAGCCACCTCATAGCCCTCCAGGTTCTGGCTTAGCAGCAGTACAGCACAGGGGTTGTCCAGAGGCCAATGCCTTCATACTTGTGCTTTGTTTCTTGTGTTTTCCTCATCCTGCCCGCCCTTTCTCTCCCCCACCCGTCCCCCGCTCTCTCCTCCTTCCCCAAGTACCCAGTGCCCCCAGGCGTTTCCGAGTCCGGCAGCCCAACCTGGAGACAATCAACCTGGAATGGGATCATCCAGAACACCCCAATGGGATCCTGATTGGATATACTCTCAAATACGTGGCCTGTACGTTCTGCCCTTCTTTCTCTTGGATAATCTGAGAATTAGAAACCCCATTCTTACCACTTTTCCTAAGGAATCAAGGTAGAGAGCCTCTGGGTACACAGGGCATTGTGGAGGGATGCAAGGGGCAGGGAAAAAGCTTCCTATAGGGTTATGGGAGGCAAGTGAGACCCAATCCCTGCTCTCTTGTCACAGCTTCTCCTTCATGGGAGTTCCAGTCAGCCAGTGAGGCATAGGGGACATCTGGTCTGATGAGGGATTCAACCCCAGGCTCAGGAATCTTAGTCTCTAATTCCTAAAAGTCTAGGACAGAACGTTTCTTACCTGACAGAGCTTCCATCCCCTAGGGCAGATAGTACACGCATAGGGATCCACCCGACACTGACCCTCGAGGCCACCTTAACAAGTTGCCATTTTTGGTAAAGTAGCTGTTTGTGGAGTTGCCATGGAATATTAAATATTCAGTATTGAATATTGGCTCACTCAGGAGCCTGGGTTGGGATGACCTCACCTAAAGAATTCAGCATCACCAGGCAGGGACAGGAATGTCATTCATTTGAAAGACTTTCAAATGTCTTCTAAAGTAGGTGATATTATACCTTAATGTGAGGCTCAAAGGGCAGGCATTGTGTTACTAAGGATTTTAATAGCCAACTATGTACTTGTATGTGATTCTGAATCCATCTCTGGACCTGAACTTCCCCTCTGAGGTATATAGTGAATAGGCCTTTTACAAAGGAGGCGCTAACAATGAAAAGCTCTAGTGGTTTTGCCCTAGTTCTGTTGAAAGGAAAAAAGGAACTCAAGTTTTGTCCTTGTTGAAAAGGCTCGAGGATTAAAAGTTGACTCTTTCAGAATCAGCCACATAACCTTGTGAGCTAGCAATAATGAGATCAGTGGGAAAGTGTTAACCCTGGTGCGTCATCGAAGAGCCAGAGACGAGTTGTGGCCCAACACTCGGCCTTTGAAACGTCTCCCAGGCCAAGTCCTTAAGATCACGAGCAGGTTTCGTGGGTTCCCTTCCCAGCAAGGCTTCCTCCTTCCAGCAGCAGTTTATATATAATCCATCATGGTCAACATTGCTAAAGCTCAATTCCACTTACCTGTCTTTCTCCAGTTAATGGAACCAAAGTAGGAAAGCAGATAGTGGAAAACTTCTCTCCCAATCAGACCAAGTTCACAGTGCAAAGAGCAGACCCCGTGTCGCGCTACCGCTTTTCCCTCAGTGCCAGGACGCAGGTGGGCTCGGGGGAAGCAGTCACGGAGGAGTCGCCAGCACCCCCGAATGAAGGTAGGTGCACTGTGGCGGCCGCGGGGCGGATGGTCCCGGGAAGTGCAGATGCCTAGAGAAACCCTGAGCTGGCCTCAGGCCTCCTGGGATAGCGGGGCCATGGCCCGCAGGCCCGCAGAGGGAGAAGCCAGCCTGCGTGCTGACAGGTAGGTGCCGGCGGTGGACCTGGAAGACACGTCTTCATACTGTCCCAGTCAGACCTGGGTCCCCACATGGCCTCGACTTGCTCAGCTGTTTAACTGTTGGGGGTACAGGGAAGAGAGTGTGACTCGTGGCTGAGCTGAGGGGACAAGAGAGAAAGCACATTGGAAGTAAGTGTGCTCACAGACTCCACAGAGCAGGAAGGTGTTTGCCAGGTGAGGGAGGCAGCGCTGTGATGGAGGTGGCCCCTGAGGGCTCCGGGGCTGCCCCTTCTCTGAGGGTGCCTGGCGCTGAGGGCAACAGGGACCAGCCGTGACTGACGCTGACTGCTGGCGTCCTGGGTCGAGCAGGAGACAGACGTAGCCCTCCTGGCGGCCTGAAGGGAGTGAGCTGTCAGGCCGAGGAGAGGACAGGGAGCTGGGAAACAGCCGTCGGCCCAACCAGCTTCACAGAGAGTGCTCGTGAGCTCTTTCCTGGGCTCTGGCGTCTTCCTACTCGTGAGCGCGGAACCTGGAGCTGCGCGCGCACGCGAGGTCCACTAGAGGGCGTCCGGCCCGGAGCTGCGTGCGCATGCGAGGTCCACTAGAGGGCACCCGGCCCGGAGCTGCGCGCGCACGCGATGTCCACTAGAGGGCGCCCGGCGCCCCTGCTCGTGGCGTCCGGGAGCTCTCGGGTGGGAAAGGCTCTGGAAGCCCTGGCAACTGTGCCAAAAACCAGGGATGTAAAAACTAATGAGCTCCCCCAGTCTAGGAGGGATGCCCACAAGAGGATCCAACTGTGATTCACCACAAGCAGCACTGTGTTTAGGTGACGGAAGTGCAGTGGCTGGGCAGGGGATAGGGTTGAGTCCACAAGGGAAGGCTGCAGAGAAGGGGCCATGTGGTTAGGGACCTCTGATGCTGACCACAGATTACCGCGTCCAGCACTCTCCCAAGAAAGCTGAGGTCTGCTGGCCTGGCGGGCCTCCTGGGCATCCCCACACCCAGCCCAGGAGAGCAGTTGTACCAGGCCTGCTGCCTCTGCTGCCTCCCAGCTGAGCTCCACAAGCAGTCCCACATCCCTCCCCTGGCCCTGCTCCCCTGACCAGCAGGCCAGCACAGAAGCAGAGGGGCGAGGGGCCAGGCGGAAGCTGGAGAAGGCTGACGGTGCTGTGTGTGTTCCTGTCTGCGCCTGTAAACCAGGAGTGAGCCACACAACACACCCCTCTCCCCTAGTCTCCCTTCNCCATCTGAGGTGCCCACGCTGGGACATCTTTGCTGTTAGCCGCAGGGCCGTTAGAGAAACACGAGGGAGCACAGGGCACCCTGGACTGCGCCGTGCCCAGGTCCCGCTTCGGGGGAGGCCGACTGGCTGCTAGGACAGGTCTCTGCCACAGAGTCTGTGCCGGCCTGCAAAGGTGTTGCTCCAGGGTTGTGCGTGTGACCGAGGCCCCCGTTCCTGGGTGGGCAGCGTGCCAGCTCAGCCCAGCTCATCCANCACCCTGGACTGCGCCGTGCCCAGGTCCCGCTTCGGGGGAGGCCGACTGGCTGCTAGGACAGGTCTCTGCCACAGAGTCTGTGCCGGCCTGCAAAGGTGTTGCTCCAGGGTTGTGCGTGTGACCGAGGCCCCCGTTCCTGGGTGGGCAGCGTGCCAGCTCAGCCCAGCTCATCCACGGGGAGTCACAGTCAATCCCTGGCCTTCACTCCTTCCCCACCAGGCTGTGCCCAGCCACTGTGCTTCCAAGAATGCCAGTGCCTCAAGCTGAGGACAGTCCTCTTCCCAAAGGGCCTGCTCAGCCTTCTGCTGCTTATTCTGTTCCCTCTACTCCTTCCTTGTTGGTGCCTCTTTTCTGACCTTTTGCCCTTGCCTTTTCGTCCCTGAAGCGGGGTGGTTTGAGCCAGAGGGCTGCCGGGTGGTAGCAGTAGGCTGCAGGAGGAAGCTGGCCATGAAACAGCCGAAGTTCTCCCTTCTCCTTGCCTGCCGCCTTGTGAACCATTCATTCATGTGTGTGCCTCTGGCCCTCCCCCGCAGCCTACACCAACAACCAGGCAGACATTGCCACCCAGGGCTGGTTCATCGGGCTCATGTGTGCCATCGCCCTGCTGGTGCTGATCCTGCTCATCGTCTGTTTCATCAAGAGGAGTCGCGGCGGCAAGTACCCCGGTAAGATGTGTCCGAGGAGCCGGCTTCAGGGACAGGGCCAGCAGGCTCCCCTGTGAGTCGCCATTCTCTCAGCAAGCACGGCCCTTCCCCAGGCTGGGGCGAATGATCCTCTTGCCTGTTCTGTGCACCATAGAGCTTCCAGAAAGCACTTGAGTTAATTAAGCTCCCCTGAGGTGGGGGGATGGAGTGGCCCAAGCAGCCAGAGAGGGGATGGAAGGAACCCTGGCTCCCATTAAGAGTGACCTTCCCTCCCCTGGACTCACCACCCATCTGCTCAGTAATTGGCTTTTTTCAGCCTGAATCTCATTAGGACCCTGTATCCCAGTGAAGGAGAAAGGAGAGATGCTTTTCTGTAACCATGAGAGAGAGGAGCTGGAGGGAGGAGAGTTCTGGACGGAAGAAGCACACACATGAGAGGCTGGCCGTGGAGCTGGGCACTCAGCAAGGTGGCGGGTTGCAATCACAATACCTCAACAGGGGGGCAGAAGGCCCTATATGCAGGGCAGGCAGAGGCTGGGGGGTAGGTTGCACCGAGAGGAACCCCACCCCTCGCTAGTCCTTAAAGGGCTTTGGGCTTTTCTTTGAGTCCCAGAGAGGTACTTCTGTGACCTGAAGATCCTCCAGCCCGGACAAGCCAAGGTCAAGGACAAGGACCTCTGGCTTTTTTGTTTCTGGAAATATTGATTGTTTTTCAAACAGGGACAAGAAAGCCATCTGTCTGCAATGGGGTGGGGAGGGTGCCAGGAGACAGGATAATGGATGACCCTGAGAGCAAAAGTCCAGCTGGACTGCAGGATGAAATTGCTCCCTGCCCCCAGAGCCATCACCAGACACACCCTGACCTCTCCAAGTGCTGGCTTCCCCCCGTCTCTGTGAACAAGTCCTGCACGATCTCCTAAAACTCAGCTCAGAGAGAGGAGATTCTGTTTTATTTTCTTCCTCTGGCCCACGTGCTCTCAGACCCTAGGATTCTGAAGGACTCCTTCAAGTCAGGAAAGGCAGGAAATTATCCTTCATTACTGGTGAATGATGGAGAGGGAAATGGAAGTCCACTCCAGTATTCTTGCCTGGAGAATCCCCATGGACAGAGGAGCCTGGCGGGCTACGGTCCATGGGGTCGCAAAGAGTTGGACCTGACTGAGCTACTTAGCGCTTAGCGTGCACATTGGTGAGCGAGCCCTTCACTTTGTTGTGCTGTGTTGGGATTGTTTTTCTTCTGTAAGAAAGACTGAGGAAGGGCGGCCTTTCTGATCTCACTCCTTGTTCCAGGTGGAACTGGGACAGTTGAGAACTGATCAGATAACTCTGGACCTTCCTCTGCCCATTTCAGAAAGTCGTTCTTACAGTTGAGCTCCTTTCCTTACATCAGAGGATGAATGAACTGGGAGCCATGAGACCGGGGCTCCAGCGTCCATTCTACACTTTGTTTAGTTGCTGATTGTCATGTGACATCTTCCAGACCTCAGCTTCCCTCCACTAAAATAGGGGCGGTTATCCCACCTTGTCCTCAAAAAGAAGCACCGTCATTCACCTAAGTGTCTGCGGTGTACCAGTCCTTGTGCTGGTGCAGAGGATTCTCGAAGGAGAAGTGACTGCCCCGTCAAGGACAGAGCAGCTGGTGCAGCAGGAGGGTCACAGCAGGAGACGGCCCGGGAGGAGTGCTGGCCCTCATGGGGCGGAGTGGGAAAGGGGACAAGTGGGGCCCCAGTTAGGGGAGCACCCTCCACTCCAGAGACGTGCCCAGTTAGGGGAGCACCCTCCACTCCAGAGCATGTGCAGCGTGTCCTCTCTGCCCAGGGCACTCTCCTAGGAGCTTTGAAGAGACATACAGGCCCCACCCTCAAGGAAAAAACTGGCCTTCTATTATGGGCGTCATAAATGTGCACAAGTAATTGTGACACAGAGCAGGATTAAGAAAGGTGCCAAGGAATTCCCCGACAATCCAGTGGTTAGGACTCCGTGTTGAGGAGTGCAGGAGGCATGGGTTGGATCCCTGTTCAGGGAACTAAGATCTTACCTGCCACACAGTGTGGCAAAAAGAAGGTTGCCAAGGAAAGGACAGCGTCCAGGTGTTTGGGAAAGACCTCACGGAGAGGCTGAGGCGAGCCAGATTGGGGAAGATTTCAGTGGTCAGTGGAGATGATGGCGAGGCGGTGGCGGAATTAGCTTGGAACTTGCTTAAATGCGGGAGGCAAGAACCAGAGGGCGTGGGTGGTGCTGTATTGAGAAGGAGAGGTATTGAACCCAGAGGCAGCGTCTTGGCTGTTCCTCTGGGGCCAGTCATCACCTCTGCGTCTTTGTTTCTCTTCCTGACCAAGTACGAGAGAAGAAGGACATGCCCCTTGGCCCTGAAGACCCCAAAGAAGAGGATGGCTCCTTTGATTACAGGTGCGCGCCCCTTCACTCCTGCTCACGCACAGCGCCCCTCTCTGGTGGGTTTTCCTTCCTGCCCTCAGGGCTGACAGCTGGCTCAGAGGCTGTCCTCCCATCGCCTCTGCCTGTGGCGGGAGCACCGCCCAGCACACTCACCCTCATTTGATGAACAGCGTTTTATTCATCCAGCTGCACAGCTCAGGTTTACGGTGTTCTTTGTAGGTATGTTTCCGCCTTTTTGCTCTGAAAGTGAGCCCCAGGGTCCCTCTTGCTGTGAAATGAGCTCTGCTCTCAGCTTCCCATCTGCCTGTACCCTACCCCAGCCCTGAAAATGATGATGACACGGGGAAGTTGTATTATATTTGAGACTCAACTACGGGAGGATGAAGGGAGCGATGTTCTGGGCCTTCCCCTCAGGACTTAGAATGACATCTCTGAGCTGCAGCCTGGAATGGGCCTTGGACAGCATTTGGTCCAGCGCCCGTGTCCCCAACGAGAGGACCAAGGCCCGGACTAGGAAGTGGCCTGGCCCAGCGTCACGCACTCCCCACTGTGCGCTAGTGCAGAACTGAGGAGTCCGGGGCCCAGTGTCCGGCTACTGCCCTTGTCCTGCGCCCATGCTCCCGCTCAGGTCTGGACGGGCCTTTGTATCTGGCTTAACAGAATTGCCATCTGTCCATTTTAATAGCAAGTGTGCTTTGAGCAAAGGACTAGTGCAGAATGAGTCCTGGAGGTCCCATTCCGTGGCCCGATGCGATGGGAGGAAGTGCTCAGATCAGAGCCCACCCAACCCAGTCTCTCTGGGCCAGGCCAGCCCATCGTCCTCTGACCTCTCCTTAGCCTGTCTTGGGCCTCTGCCACGCTGCCTGTCAGCAGCCTCTCAGACAGGATCAGATCAACGGGCAGCAGAGCCGCTGCCCACGCAGGAGCCATCTGCCTCAGCTTCCCGTCTCCCTGTACCCCACCCCAGCCCTGAAAATGGTGACGACACGGGAAGTTGTATTGTGTTTGAGACTCAGCTAGGTAAGGGATGAAGGGAGCAGTGTTCTGGGCCTTACCCTCAGGACCTAGAATGACATCTCTGGGCTGCAGCCTGGAATGGGCCTTGGACAGCATTTGGTCCAGTGCCCGTGTCCCCAACGAGAGGATCAAGGCCCAGGCTGGGGAGTGTCTGCGCCTTATAGACTGTCTATCCATCCACTCTCTGCATCCTCATAAGCCTCCCAAAGGGCAAGTGTGAGAGGCCCTTCCCCGATGGCCTCAGAACCCCTCGTGGGGCCCAGCTTCCCCGTGGGCTGAGAGTCCTCTGGCCATGAGTCCCAGAGAGCCTGGGCCTTCTCTCCCCAGACCCTCAGTGCACCCCGAGGCGGCATGAGGGGCAAGCCCAGGGACCTGTGCTCAGAGAAGCCGCTTCCTCAGGCACCTCTCCTCCCAGACGCCACAGTTGCTGGGTGAAAGCGTCTGCTTCCTCCCCACTCCCACCCCCGGCCCCACTGACTCTGAGGCTGGAGACACAAATACTGGTGCATGCATGCACGGGCTTACACGGCACACACATGTGCACACACGCACGTGTGCATATGCACACCCCTTGGCTGCGGCTCTGGGGGGCCTGCAACATCCATCCTGGAGCCCCGCTTGAATGAGTCCAAGAGTCGGAAGTTGGAAAGGGCGAAAATCAGTATGTTAGAGGAGAAACCAGGTTCCCGGGCGGGACAGCCTGGGGTGTGGGCTCGCCCTGCTCGTCTGGGACCCCCCTGCCCAGCACCTCTCTGGTGGGGCTCTCTCTGCTTCTCTCTCCCTGGTCTGTCTGCCTGGTTCTCAGACGTCTTCTGGAAGGGAGGCGAATGCGTGCCTGGACCACAAGGTCACAGTCCTTTCCCGGATGTAGATCTTTCCCCACAAGAACCTGACGTGGTGAAGACCTCTCCCACTGCCACGCGCCCACTGGGCCAGCTTGGCCAGAGTGCCTGCATGTAGCTTGGGGGCCTGGAGTTCACAAGAGTCACACAGACACAGTCATCACGGCCCGGCAGCAGGGGTGGAGAGCCCCGGGAGAGGGTATCTGTGAAACAGAGTGGCAAATGGGCTAAGGAGCTTGGTCATTAGAATCTGCTGGTTTTCAAAACATGAATTTCACCCCCAGAACAAAGATAACGTAACCCCGGAGGCCCGCTTCCCTCTCAGCTGCCCCTCCCACAGCCCTGCCGTCAGTTAGGCCGGGAGACAGGGCCACTGTCCCTCGGGGCGCAGCGGGGGTGTCTCGCTCGGCGGGGGTGGGCTGCTAGCTTCCCACCTGCTGGTGCCAAGCTCCTCTGCTCTGGTTCGCAGTCCTCCCTGCCCCTGGCAGCTGCCTGTGCCCGGCGCTGAGGCAAGAACTCCCTTCCCACTCTAGTAACAATCCAGACAGTGTTTGCCACAAGCCCAGGGACGGCTGGGTGTGGCCTGGGGCAGAGGAGCGGGCTGCGGGGTATCTGCTCAGCCTGCCCAGCCTGCTGTGTTCCTGCCTGCCGGGACCTCTCTCTCCTCTGAAGTGCAGCATCTGGTCCCCGCCTCGGGGGACGGGATGCAGTGCCAGCGCAGATGCCCGCCCCCTCCGGGTGTCTCCCTCCCTGGGGGCACAGCAAGCACCCCAGCAGGCAGATGCCACTGTAATGACCAGCTCTCTCTGCATGAGAAGAGCTTAAGGGCAGGGCCTGCAGAGCTTCCAAGGGAGCTGGGCACAGTCCTCCGCGCCTGGCTAGTTTTGTCTCTGATTGCCGGCCCTCCTGTCTCATACGCACACCCTCCCACCTCCCTCCACTTGCCCTGAAACCAGCACCTTTCTGTGGATAAATCAGAGCTAAGGGTAAAACCGCCGAGAAAGAGAAGAGGAAAGGCAGGGAGGGGTTTGTCTCTCAGGCTCAGACTCTCACTTCTTGCCAAGGGCAGTCTTTCCAGAGAGAGTCACAGATCACAGAGTCAGAGCTAGATGAACCTTCTTGATGGCAGGACTAAGGCCCAATGAAAAGGAAGGGCTTTCCCAAAGCCGCAGGGACACAGGGCCAGAACTCAGAGTCCTTGACCCCTTTCTTTGACCCTTCCTGTCCCCGCTGGTCCACAAGCAGTTCCCTCTGCCTCCTCAGGGGGTGGCTGCTTCTGCCTGCTTCCACCCCAGAGAGCAGCACCCCGGCCTCACGGAAAAGACCCCCGCCCTGGCATCTAGGAGTATGGGCCCATCCTGGCATCCTGGCCCAGCACCACCCTGCCCTTCTGCCTTAGAGAAGTGTTCTCTCTTGGCCTCAGCTTCCCTCTGCAGACCTGGCCAGACAGAGCTAGCAAGTGAGGGCTGTCTGGGTCATCCTGGGGTCCGGTCCTCTGAGCAGCGAGAGCCTGGAGGCCCTCTCCCTTCCGGCTGGGGTTTGGGTGGCACTGAGTAGACTGGCTCTGATCCTCTGTCTCTCCCCGTCCAGTGACGAGGACAACAAGCCCCTGCAGGGCAGCCAGACGTCCCTGGACGGCACCATCAAGCAGCAGGAGAGCGACGACAGCCTGGTGGACTATGGCGAGGGCGGCGAGGGCCAGTTCAACGAGGACGGCTCCTTCATCGGCCAGTACACGGTCAAGAAGGACAAGGAGGAGACGGAAGGCAACGAGAGCTCGGAGGCCACGTCGCCGGTCAACGCCATCTATTCTCTGGCCTAACGGAGCCTTGCGGGCACGGCCGCTACTCTACAAGCAGGAGGGGAGGGGGGAGATGAGCCGCTGAAGACCTGCCCCAGAGCCACCACCACCTTCAGGGACGGGGGACAGCATGAGAGGCTGCTGAGCCGTGAGGGCTGGCGACCGCCCAGCCGACCGCAAGGCCCCTCCCAATGACCCCCCGGTGCCCGCCGTGGGCAAGCTGCTGCCCCGGCTCAGCTCCGCTGGAGGGAGCCCTGGTCTCTCGCTCAGCCCCACGGTCACCCCAGGCCTCCGCCACACTGCCCGCCCCGGCCTCTGCGCACACACTCACCAGGTTCCCGCTGGTTACAGTCCTTCTCGTTGTCTCAGTTTTTGCTGTGAGTCTTCCCCCTCCAGACCCAACATGTCCGTTTTCTTTTCCTTTTGAAGCAAAAGTCCCTGGAAAAAGAAACAACAGGCAGATTCTCCCCCAGGAAACTGCAAAGATAAGCAAAAAGGATTGATCTGTAAGCGAACGTACAGAAGAGCTATAGTATTCAAACCGCCGCTGGGCCCATGTATTTCCCAAGGATGCCTTTCTCTTCACACGCCTCCCCCAGCCCCCAGCCCCTCCGCCTCAACCTTGTCAGCTGCTGAGCTGGGCTTGGCACCTTTCTGGGAAACGACAGTATTTTTGGCAGGGAGGGAGAGGGGGGTCAGGCCTCCTCGCCTGGCTCTGGTTCAGCTGTGGGGTGGGCTTACCTCTTGCTCCTTGCTCTCACCCTGCCCCTTGCTCTGGAGCATCCGAGACAAAAGTTGTGCTGACTGAAGGCGTCTGAGCAACAGGAGTGGGCACCGAGGCGTAGGACTTCGGCTCCGGTGACCATGTACCTCAAACAAAGGAAGCCAGGCATCTGGTCCCTGGGGAGCTTGCCCACCTCGAGAGAGGACTGCCTTCCTCCTCGTCAGTGAGACTCAGGCTGTGGGGCAGAGGACNAGCAGAGAAGGCTTTGTGTAGACAGGGATGGATCTGGTAGGGTCCTGGCCAGGGTTCCATAGGAACTCATCCTATCCTCAACAGGAACTCGGGAAGGCTGAGCTATGGCCGGCAGGGGAGAGGAGATCACTCTGAAACAAATAAACAACAACAAAAAAATTACTGAGGATATATTTTAAATCACAATTGCCCTCTAACAGGGCTGAATCCTACTAGTGGAGAGTCTGGGACTGATCTGAGTGGAGCGTTCCCAGAGAGCAGTGAGGGAAGCCTGCATGATAGAGCAGGGAGGTCTGAGGACTCGGGAGCAGTCCAGGGCAGGAGACAGCTGCAGCGCAGCGACGCCAGAAGGAAGGTGAGAGCAGTGGGCTCAGGGTGTGGTCCCTGGACCAGCCCTGGTCTCAGAGTGTGGACCTCAGACCAGCAGTGGTTTCAGGGTGTGGTCCCCGGACCAGCAGTGGTCTCAGAGTGTGGACCTCAGACCAGCAGTGGTTTCAGGGTGTGGTCCTCAGACCAGCAGTGGTCTCAGAGTGTGGACCTCAGACCAGCAGTGATTTCAGGGTGTGGTCCCCGCACCAGCCCTGGTCTCAGGGTGTGGTCCTCAGACCAGCAGTGGTATCAGAGTGTGGTTCTCAGACCAGCAATAGTTACAGGGTATGGTCCCCGGACCAGCAGTGGCCTCAGGGTGTGGTCCTTAGACCAGTAGTGATTTCAGGGTATGGTCCTAGACCAGCAGTGGTCTCGGAGTGTGGTCCTTAGACCAGCAGTGGTTTCAGAGTATGGTCCTCAAACCAGCAGTGGTTTCAGAGTGTGGTCCTTGGACCAGCAGTGGTTTCAGGGTATGGTCCTCAGACCAGCAGTGGTTTCAGAGTGTGGTCCTCGGACCAGCACTGGTTTCAGAGTGTGGTCCTTAGACCAGCAGCAGTAGAGNCTCAAACCAGCAGTGGTTTCAGAGTGTGGTCCTTGGACCAGCAGTGGTTTCAGGGTATGGTCCTCAGACCAGCAGTGGTTTCAGAGTGTGGTCCTCAGACCAGCACTGGTTTCAGAGTGTGGTCCTTAGACCAGCAGCAGTAGGGTCACCTGGGAGCTTATCAAAAATGCAGATTTCTTGCCCCGCTCCCATATACTGTCTCAGAAACTCTGGAATATGTTGTTTTAACAAACCCTCGAGGCAGACTGACGTTTGAGGACCCCTAGATTAGATGACCCACAAGGAAAAGCCTGGGAACTCTGGGATGTAGCCCTACCCACTGCCCCCAAATTGTCAGTCAAGTCTACCCAATTGATGGATTAGCTTTGTGTGAGTCAGTGTTTTATAAAAACTAGCAAAGTTGGTGATGCTACATCCAAACTAAGGCAAAGGGAAGCAGAGACTACAGGAGAATGTAGAGGTCAGAGCACAAGGCCTCAGGAATTAGCAAGAATTATGGGAGACTCTGACTTCCACAGACCGTGGAACTGGCAGGCAATTAAGCCGTTTATGGGGGAAGGCAATGGCACCCCATTTTGCCTGGAAAATCCCATGGACGGAGGAGCCTGGAAGGCTGCAGTCCATGGGGTCGCTGAGGGTCAGACACGACTGAGCGGCTTCACTTTCACTTTTCACCTTCATGCATTGGAGAAGGAAATGGCAAGCCACTCCAGTGTTCTTGCCTGGAGAATCCCAGGGATGGGGGAGCCTGGTGGGCTGCCGTCTATGGGGTCGCACAGAGTCGGACAGGACTGAAGTGACTTAGCAGCAGCAGCAGCAGCAAGCCGTTTATACATAGATGTCAAAGAGGCAAGAGGCACCAGCTGGCATTTGAGTCACAGTGCATCTACATTAAGTGATTAAGGAGAAGAGTAACTAATAACGTTGATGCTGGCCGACTGTGCAAGGCAGAGGCTGTGTGCTTTATGCAAATGGTCTCTTAACCTCACAGCTGCCCTCTGAGGAGGTAGCTTTACGTCCTGTTATGCATGAGGAAGCTGCAGCTCCACATGGCTTAATCTCTGGCCCAAGGTGGG
>SJYV01043672.1:62529-133922 GCA_006410875.1 Neotragus pygmaeus
ACTCCTTATGCAACTCTGTTCCAACACCTTCTCTGCCAGCAGTAGTTTAAATAGACACGTGTGGGAAGGGCCTCTGAGGCAGAGCGCTCAGCAGGATGGTCTCTGACTGGCTGACCAGACTCGCTCCTCAGGAGCAGTACTAAGAAGGAGGTGCCCCCAAAGTGTCTTCTTTGACTTGAAGACCATCGGGGAAGCTGGGCCCTTTGAGAAGGCACAGTGGGGGCACAGTGTGCCCCCCAGAGATGTCCTCAGCCAAATGTTTGTGAGAAAGCTTATCTCAGAAGCCTAAGGTCAGAACCACAGGGTTGATTCACAGGAAAAGAACTAGAGCAACAGATACGCCAGTTAAGCAAGAGAGACTGAAGCTAGACTGCAGGAACGACTTCCTCACCAGGACGATGAGCCATGAAGAGTTGGAGCAGCCTTCTTTCCCATGATTGTGTGAGGGGTGGGGACGTGGGGTCCGGGCCACGCTGAGAGGCACTTCTGCCTGGAGTAGGAGTTGGGCTGATGACCCTGGATGACAGCCTCAGGTCGTCCTGCAGTAAATACAGGCAGGAGTGACTCAGGAATCCATGGACAGACAGGCATCCTTTTTTCTCCCTCTTCCATGCTGGCCACCTCTCACCCTCCTGGACCTCCCCAGTCTAGACCAAACCCCCTGGGGCTTTGCTAACTTGGAATATTCATGGAAGTTTTTGTGGGTTCTGTGCCCTGATGGTAACCATCCTGGAGTGAAGAAGTCCTTCCATGGGTTTAATGAGTTCTCTTGCTATAAACTGAGCCCGTGTTTCCTTGTTTACCCAAAGAGGGTGCACGTCACAGCTAAGGTGTTGTGATGGTCTCCCCCAAAACCGAGCACACTCCATCGCAGGACACAGGCCGACCCAAGGGCACCTCCGCTTCTTTATCTGATGACTCCCACCCCCCACTCAGGGCGCCCACCCGGATGACACCAGCCGGTCTCCTCCAGCCTGCATCCTCTCCATGTCTGCCCACCTCATAGACCAAAGGCTTCTCCACCCTGGGTCTGGCAGAAGGGTGGCCCTCCGGTAGCATAGCCCCACAGGTGCCATTAACGGGGGCCCTGGAGTGGACACTAGCCGAAGGGGAGGAGCAAGTTCAAACCCAGCCCGACCAGGTTTGGGTCTGAACCAGCCTGTCCAGAAACGGAGGAATCTCCTCTCAGCAGAGAAGAGGGGACTTGCAAAATTGCTCCACTGATTTATTCCTGATTTGGATCTTCCAAACCAAGTTGGAATAATTGCTCCCACTCCTGATGTCACAGAAGGGGGCTCTCCTCCAAAGCCCTCTCTCCTTCTGCCCCCAGACCCCACGCTTAGCAGGCAGGCAGGCAGGCAGGAACCCTGGAGTCTGGGTGCTGCGAGCCCCACCTCCAGGTCCCCTCAGAAGCCCACAGAGCTCGCCCTTTCTGTCCACTTTGCGGGGTCTCTTCAGTGGAGAGAGTGGGCACAGGAGGGAAAGACTCCAGGCCGCAGATCAAGGGCCGACTCCCCCAGACCAGGGCCCAACGCTTAGGCAGATCTGCGAGCCTGGGAGTCCCAGCTCTCCCCGGAGGGCACGATCATGCCGGGGCAGGGCCTCAGAGCACCAGCTGCAAATACAAAGAGCCTGCAGAGACCAGCAGGGCCCAGGAGGGAGGCAGCATAAGGAGCAGGCAGGGGCGGGACTGCGGCCAGGCTGCCCTGTCCCCAAGCAGTCCCTGTTCCCATGGGGACTGAGGGGTTTCCCCTCCCGCCCAACACACCCGGGGACCTGCTCCTGCAGCTGCCCGCCACCGAGGCCTCGCAGGCACAGTCCTCTTCCCACTGACTCCTGCCCCACCGAACACGCAGCCCCATGAGGCCAGTGCAGACCCCATCCTCCCAGGGGCGTGGAGATGGTTTAGAGCTTTCTGGAAGACAGTGGTCACGTCCCAAGACCCTTTCATAGGCAATTCCTTTTGTAGCCAGAGTCCCCCTCCCATCTTAGACCCCACAGGCAGGACGTGGGGCGGCTGATGAGAAGTACCTGCTCGGGGGAGCCCACGTGTGTGTCTGAGCCAGGCGCCCTCCTGCACGTACAGAGCCCGGGTGTGACCGTGTACCCCTGTGTCCTCGTCCGCAATGGCATGCCTGTGGGTGCTTGCCCAGGCCCCCCACACCCGAGGGCATGAAGGGGGAAGGCGCCCGTCCAGGGAGACAGGGAGAGGGGAGTGTTCTCCACACATGTGAGTGTGGCCCATATGTTGTGACCGTGTGGAACCCAGGCTCACGGCCAGGTGCAGTGTCTGTGGGCACACTTGTGTGTCCCTCGGTGTGCTGGTGCCTGCGCTTGAGACTGGTGAAGGTTCTCAGTGACAAGCTCTGATGTTTCTCGAGCACTTGCTATGGGCCAGGAAAGATGCTGACCTCACAGGAGTCCCGGGAGGTGGGTACTTCCCTTCTCATCCCCGTTCTGCAGATGGAGACTGAGGCTCAGAGTTCAGGAACATACAGTAACTAGGGTTATACCGGTTAGTTATCCTAAGGTTACATTGGCTAGTAAGCATGAGGCCTGTCAACATCAGACCCCACCCCCGCCTTTAAGCAGTGTGCCGGGTGCAGGGAACCCAGGGTGCCCCTGTAAGCCCTGGTGGCTGATAAGAAGTCACTGAGTCTCTGCCCTCAACTGGGCTCCTAACTCCTTTTCCTACCCCCATTCATCCCAGACCTGCTCAGATCTCTGTTGTCAGGGGAAAGGAGAGGCAGGTTCCAGGGCCGGGACCTCAGTACCCTAGGGGAAGCACTTGGTGGAGGGTGTCTTTCATTTGCTGACTGGCCCTGAGCAGGGGTCCTCAGCCCGCAGACCCTGGGGGAGCCGAGCTCCCAGCCTCCCAATCCCCAGTTGTCTTCCAGATCCTTTGTCTCCAGGGCCCAGCAACTCAGCCAGCTCCCCTGAACCTCGAGCAGCTATGAACTCCCACGTTCTCTCAGGACGGGTCCCAAATAGTGGCAGCCTGTGCCCGCCTGTGCCAGCCTGCGCCTGCCCCCCTGCACCAGGGCAGCTGCCTGGGGCCAGCTCTGGCCTGGCATAGCTCCACTCCAGCCAGCCCAAGCTCCATCCTGGGCATTCTAGAGTGTGTCACAGGGCTGGTGTGGGAGACGACTGGCCCCTGAGTCTCTCGAGCACATCCCCCGGTTGCATTCAGCTGGGCAGGGGCTCTGCAAGGGCGGTGTTGTTGTTCCTGCCCACCCCTCACGCTTAGCACAGTCCCTGGCACACAGTGTTAAATATACAACGGGGACAGACGCAGGACAAGGCTGGATGCCAGTGCCTCGTATCAGGGAGGCAGTGAGGTCCAATCTCTGACCCAGGCTCTGTGGTGGGAGTGGGCGGAGAGGGGGCTGTGTTCACACAGGTCTTGGCTCAGTGCACATCTGGTTGAACTGATCAGTCATCAGTGCTCCCAGAGGACAACCCTAGACGCGCCCAGTCCCAGCCCCTCTGCATCCACGTCTCCTCTGGGGCCACAGGTCTCAGTCCCCGGGGACGCCCAGGGCGCTTATATTGAAGGATGAGTAGAGGAATCGTGTTATTCATGATGTGTTATAATTACTTATAGTAAGAGAGAGAACCAGGGCTTCCCTGGTGACTCAGCAATAGAGAATCTGCCTGCCAATGCAAGAGATGCAGGTTCAATCCCTGGGTGGGGAAGGTCCCCTGGAGAAGGAAATGGCAACCCACTCCAGTATTCTTGCCTNCTCCTGCCTCTTAAGAGAGAGATAAAATCTCTGACACTTGTAGGCTTTTTCCTCCGTTTGGAGACCCCTGGCCTTCCTGCCTGTTACCCTCTCATCACCAAGGATCCTCTTCTGTCTGTCTTATCACCAAGCTATACTCACTGAAAATTTTATCCTTTAATTGCTTCCCCCATGAATGCAAGGTGCCTACCAGAGTGGACCTGATATCTCAAGGAAGGAAAAGGGTTATCTCTTTCCTGTTTTCTTTTAGGAAGTAGGAGACGTGTTCCAGAAGTTACTCAAACTAGAGCCAAATTGGCAGGGAAATGCAGGTACCATGTTTGCCTTAGATTAGTTGTAGAATTGGGGAATTTTGTACCATACCACCAAAGCCAGTGCCTGGCAGGGGCATTCGGGTCATCTTGCTGGAAGGAAGATACCAATATGTTGATAGTGTCTTTGTAACCTAAAAGCAAAAGAGCAATAATAATTGGAGGGGTTGACACATGTAACTTGAAGAGTAATGGGTTTTATTTATTAAATGTTGCTGTAATTTGTTGTTCAAGTCTTAGTGTTTCAGCATAGTATAAAGTCTGTATTATACTTTTACTATTTTTTCAATTTTTTGTGTGCTAAGCAGTAACTAAAGTTGGAATCATATACACTTTTTATTGATCCTAGGATTTGCTCTTTTAAATCTATTCACTTCTTAGAACTTCAGAATGGGTAAACACAGTTATCAGTTTGTTCTGGGCTTCAAGAATCCCGATTAAGGTCCTTGCGATGGAAATGTTTCCATCCATACGTATGTCCGTAAATGTTTACAATTTGGAGGTCTTCATTTCTTTTCTCAAGAAAAGTACAGTGTTCACTAGTGAAAGTGCTTAGCTCAACCTGAATAGTAACTTTTCAGTAAATGTTTGATGCCTGAAATCCTTCAAAGCTAGAACACAATAACTTAAATGTTACTGGTTTGGCCAAAAACTTCCTTTGGTTTTTAAGTAAAAATACTGGATTGGCTAAAAACTTGGTTTGGATTTTTCTGTTAAGATTTTATGGAAAAGCCTGAATGAACTTTCTGGCCAACCCAATAAAACACACATTTTTCATTTTTACCAAGAACTTTATGAGCAACGTCATCACTGTTTTGTTCCATTGCTGCTGTTCAGTCGCTCAGTTGTGTCCGACTCTTTGTAACCCTGTGGACTGCAGCACACTGGGCTTTGCTGACCTTTAGCATCTCCTGGAGTTTGCTCACACTTGTATCTGTTGAGTTGGTGATGCCATCCAGCCATCTCATTCTCTGCTGTCCCCTTCTTCTGCCTTCACTCTTTCCCAGCATCAGGGTCTTTTCTGATGAGTCAGCTGTTCGCATCAGGTGGCCAAAGTATTGGAGCTTCGGCATCAGTTCCTCCAGTGTATATTCAGAGTTGATTTCCTTTAGGATTGACTGGTTTGATCTTGCAGTCCAATGGACTCTGAAGATTCTTCTTCAGTACCACAGTTCAAAGACACTCAGCCTTTTTTACTGTCTGGCTCTCATGTCCATATTGCAGAAGGCAATGGCACACCACTCCAGTACTCTTGCCTGGAAAATCCCATGGATGGAGAAGCCTGGTGGGCTACAGTCCATGGGGTCGCTAAGAGTTGGACACGACTGAGCAACTTCACTTTCACTTTTCAGTTTCATGCATTGGAGAAGGAAATGGCAACCCACTCCAGTGTTCTTGCCTGGAGAACCCCAGGGACAGAGGAGCCTGGTGGGCTGCTGTCTATGGGTTGCGTAGAGTCGGACACGACTGAAGCGACTTAGCAGTAGCAGCATGTCCATATAAGACTACTGGAAAAACCATACTTTTGACTAGATGGACCTTTGTAGGCAAAGTGATTTCTCTGCTTTTGAATATACTATCTAGGTTTGTCATTGCTTTTCTTTCAAAGGAGCAAGCATCTTTTAATTTCAAGGCTGTGGTCACCATCTGCAGTGATTTTGGAGCCCAAGAAAATAAAGTCTATCACTGTTTCCATTGTTTCCCCATCTATTTGCCATGAAGTGATGGGACCTGATGCCATAATCTTAGTTTTCTGAGTGTTGAGTTTTAAGCCAACTTTCTCACTCTTCTCTTTCACTTTCATCAGGAAGCTCTTCAGTTCCTCTTGCTTCCTGCCATGAGGGTGGTGTCATGTGTATATTTGAGGTTATTGATATTTCTCCCTGCAATCTTGGTTCCAGCTGTGCTTCATTCAGTCTGGCATTTCATATGATGAACTCTGCATATAAGTTAAATAAGCAGGGTGACAATTACAGCCTTGACATACTCCTTTCCCAATTTTGAACCAGTCTGTTCATGTCTGGTTCTAACTGTTGCTTCTTGACCTGCATACAGGTTTCTCAGGAGACAGGTCAGGTGGTCTGATATTCCCATCTCTTTAAGAATTTTCCACAGTTTGTTTTGGTCTGTACAGTCAAAGGCTTTAGCATAGTCAATGAAGTAGAAGTATGTTTTTCTGGAATTTTCTTGCTTTTTCTATGGATATTTATAATTTGATCTCTGGTTCCTCTGCCTTTTCTAAACCCCGTTTGTACATCTGGAAGTTCTTGGTTCAAATACTGTTGAAGCTTGAAGGATTTTGAACATTACTTTGCTAACATATGAAATAAATACAATTGTGCAACCGTCTGAACATTCTTTGGCATTACCTTTCTTTGGGATTGGAATGAAAACTGACCTTTTCCAGTCCTGTGTGCTCACTGCTGAGTTTTCCAAATTTGTTGGCATACTGAGTGCAACACTTTAACAGCATCATCTTTGGGGATTTGAAATAGCTCAGCTGGAATTCTATTACTTCTACTAGCTTTGTTCGTAGTGATGCCTCCTAAGGCCCACTTGACTTTGCATTCTAGGGTGTCTGGCTCTAAGTGAGTGTTCACACCTCATGGTTATCTGGGCCATCAAGATGTTTTTTGTATAGTTCTGTGTATTCTTCCCACCTCTTCTTAAAATCTTCTGCTACTGTTAGGTTGACACTGTTTTTGTTCTTTATTGTGTTTACCTTTTCATGAAATTTTCTCTTCGTTGGTTTTTCTGATTTTCTTAAAGAGAGTTCTAGTCTTTCCCATTCTTTTGTTTTCATCTATTTCTTTGCATTTTTCGGTTAAAAAGGCTTTCTTATCTCTCCTTGATAGTCTCTGGAACTCTTTTTTCCATTATCCTCTGCCGTTTTTCAGACAACTTCATAATTCCATCTTCAGGAAACTTTATCTTTTTGAGTGAAGAACTGTTCCAGGTGCCTTTTACAGTCTTCCAGGGAATTGAAATTTTTTTAATTAAGAAAATTTTTTAAAGACTAAAATAAATGGAAATCTGAAGGTGCAATATATGATGAATATGGCAGATGAATCAGAGATTCTGTCAAGCTGTAACAGTTTTTGCCTGATCATCAAAGAAACACATGCTTATGTATTATTATCCTGATGAGATATTATGCATTTTCTGTTGACTAATTCCAAATGCTTTTCTTCGAGTGTTGCTTTCACTTTCCCATCTAGTTGGAAATAGTACTTGTTGGAATTAATCATTTGGTTTTCTCCGAGGAGCTCATAATAGAGGATTCTCTGTCTATCCTACCACATACATAGCATCACCTTCTTTGGATGAACATTGGCCTTTGGTGTGGTTAGTAGTGGTTCATTTCTCTTGCCCTATGATCTCTTCCATTCCACATTCTTGTACAGTATCCACTTTTCCTCACTCATCACAATTTGTTTTAAAATTGGAACGTTTTTGTTACATTTCAGTAGAGAATTACCGGTGGAAATGTTGCCAAGAAGGTTTTTTTTTTTTTCTTCCACTTAACTATGTGGGATCCAGACATCAAAAAATATAATGAAGTTGGTGCAAATGGTTTTCAGTGCTTAGGTTGGATATTTTTGAGTATATTGATTATCTCCCATGTGATGTAACGTTGATTATGTTCAGTTAATGTCTCGATCAATTTCAAATGGTCTACCCAACTGTGAGACACAGTCCAGCAAGAAATCATGAGCACAAAACTTCACGAATCATTTTTGATATATTTGCTAAGTCATAACACCTTCTCTATACATTACAGAAGTCTCTTTTTTTTTTTTAGTTGTATTTCGCTTGCAATAATATGCTGAAAGTGTTCCTTTTTTCAGTATTAAAATGGCTATACAATAATTCACCAATTTTAATTTTTTTTAATGCATGCTGATATGATAGCACATATACAATATGCAATACTGTACTGTATGTGCTTAGTCATGTCTGACTTTTGTAGCCCCATAGACTGTAGCCTGCCAGGCTCCTCTGTCCATGGGATTCTCCAGGCAAGAATACTGTAGTGGGTCGCAATATACAATACAAGCTAACAAGGTTTTTCAAATGAAGTTAAAGACAACTAAGTGCTACTAGAGCCAGCTTACTGAAAAAACTGGACAAACTTTTAGGCCAACCCAGTGCTAATTGTGTTGAAAGGTGCTACACTTCAAATTGGCACTTGTTTTACTTTTCACTTTTCTAGTCATTTATTTATCCAGCCATTATTTATTAGATATCTACCATAGGTCAGGTATTGTGGGATACAGAGATAAGAAAGATATTATCTGTACTCTCAAGAGGCTTAAGAATCCAGGTGGGGAGAAGCAGATATTAGTATGACAGTGGATGTGTAGGCGGTAACCTAGGGTAAGAGCCTAACCTATGGGTAAGCCTACTTGGAGAGGTTCCAGCTAAGTCTTGAAGACTCTGTGGGAGTTAGCCTGGGGAATGAGGGCATAGGGGAAATGGATGATAAAGCCTGACAAAGACAGTAAAGTAGGAAGTTGCTGGATGTGTGTGGAGAACTATACAAAGTTCCTTCCTTATATAAATTAAGACTGGAAGTGGCAGAGAGGAGACTAGATGGTGAGGCAGGGGTGGAACATGGACAGGGCCTGCATGGTTTAAATGGGAGGAGCTGGAGGCTTTGAGCATCACAGTTAGTGGTGTGGGGTGCATCTTACAGCAAAACCTTAAAAACTATTAACATGAAAAATAGCTTGACAGAGAACTGATAATTTTTTAGTGATACATATAAATTAAAGTCAAATTGGCTTTTGTCTCAATTGTGCCCAAGTCCTGAGGAATGAATGTACTCCTTGAGGACTAAGTACACGGCTTTATGCTTGTGTGACTCCAGGCCTTGTGGGCTTTTGCACATCGCCGGGGCCATAGAGGTGAATTAAAAGTGGCCTTTTGTTAAAGTCCAGGTAGGAATTAGGAAAGTATTCTCATGTTGTCACAAAAGAACTTTTAGATGACACAAATCCTGTCTAGCTACAAGGTCCAGAGAGAGTAGGACAAAGGAAGGTGCCTTATATGTAAGTTAAGAATTATGTTTCCATATTCTTTGCTTTCCCCCTTTTCTGGAAAGGAAAAAAAAAAAGTGCTGAAGCAGCAGACACATAGCCCAATACCTTGTCTTCCTGCCATTTAGCATGTAATAGAAGCATATCATTAACTTTCTCTCTTCCCTTATAATACCACTGGATGTTTCACCCCAGTAGATAGCATAGTAATTTTTCAGATATTTCAGCTCTTAGGAGAACAGCTATTTTTTGAGATCTTGTGAAAGATAATCTCCAGGGAAGCAGATACTTAAATATGTGTACTGTGCTCAGTTGTGTCTGATACTTTGCGACCCTATGGACTGTAGTCCGCCAGGCTTCTTTGTCTATGGAATTTTCAAAACAGCAACACTGAAGTGGGTTGCCATTTCCTTCTCCAGAGGATCTTCCTGACCGACAAATGGAACCTGGGTCTCCTGTGTCTCCTGTACTGGCAGGCAGATTCTTTACTACTGGGCCACCTGTCTCTTTAATGTTTTAAGTTTGCAAAAGAATTTTGTATAATTATGGATTTCTCTAGGCTTTTATGACAGTTTATGGTACAAGTTCAGTTCAGTTGCTCAGTTGTGTCCAACTCTTTGCGACTCCATGGACTGCAGCACACCAGGCTTTTCTGTCCATCACCAACTCCCGGAGTTTACTCAAACTCATGTCCATTGAGTTGGTGATGCCATCCAACCATCTCATCCTCTGTTGTCCTCTTCTCCTACCTTCAGTCTTTCCCAGCATCAGGGTCTTTTCAAATGAGTGAGTTCTTCACATCACATCAAGTATTGGAGTTTCATCTTCAGCATCAGTCCCTCCAATGAATATTCAGGACTGTTATCATTTAGGATGGACTGGTTGGATCTCCTTGCAGTCCAAGGGACTCTCAGAGTCTTCTCCAACACCACAGTTCAAAAGCATCAATTCTTCGACGCTCAGCTTTCTTTACAGTCCAACTCTCACATACATACAAGACAACTGGAAAAACTATAGCTTTGAGTAGACGTAGACAAAGATGGTATAGTATACTGTACCTGAAAAAGAAATTTTCAAGAAATCTGGAAACCATTGTGTTGTTTTTCTAACAGGCAAAAGATGATGGCCTTATTTTCATACTTCTTTTATCTCTGATGTTGAAAGCTTGGCTTCTCTGTACAGCGGTGCCAAATCGAATGTCAGAGACAAGAGTTTTGGGTGAAGTCGAAAAGAATCGCTTTATTGCTTTGCCAGCAAAGGATGACACAGTGGCCTCATGCCCACAAAACCACGTGTCCCTTCTTGGGAAAGAGAGAAATTCTGTAATAATTGTTCAAAGAGGGCATTATCAGTCCACGGACATTCTGATGGGTTGGTAGTGAGATTAGTAGGAGTCATCATCATCAAACTTCAAGTTCAACTGGTCTGGGATCTACATGCTTATGGGTGGCTTACCATCATTTATCATCTACTTCTCCCACCTGGAGGGAATTTAAGTATCTGCAAAATAGCTCAAAAATATTGTTGTGTGTATCCTTTGATGCAGAAACAGGACCTTGCCCCAAGGCTGCTCTTGACTGTTTCACCTCCCTTCCATAAGTAACAACTGCTTGAATCTGCCCATTGGAACTCATGGAAAGTCATGGAGGCTGAATAAAGGCTGTTTCTATAATGAAAGAAATGGAAGACAAAAAGGCCTTGTGACCAGGAGCCCCACAGGACCCTGCATGGTATCAAAACCTGATGAATGTAGAACTAAACGTTTTTGCCTACGTGTCCCCTAGTGCTCAACATTATTTTTAGACTGTCTCATTTTTTACTGAGTTTTCTTTCACCACTGCTTATGTCTTCCTATTCTTGGGCCATTATGTGTCCATGCATGTGTGCTCAAGCCTGCTTCTAACTCTTCATAAGTCCCCTGGGTTTAGAAGCAATCCCTTCTCTTTTCTCCTTCTCCATTTCTTTCCATAAGAGAGCATCTTATTTATGATGCTTAACTAGTTCAATGGGTAGAAGGAAGGAGGTCTTGTACTAAGTCTTTAGTGCAGTGATGTAGAAGGCATCTGGCTTTAGTAATAAATTGTTGTTGTTAAATTGCTCAGTCATGTCCAACTCTCTATGACCCCATGGATGGCAGCACGCCAGGCTTCCCCGTCCTTCACCATCTCCTGGAGCTGCTCAAACTCATGTCCATCGAGTCAGCGATGCCATCTGAGCACCACGTCCTCTGTGATCCTCTTCTCCTCCTGCCCTCAGTCTTTCCCAGCATCAGGGTCTTTTCCAATGAGTCAGCTCTTTGCATCAGGTGGCTAGTGTATTGGAGCTTTAGCTTCAGCATCCAGTGAATTCACTTCCAGTGAATATTCAGGACTGATCTCCTTTAGGATGGACTGGTTGGACCTCCTTGCTGTCCAAGGGACTCTCAAGAGTCTTCTCCAACACCACAGTTCAAAAGCATCAATTCTTCAGTCCTCAGCCTTCTTTATGGTCCTGCTATCACATCCATACATGACAACTGGAAAAACCATAGCCTTGACTAGATAGACTTTTGTCGGCACAGTAATGTCTCTGCTTTTTATTATGCTTTCTAGGTTTCTTCCAGGGAGCAAGTGTCTGTTAATTTCATGGCTGCAGTCACCGTCTGCAGTGATTTTGGAGCCCAAGAAAATAAAGTCTGTCACTGTTTCCATTGTTTCCCCATCTATTTGCCATGAACTGATGGGACTGGGTACCATGATCTTAGTTTTCTGAATGTTGAGCCTTAAGCCGGCTTTTTCGCTCCTCTTTCACATTCATCAAGAGGCTCTTTAATTCCTCTTCACTTTCTGCCATGAGGGTAATGTCATGTGCATATCTGAGGTTATTGATATTTCTCCTGTCAGTCTTGATTCCAGCTTGTGCTTCATCCAGCCCAGCATTTCAGATGGTGTACTCTGCATAGATGTTAAATAATCAGGGTGACAGTATACCAACCTTGACATACTCCTTTCCCAATTTTGAACCAGTCTGTTGTTCCATGTCTGGTTCTAACTATTGTTTCTTGACCTGCATGCAGGTTTCTCAGGAGGCAGGTAAGGTGGTCTGGTATTGCCATATCTTTAAGAATTTTCCACAGTTGTGATCCACACAGTCAAAGGCTTTTGTGTAGTGGTTATAAATGGTGGTATGGAAATTACCTCAGGATTAAGTTGTTACATATGACAAGCAGGAATGGATTTTGGGCTAGAAGGCCCTTTGACAGTTGCCTTGGTTGACTCACCTCTTTAAAAAATCCCTCTTTTGTCTTGCATTTCCTTGGCATTTTGTGTAATTTGTGTTCTGATTGTTTCCTGCCTGAGAGGTGTGTCCTTCCTGAGGGCAGGGGCAGGCCCTGGAGTGCTTGTGAGTGAGTGCTGTGAACCTGGTGGTTAGCCTCATGGGGTAACACTGTGTTCTAGTCATGAGTCAAATTCAAAAGGGAAAGAAACTGCTTTAAAGCACTGTCAACTAAAAAAATGCACACGTTAGAAGGTGAAGATTATGTTTTATTCATTGGACTTTTGGAGCCCAGGGAGTAGCCTCTCAGATCTTTCTGAAGGAATGATCTGAAGAAATAATAGAGGAGCCAGGATATGGAGGAGTTTTTGCAAAAATTAAAAAAAAAAAAACAGGTAGTTGGAACACCTAAAGATGAAAAACCAGACAAGTCAATTTAGTGCTTTTCTATGTATGGGAAGATACATGAGTCTGGGCTCATTGAAATAATTCCTTTATTATATATTAGTTTGCCTGGTTTTTTTTTTTTTTTTTTTTTTCCCCATTCTGAATTCCCTCATGGTGTACAGTCTGGGGTGGCCTGCAGTGACCCTTGGCTGCAACATCCGTTGTTGACTGATACGGCAGATGACATTCTNGGAAGAGCAAGGCATCTGCTCTGGGAGGGGCCAGGCAGAGAAACGCCGTTTGCATGCGGGATGCCCATCCGCTCACCAAACCCCAGAGCCCAGGGTCCAGACCTATGTGTGCCCCAGGCTTGCCCTGTGACTATGGGCAAGTCGTTCCCCTTTCTGGGCCTCTCTTTCTTGAACTATCACACAGCATCCACCCGCCCCTGAGCCCGCCTTCCCCTGGTCTCTGCCCCACGTCTCACTTGGGTCCAGGAGCAGCCCTGAGCCCATAACCTGTGCCGGGCTGGCCCTGCTCTGGGCCTCGGGAGGGGCGGTCACCTTTCCACCTCCCAGGTGAGGAGGCTGAGGCCAAGGGTCCTGTGACAGCCCACAGAGGCCCAAGCCCCAGCACATTCCCCGGGGACGGCCCCCAGAAGGAGCACAGGCTCAGGGCCACGCGTCCTCTCCCTGCCACTTGGCCTGTGGCTTCCAGGCGTCCCTCCAGGCCCCTCTCACACCCCACAGACCAGGTTTCCCGTGAGTCCTCTGGCCTCTTCGCCTCCAAGGGTTCCTGCACCTGACCTAAGCCACTGTCATGGTCCTTGCCTCCTTGCACTGTCAGCTTTCTGCCTTCCTTCCTGGACCTCAGGCTCCATGTGATGGAAGGAGTCACTGTGCTACTCAGACCCTAGCCCAGTGCTAAGTATTCAGCAGGTACTCAGTACCTGCGAGGGAGGGGTGATTGACTGAACTAACTTGACGAGATGGAGTCTGCCTTGTTGTTTCGTCATTAAGTCGTGTCCAACTCTTTGCAACTCCATGGACTGCAGCATACCAGGCTTCCCTGTTCTCACCATCTCCTGGAGTTTGCTCAAACTCATGTCCATTGAGTTGGTGATGCCATCTCACCATCTCAGCCTCTCCTGCCTCTTTCTCTTGCCTTCGATCTTTCCCAGCATCAGGCTCTTTTCCAAAAAGTTGGCTCTTTGCATCAGATAGTCAAGTATTGGAGCTTTCAATGAATGTTCAGGGGTGATTTCCTTTAGGATAGACTGGTTTGATCTTGCCGTCCAAAGGACTCTCAAGAGTCTTCTCCAGCTTCACAGTTTGAAAGCATCAATTCTTCGGCACTCAGCCATCTTTACGGTCCAACTCTCACATCTGTACTTGACTGCTGGAAAAACCATAGCTTTGACTACGTGGACCTTTGCCAGCAAAGTGATGTTTCTGCTTTTTAATATGCTGTCTAGGTTTGTCATGAGTTGTCTTCCAAGGAGCAGGCATCTTTTAATTTCATGGCTGCAGTCCCTGTCCGCAGTGATTTTGGAGCCCAAGAAAATAAAGTCTGTCACTGTTTCCATTGTTTCCCCATCTATTTGCCATGAAGTGATGGGACTGGATGCCATGATCTTAGTTTTTTGAAAGTTGAGTTTTAAGCCAGCTTTCTCTCTCTCCTCTTTCACTGTCATCAAGAGGCTCTTTAGTTTCTCTTCACTTTCTGCCCTAAGGGTGGTGTCATCTGAATATCTGAAGTTGTTGATATTTATTTCTCCTGCCAATCTTTATCCCAGCTTGTGACTCATCCAGCCTGGCGTTTCGCATGATGTATTCTGCATATGAGTTAAATAAGCAGGGTGACAATATACAGCCTTGACCTGCTCCTTTCCCGATTTTGACCAGTCCGTTGTTCCGTGTCCTGTTCTAACCGTTGCTTCTTGACCTGTATACACGTTTNCTTTCTCTCTCTCCTCTTTCACTGTCATCAAGAGGCTCTTTAGTTTCTCTTCACTTTCTGCCCTAAGGGTGGTGTCATCTGAATATCTGAAGTTGTTGATATTTATTTCTCCTGCCAATCTTTATCCCAGCTTGTGACTCATCCAGCCTGGCGTTTCGCATGATGTATTCTGCATATGAGTTAAATAAGCAGGGTGACAATATACAGCCTTGACCTGCTCCTTTCCCGATTTTGACCAGTCCGTTGTTCCGTGTCCTGTTCTAACCGTTGCTTCTTGACCTGTATACACGTTTCTCAGGAGACAGGAAAGGTGGTCTGATATTCCCATCTCTTTAAGAATTTTCCAGTTTATTGTGATTCACACAGTCAAAGGCTTTCTCATAGTCAATGAGGCAGATGTTTTTGGAATTCTCTTGCTTTTTCTATGATCAACAGATGTTGGCAATTTGATCTCTGGTTCCTCTGCCTTCTCTAAATCCAGCTTTTACATCTGGAAGTTCTCAGTTCACGTACTGTTGAAATCTAGCTTGAAGAATTTTGAGCATTATCTTGCTAGCATGTGAAATGAGTGCAATTGTATAGTAAGCTGAACATTCTTTGGCACTGTCTTTCTTTGGGATGTGAATGAAAAGTGACCTTTTTCAGTCTTGTGGCCACTGCTGAGTTTTCCAAATTTGTGGTCTGCCTAACCTATTGAAATTGAATTTTTAATTAATTATAATCAAATAAAATTAAAAGTCTGGTTACTTAGCTGCACCAGCCATATTTCAGGGGCACAGTGGCCAGTGGCTACTGTACTGGACAGTTCAGAAAATGGAACCTTCCCATCACGGCAGAAAGTTCTATTGGAGACCAGGCTCCAGCTGGCCCCGAAGCCCTGAGACGTCTGGTGATGTCCCCCATCTGCAGCTTGGAGCTCGGCCTGGGGATCCCCAGCTACCTTTGGGCCTGTCTTTGAAGAGCAGCCCCTTGGCCTGCTATTCCCAGAGGAGTCCACAGAGGAGAAGGTGACGCTGGCCTGCCGTGCGCGGGCCAGCCCTCCAGCCACCTATAGGTGAGGCCCCACGGCGGTGAAGGGAGGCCCTGGGCGGCGGCAGGCTGTCCTCACATCAGCCCCCACCACCCCCACTGCAGGTGGAAGATGAACGGCACCGACATGAAGCTGGAGCCGGGCTCCCGCCAGCAGCTGGTTGGGGGCAACCTGGTCATCATGAACCCCAGCAAGGCCCAGGATGCTGGCGTCTACCAGTGCCTGGCCTCCAACCCCGTGGGCACTGTCGTCAGCAGAGAGGCTGTCCTCCGCTTCGGCTGTGAGCCCCATGGGGGGCTGAGACGCTGTGGGGGTGGCAAAGAGGGTGCTGGGAGGTGTCCAGAAAGGGCCAGTGACTCCTGCCCCATGGAGGCTGACGGGGCAGGGCCTGCAGGCTTGAAGGCCAGCGCCTGAGGGTCTGGTTTCCACCTCCAGTTCTGCAGGAATTCTCCAAGGAGGAGCGAGACCCAGTGAAGACCCATGAAGGCTGGGGGGTGATGCTGCCCTGTAACCCACCCGCCCACTACCCAGGTGAGCCAGGCCCCGGGTGATGCTGATGAGATTCCAAGACACTCAGCAGAGAGCAACAGCTGGGAATTTGAAACACCTGAGCTGAAATTCCAGCTGTGACCTGCTTGGGAAGAGATAGAGTTCAGAGTTTGAATCTTAAGTTATAAAGTGTCGGTAAACACCTTGGGTTGCTCCTTGATTTCTAAGAAGGGCCATGCCTTACACATAAAGATGATTGCCCAGGACGAAGGGTTCATTCTAAGAAAAAAAAACTAAAACAGACCTATCCTAACAAAGGATAAAACAAAACATTAACAAGTTTGAGGTATTAATAATTAGCCAGTAATTAGATCACTTGCTGGGACTTCCCTGATGGCTCGGCTGTCAAGAATCCACCTTCCAGTGTAGCAGATGTGGGTTCTATCCCTGAATAAAAGGAAATGGCAACCCACTCCAGTTTTCTTGTCTGAGAAAGCCCATGGACTGAGAAGCCTGGTGGGCTACAGTCTGTGGGGTCTCAAAGAGTTGAACACAACTTACCAACTAAATGATAACAACAAATAGTTCATTTGCTAGAGCGAAAAGCAACTCATCCATGGAAGATAAAAGAATCCAGAGTTTATATAGCACCCATAGTATTTAGTTCAAAACAAAAAAACATCTGACACAGAAAGAAAAAAAAATATGGTCCATAGTCAAGAGAAAAATCAGTCAATACACTAAGACCATATGATATTTCAACATTGTAATTAACAAGGAGTAATGAGCAGTAATTAAATACATGGTCAAGGACATAAAGTAAAAGATGATTATAATTAGTGAACAGAGGAGGAGTACCAACAGAGTAAAAGATACTATAAATTAAAAAAAATCTATAACTTGAAAATATAACCCTTGAAATGAAAATTTCACTGAGTGGGCTTAACAGCAGATAAGATACATTAAAAAAAAAAATCATTGTGAACTTAAAAAACAAAATATTGAAAAAAATTGTTCTCTGAAATGTGGGACAATATAAAATATTGTAATATATATGTAACTGAAGTCCCTAAAAGAGAGAAAAATTTTAGAAATAATATATAAAGAAGTAAGTATTGACTTCCAAGAATTTGGTGAAAACCATTAACCTACACACCCAAGAAACTTAGAGAACCCTCAGCAGGATAAATATATAGAAAACCGAAGTAGGTCATCATAGTTACACTACCGGAAACCAAAGATAAAGAAAATGTCCTCAAAGTAGCCAGACAGAAATGACATGTTATATACAGGGGAACAATGGTAGTATTTATAAATAACTTCTCTTTTGTAACAACGGAGGTCAAGAGACAATGGATATCTCCACCTTGAATTCTCTATCAAGTAAAAATATTCTTCAAACAAGAAAGAAAAAATACAAACCTTTCATGTAACCAAAATTTGAGAGAATATATTGTCAGCCAACTTGAATTTTAAGAAATGTTAATGGAATTTTTTCAGGCTGAAAATACATGAAACCAGATAGCAGTAAAGATATGTAGAAAGGAATGAAAGATGCCAGAAATGATACATCTGGTCAATTCTCATTATTCATGGATTCTGTATTTATGAATTTGCTTACTCTCTAAAATGTATAATGTAGACCAAAAATGAATACTTGTAACTCTTCTGCAGTCCTTAACAGACATTTGCAGACTGGGGGCATTTTCGAGTTGCCTAAGGTACACTGTTCCCACCGGAAGTGACAAGCGGCCTTCTTCTTTCTGTTCTCGTGCTGTGACTAGAGACCATTTTGCATTTTATTTAGTGCCATGTTTTCCCTATTTGGGGCTTTTGTTGGTGATTTCGTTGTTTAAAATGGCCTGTAACACTGAAGTGAGATTGGTTGTGATGTGTGTTTTATGAGAAAAATATGTGTGTGGGTAACCTTCATTCAGGCCAGTTATAGCTCTGTTAGCCATGAGCCCACTGAAATGAGTCAACTGTATATATAGTAAGGTGTCTTTAAACATAAACACATATAAAATAAGGCTTATTATTAATTAGTTGATGAAAATGTGACCACAGTCTTGCAGGAACCTACTCCTATACTTCCACTAGGAACAAGAATTTTGTGTTCACTTACTTAGTGTTCATAGAGCCTAATAGTACATTATCCTGAATACTGGAGTATCAACTGCACATGGGCAAATAAAGAGGTCAGTTGTTCCCTATTAAGTTCTTCAAAGGTACATGAATGTTTAGTTTAAATATGTTAATAATGTTTTTGGGTTTATGAAGTATTGGATGTATAATAAGTGCAAGAATAACAGAAAGCTTAGGGGAACAGGAAATGGAGTTTTATTGCATGGCTTCAGGATACTTACATTTTGTGTGAAGTGGTACGTTAAATCCAAGTAGACTATCAGGGTGCATATTATAACCCCTTGAGCAGCCACTATAAATTAATATGAAAAATTATAGCTTAAATGTCTATTTAATCAGTTACAATGGAATATGAATAGCATTTGATTAATTCAAAGATGTCAGGAGAGAAAAACAGGGACAAAAAACAGGTGGGGAAAATATAAAGCAACTGGCAAAATGGTTGGCTTCGATACAATAAGAGGTCAAAGAACACATTAAATGTAAATGAAACAGATTGAAAAACAAAGAATGTCAGACTGGATAAAAAGGATAAATTAAGGAATAAATGAGTAAGCAATTCTGAAAAAATGGATCAAATGGGGTTAGTGACTATTTTGTCATTACTGGTTACTATTTAGGGAACTAGTATCCTCACTCTCAGCTCACACAATTTAACAGTGGGTCTAATTCCACTCCTGGCTTCATGTAATCTGTATTTGGGCATTCAGAGAAGTTTCTCTCTATCCACAGTGATTGATTAAGTCACAGACACATGACCCAAGCTATACCAATGAGAGTCATGGCCAACTGTTTTGCTGCAATCCTGGAAAAGAGAATCTCTTTTCTCACAAGTCGATAAGCTGAGAAAATATAAACCTGGCTCTTCTGGTGACCATCTTCGACTGTTTGGTAATGAAGACAAGATGGATAAAGCAGAGCTAAAAAAACATAACACATTTCTGATGTCATCCCTTTAGACGCTGGATCCAGGCATGCCTGAAGTGATACATATTCTGTCTTATCAGTTATTTTAAGTTAAAAAACAAACTCAATGCCTCTTCTTTTTGTTTGTATCATTTTCAAACAAAAGACACCTGGCTAATACAAGTAGCAAGTCAGTTATATTTTCCAAAAATCCATATCAGTTGAAATAAAATCGATCCATTAAATGACCTTGTTTGTCATTTTTGACCATTTTCTTCAACCATGAAAAATTCTTGCAAACTCATAAACCAGAAATGATGTAAAGAGCTGCCTTCAAGTCTTCGCAACAGATGGATATTGTTCACGAAAGATCATGCCCTCTAATTTCCATATGACATATTAGGAAGCCCTAGAGGGTATGTTCTCAACCAACATCACTTCCCTCTTGGCTTTTCCCCTTAGAAGGTTCTATACCTTTTCCCCAGACTATTTACTCATTGTTGATGGCTGTGGGTATGTATATGGCAATTCTAACTGCTTCTCAAGTCATGGACACACTTTATATATGCAGGAACTAAAGCTGGATGGATTTCAAGTAGATGCCTATTTGTCTATTGTTAATGCTTTGAAGGATTTGACATAATCAATATCTTGCATGACTGAAAAAGGAAATTATTTTCTAATCTTCATAAATTACCTCCCAAATAGTTGACTTTCTCATATCTCTTTGCCCTGTAATGAAAGAATGGTCTTTTAGGGACTTGCAAAATTAGTTTGCCTATGTTTTAGAATCTTCCTCTATATAGATCTACTGTCAAAGAAGTAGATAACAAGTCCAATGTCACCAGATTAATAAGCATACACAAGTGTGGATATGACATATTGATCAGCACTCACTCTGTACCTGGTTTAAGAGTCTGTCTCGGGAAGCATTGCAAGTAAAAGCAAAACGGCTCCTTCACTTGGTGCAAGCTCTCTGGTTTCTTCTTATTAGGGTACTAATCCNTCTTATACACATCTCGCCAGACTGGGAGTGTCCCCCAACCACTGCGGGCTGTCTCCCCAGCAGACCGCACTCCCTGAAAGTGGGGCTAAAGACGCGACTTCCCTCTGGGTCTCCCCCGAGCCCCCGTTCAGCCCCCATTCAGGGCCCCGCGGCTCTCAGGACCAGGTCTATAGGTCCCCAGCGCACTGTGGGGTCCCAGCAGAGCTGCTCCATTGACCAGCAGCCCAGGTCCCTCACACGCCCCCTTCGCAGGCTTGTCCTACCGCTGGCTCCTCAATGAGTTCCCCAACTTCATCCCAACGGACGGGCGGCACTTCGTGTCCCAGACCACAGGGAACCTGTACATCGCCCGGACCAATGCCTCGGACCTGGGCAACTACTCCTGCCTGGCCACCAGCCACATGGACTTCTCCACCAAGAGCGTCTTCAGCAAGTTTGCTCAGCTCAACCTGGCCGCAGAAGGTCAGGGTCGGTGCGCAGGGCCAGGGGGAGGGGGCTGAAGGCTCAAGGGCGTTGGGAACGCGGGTTTTCCGTCTGAAGCTGTACAGAGCAGCTCAGAGGGCACAGGGGCCCTCCTGGCCCTGGACCCCAGCGCCCTCCTGCAGCCCAGCCTCAGGGCCTTGCTCCAGCCGCCAACAGGAAAGGAGATCAAGAAACACAGGCTCTGAGCTGCGCTGAGGTCACAGGCACAGGAGCCCTGACCTGGAGGGTTTGTGTCTGATGCGCACACTCCCCCTCTCCGCAGACACCAGGCTCTTTGCTCCCAGCATCAAGGCCCGGTTCCCAGCAGAGACGTATGCGCTGGTGGGACAGCAGGTCACTCTGGAGTGCTTCGCCTTCGGGAAGTGAGTGGTGGGGAGGGAGGGCACAGCCCCTCCGAGCCCCCAGGGAGAGGGCAGGGCCAGCTCTCAGTCATCCTGGTGCCCCCGCAGGGTCTAGCAGAATGCTGGGCCCTCAGGGGGCACTGAGTCTATAGGTGAGGCATCGCACACTCCAGAGCCCCGACACATGTCAGCTCACTTGGTCTTCCCAGCCCATGACCGGTGCAGGCAGCTTATGTAGCACCCCAGGCTGGAGACGAGTAATGTGGTGCGTGGACCCAAGCTGGCCTGCCTTATTCAAACCCCAGTTCTGTCACTTGCTGACATGGAGACCTTGGATAAACCACTTAACCTCTCTGAGCCTCAGTTTCCCTATTTGTTCAGTTCAGTTCCTCAGTTGTGTCTGACTCTTTGAATCCCCATGAACCACAGCACGCCAGGCCTCCTTGCCCATCACCAACTCCCGGAGTCTACCCAAACCCATGTCCATTGAGTCAGTGATGCCATCCAGCCATCTCATCTTCTGTCGTCCCCTTCTCCTCCTGCCCCCAATCTTTCGCAGCATCAGAGTCATCTCTTTGCATCAGGTGGCCAAAGTATTGGAATTTCAGCTTTACCANAGACTGGTGAGACACTGACTCCCTGTGCCTTGCAGATCCCGCCAACATCGAGGGAAATGCCGAGACTGCCCAGGTACTGGGCCTTACGCCCTGGATGGACTACGAGTTCCGGGTCTTAGCCAGCAACATCCTGGGCACTGGGGAGCCCAGTGGACCCTCCAGCAAAATCCAGACCAAGGAAGCAGGTCAGAGCCCTGGGCGAGAAGTCGTGTCAGAGACACCAGCTCTCCTTAAAGGGTGCTCTAAGCCAACAGCAGTTACATGGAGCTCCAGCCCTGCCCACCAGACTTTGCACTCTAACAGAACACGTGCGGAAGGAACCCAAGTCAGAACAAGGCGGCTACACTGCACGGTGCCCTGTGCCTTGGTCCACAGGTGGTCAGGGCTGGAAGCCCTCCAGTCCAAACTGTTCCCCCCAAAAAACAGGCCTACCTTACCATTGCATGTGAATCTACAATTATCTAAAAGTTTTATTTTTATTTTATTTGAAAAAAATATTTATTTGGCTGCACAGGGTCTTAGTTGTAGGATGTGGGATCTACTTTCCCAACCAGGGATCAAACCCAGGACCTCAGCATTGAGAGATCAAGAGTCATAGCCCCTGGACCACCAGGGGAGCCCCTAAAAGTTTAATTTTTTTTTAAAAAATGGAAAAACCAAAGCTTGAAGGAAGGAAGGGTCACACTGTCAGAGCAGGGACTCGAACCGAGGACCATGGGGTAATGGGCAGCTCTCTTCCTTGGACAGACACGAGCTGCAGGAATCAGGTAGTGAGGAACGTGTGTGTTGTGCAGGGCGCCAGGTAAGCAGCCAGCTTCTCTAAGTCCTTCTTTAGATGGTTTCTTTGGCAACAGAAGGGATGGACAACCTGCCCACACCCTTCCCTTAAAGGCAGGTGGGGAAGGAAGAGGTGAAGGTGAAGCCCAGGACCATAGCCCTGGGCTCCCAAGGCTAGCAGCGCAGAGTCAGGACCTGCCTCCCCTTCCCCACCCACCCAGGCCCGCCCCACTAGCTGTGGGACAAGGGTCTGCCTTTTTGTGTCCCTGAAACAGTTTCCTATGTGCCCCAGGCTGATTCTCCAGGCTCCTTATGGAATCAGTCAACATTTTTAACTGGTACCCCTCCTGAGTAAGAATTCCAGAAGGAGCATTTTCTTTGACTGAACTTGGAGAGTCAAAGGTTGAGAAGTGGTCTCCTCCACCGTAGTATCCAGTTGAGCACAAAGCCATGATACAGAAGAAAGATGGTGAACTTTTCAATCAGAAGACCTGAGTTCAAATTCAAACTGTGACATTTATTAGCTGTGTGACTTTAAGCAAGTCACTTAACTGCTCTGGGCCTCAACCTTTCCACTCTGAAAAGGGTAATAGGTGTTTTAAGTACCCTTTGCAAGTGAGAAGGCCCTCAACTCTCATCAGAACCAAGTGATAAGCCTCTATTTGCTGTGTCATCTGCAGAAATATTCTGACCTTCAGCCAAGTTACTCCCTGCCAAGCTTCACAATCTAATTAAATATATTGTTTTAATAGCAGCCTTTTTGAATACTAGAGACAATTAGGAAATTAAATCTGCCACACACACCAAAAACCACCCTGTAACCCAAAAGAAATGTTCTTTGGATTAACTGCACTTCTGGATTATTTATTCCCCTTAAAGAAAACTGGAGTTGGTCTGTTGTTATTGAGTTTACACCAACTAGAGGAATGAGGCTAACGCTCATTTATAGAGTGTATGCTCTATGTATATGCCAGCCACTGTCTTGTTTAATTCTGTTTTTCTTACAGCCTTTGAGAGAAACATTATTATCCTTATCTTATGGAGAGGGGAATCAGAGGCTCGGAGAGGTTAAATAACTTGTCCAGAGAAACACAGCTAGTAAGTGGCAGGGGTGTAATTTGATCTCAGATCCACCTGACTCTTGAGCCCACATCCAGAGGGACCCGGCGGGCAAAACCAGGGCTCATTGGAATAGTTTCAGAAGAACAGATGTAAACTCTAATTGTTTGGTAGAATTTACCTGTGAAGCCATCTGATCCTGGACGTCTGTTTCTTGGGAGTTTCAAATTACTGATTCCATGTCAGCACTGGTAATTGGTCTGTTCCTATTTCCTGTTTCTTCCTGGTTCTGGTTTGGTCTCGGGAGACTGCACATTTCTACGAGTTTGTCCATTCCTTCCAGGTGGTCCATTCTGTGGGCGTGTCGCCAGGGCCCCCGAAGGGAGTCCTGACCCTGCGAGGCTTCTCAGCGCAGCCGCAGGCCCGTCTCCACTAACTGTCTGTCCCTTGGCCCCGACAGCCCCCTCGGTAGCCCCGTCGGGCCTCAGCGGAGGCGGTGGAGCGCCGGGAGAGCTCACCGTGACCTGGACGGTAAGCAGCGGGGACAGAGGCAGGGACAGGCCTGCGGTGCTCTGGGAGGGCGGTCCTCCCCCACCTGCGGCCCGCCCCGCCCCTGAGACTCATCTCCGGAGGGGCGCAGCGTGCAGAGAGGCCCCGACAGGGCCACTGCGGGGCCCTGACGCCGCAGCGAACCTGGGCAGGCGGAAGCCGCAGTGCGGGGGCCGCCAGGCCCGGGAAGCCGGGGACGGAGGCCGGGCGGGGCAGGCGGCCGCCGCCCCTCGCCCACGCGCTCTCTCGCCCCCAGCCCATGTCCCGGGAGTACCAGCACGGAGGCGGCTTCGGCTACCTGGTGTCCTTCCGCAGGCAGGGCGCCACCAGCTGGCAGACCGAGAGGGTGCCCGGCGCCGACGCCCAGTACTTCGTCTATAGCAACGACAGCGTCCGGCCCTACACGCCCTTTGAGGTCAAGATCCGCAGCTACAACCGCCGCGGGGAGGGGCCCGAGAGCCTCGTGGCCGTCGTGTACTCGGCCGAGGAAGGTGGGCCGCCGGGGCCACCAGGCGCCCCCACCCCTGCGGCTTGTCTGTGGGGTGTAGGGCGGGAGAAGGACCCCTCACCCCGGCTGGGCTCCACAGGCGGGGCAGGGGAGACCCTTGGCTGCCTTTCCAGCCCTCGCAGCCTCCGCCCGGCTCAGGCCTGAAGGAGGAAGGCCGTCTGGGAGAGAAGTGGGCCCCCGGGGGTGGGGGGTGCTCTGGGAACCCCCACCAGGCCCCTGCCCTGCACCTCGGGCATTTTAAAATCCTGCGCAAGAGCAGTTCCAGTTGGCGGCCGCTCTGCAGGACACAGGGAGGCCCCGGGAATCCACACCCATTCCGTGTTGGTCTCTAGAGCCCAGGGTGGCCCCTCCCAAGGTCTGGGCCAAAGGGGTCTCGTCCTCGGAGATGAACGTGAGCTGGGAACCCGTGCAGCAGGACATGAACGGTATCCTCCTGGGGTATGAGGTGAGCGCCGGCAGAGACTGGGAGGGGAAGTGGGCTTGGGTCAGGCGCAGGGCCACCTCGAAGCTCAGCAGTCTTCCTCGCAGAAGCTCTGCTGCACTCACCGGGTACACCACATGCAGTCTCTGCAGCACCACGTTCGCAGCCTCAGCTCAGCCCTCTGGCCGGTGCCTGAGGACAGGCTTGGCGTTACTGCCCAGTGGGAGCCCGGAGGAGGAGATCCAGAAAGGGCATGGCCTGCCCCTTTCACGCCAGAGCCCAGCTCTCCTGGCATGCTCAGGGTGGCAGAGAACAGCAGAGCCCCCTCTGTGTACCAGCCGATCATCCTGTCCCTGAGGAACTCTGGCCTAGTGGTTTCTGACCCAAGCCTTGAGCCCACTGGGGTCCATATGGGGGTACATGGAGAGTGAGACGGAGCAAGAGGAAGGGGAAGAAGGGCCAGCAGAGAATGTCATTGTCTGAGGGGGAATCATCATACTAGTGATGCTGTAAATCCTAGCCCAGCAGAGTCAGCTCTTGGCTTCAGCAAATACCCTAGGTGAGCCCACTGGAGAGAGAGCTTCAAACCCTGCCCTGATTCGGAAGAACATCTAGAAGGTCTTGGTGTCACGAGGACTATGCCAGTGGGTTTGCATTTACTGGGCAGCCATCATAAGCTTGCTGGCTGGGGCAATGCTTTGCAAATATGCATTCCATGGCCTTGTAGAGTGCCCACAGGACTCCTGAGTTCATTGATTGGGGCTGGGTTTCAGCAGGCCATCTCTCGGTGGAGTCTGTACCCACCCACCTGCTCCCGCATCCAGCCCAGGTCCTAAGCTCTCTCCTTGGACTGGGCCCTCCACTGGGCATCTAGAAGGGAGCAGCAAATCACACCAGCTTGTCTCTTTCGTGAGCCTCATGGTCGAGTGTCTAGGCTCTGAGCCCAAGACGGAGGAGCCAGGCAGAGCTGGGGCGGTGCAGTGCTGAGACCCTGGGCGTGACTGCTGACCCCCAGCGACGCCCGCTCCCTTCAGATCCGCTACTGGAAGGCCGGCGCCAAAGCAGCAGCTGCTGAGCGAGTGAGGACTGCAGGGCTGGACACCAGCGCCCTGGTCACGGGCCTGCACGCCAGCACCAAGTACCACGTGACCGTGCGGGCCTACAACCGGGCCGGCACCGGGCCCGCCAGCCCCTCTGCCAATGCCACAACCATGAAGCCGCGTGAGTCTGGCAGCCTGGGTGCGGGAGGGGCGGGGGCCTCTTGGATCACTTTCCAAGTCTGCTTGGCTAACGGTGAGAAGGGAGTGGGGCTCACGGCCTCTGCGGCACCTCTCTTCTACAGTCTCTGTTGGAGTTTGTTTCTTAGGCAGCGGTAACAGACGTCCTGGGCACAGCTGTGATGGGCAGATTATCTAGAAAGTGGCCAGCTGAAAGCAAGGGGGTGCGTGGTGGGGAAACATCCTCCTGACTCTCTCCCTTCTCTGGCAGCTCCACAGCGACCCCCTGGCAACATCTCCTGGACTTTCTCGAGCTCCAGCCTGAGTATCAAGTGGGACCCTGTAGTCCCGCTGGGTAATGAGTCTGCAGTCACCGGCTACAAGGTAAGGAGGGGCGAGCAGGCACTGAATGCTGAGGGACAGCACCTTTATGTGCCCCATAAACAAAAGGAACTTCAGTTCCTAGCAGCTGATGTCTTACTCAGATGTAAGCAGAGTGTCTGGGACCATGAGAGGCGTGACTGTGTGAGTGAGTCTCCGGGGAGCATGCAGTGGAGACTGTATGGAGGAAAGGTGTGACTGCGGAAAGGCAGGGTTCCCGAGGGCGGTGACAGACTGACTGGGCGACGTTTGGGGCCCTTCTGGTCTGAGGAGCCTGCAAAATCAGTTCAGCTGCTGGGAACAGGAAACTGGCTCCAGGGAGGAGCTCACTCAAGAGCCTGGTCCTGGTCAACGGGCAACAGGAGGAGGCAGGACCTCAAGGTCAGAGAGCCACGTGGGCTCCTCCCGTTCTGGGGCCAGGGAAGGATCAGCCCTGCTGTCAGGAAACCTGGCTGGCTAACCCATTCCCACAGATGCTGTACCAGAACGACCTACACCCGACTCCAACGCTGCACCTCACCAGCAAAAACTGGATAGAAATCACAGTTCCCGAGGACATCGGCCACGCCCTGGTGCAGATTCGGACCACAGGGCCAGGAGGCGACGGGGTCCCGGCAGAGGTTCACATCGTGCGCAATGGAGGTGCTATATCCCCTGTCTCCCCCAGAAAGATCAGGGTCCATCCAGATGCAGGGATCATCCCAGCCCAAGCCAGTCCCCAGGGAGACAAAAGGCAATATCAGGGACCTTGTGCAGAGTAGCCCTGCACCCGCCCTTGCCGTCTCCCTCCTCCCCAAACATCCCTGAGGGCTGAGTGCACTCCTTGCACGGGAATAAGAGCAAAGGTCCTACAAAACCCTGCCAGAGAAGGGCTGAGAGCACCTCCCAGTCCTGAAAGCACTCTGTGAGTCTCCTTAGGGAAGGTCTGCACTCTGTCCTGGGGGCGGGGCAGGGATGAGCCCCTTCAGCCCATCCCGCCTGTTGGTTTCAGGCACCAGCATGATGGTGGAGAACTCCGCGGTCTGTCCAGCCCCACATCCAGACACCGCCCTCACCCACTCTGTGGCAGCGCTGGTCCTTTTAGGCTACCTGCAGCTCTGATCTCGGCGCCCTGCCTCCCCACCACAGCTGGGCACCCACTTCGATGGACAGCCAGCTGGCCCCAGTCCCTTCCCGATGCCAAGCTGGCCCAGTGCTGTGCCTGAGAACTGCTGGTTTCAAACACTGACTGTATTTACAGAGCCCTTTTTGTAGGAGGTAGGATATGTCATATTCTGCCACAGGATAGAACCCATGCAAGGATTTTTTGTTTTAATCGAGAGGCACCAGGCAGTAACTTCCATGATGATAGTGAACCCTAGGCCTGGGCCCTCTAGGGTGCCTGCATGGAAGGCAGGAAGAAGGGGGTTAAACGTGTATCTGTGTATCAGCGGAGACGGCACTCTGGGACCGCATATGCACTCTGGCCCAGATGGCAGAATCCTAAGCCCGGGAGCACTGGACAGGAACGGGCTGAAGTGGGACAGAGCATCAGCAGCAGCGCCACTCGGTCTAAGGAGCGGTCCCCACCCGAAGACCGGGACTCTTCTGCTTTCCCCTCTGACAGGGCAGCACGGCTGGACCCTGACACTGTCCCTGAGGACGCCCTGGAGGCCCCCCCCANCTTTTTTTTTTAAACTTTTGTATATGCCTCTAAAGTATAAGGTCTCTTTTTTAATAACATAGGAATAATATCATATGTAAAACAGCAGTAGTCAAAAGAATAATATTATCAAACACATAGATAATATTTAAGTATACCATAAAATGTTTTGGGTTTCTCTTAGGAGGGGAAGGGGTGGAAGAATTTTCTTTATAGTTAATGCATTCAAACCATAATCCAAATAAATTCCCCACAAGACATTCAGTTGATTTGTCTCTTAAATCTTTTTAGTATTCATAGCTTTTTTGTTGAGGAAAACTGAGCATCTGATCTCTTGGTCCTTTCACTTCCTGTATTTCACCGATTGGTACTCTCATATTATTGTCTAATGTATTCTTTTATTCCTTGTATCGCCTATAAACTGGTAGCTACAACTAGAAGCTTGATCAGACTGAAATTCAATTTTTTGGAAGGATGCTTTTTAAATCAGAGAAAATTAATTGAAATGTATAAGGACAGAATCCAATTTCAGATAAAGGTATAATGTTGCATTTTTGGAGTTATCTGGACTGAAGGTAAGTATCCCTGTGTTTGCCAGAAATTTTTAGGAAAGGGGCATATCCTAAAGTTGCTCATCAGTAATATCATTTAGTAGTGAAATTAAGATAGGCTTCCATTAGAAGGGGAAAGTTTTATAAAAACTGAAGAGATTGATAATAATGCACAAGCTATATGACCATCAATAATAACATCACATAAAATCCAGGTGTCATTGACAATGAACTTTTACTCAAATGAGAGCAGATTAGATCATGAGCAGCCAGGGAAATGACTGTATACAGACAGTCCCCAACTTATGATGGTTCAACTTATTTTTTTACTTTCTGATGATGCTAAAGCACTATNCCTGGTGTCAGGCCGGCAGCCCGAGCCCCGCAGCTCTGGGTGGCCGTGCTCCCACTGCTGGGTGGGAGCTCCGAAGGGCTGAGGAGCTGGGCCTCCTGCTGGAAAGCTGCCCCAGACCTGGCGTGAGGCGCAGTCACCCTCCTAGCCAACACTGCCAACACGACCCCGTCAGTCCGAGTGACAGAAGCCACGACAGGAGGCTGGTGACTAAAGGGCTCGTCTTGGGAAGGCCCCCTACCACCCCAAGACCCATCCTGCACAGTCCCTCCAGGGTCTGGGCAGGAGGCGGGACAGCTGTCGTAACCCACCGGCTTCGTCCCACAGAACGTGAGCAGTCGTTCTGTGTCCGCAGTCAGGCACCTTCCGAGAAGCCCAGAGGATAAATGCGGCCCTGCCCGCTCCCAGGAACACCCCGGGCTGCTGGGTGAGCCGACCCCCACGTGGCCTCGGGTGCTGCTCTGCATTTCCCCGGAAGAAAAGGTAGCAAATAAATGGGGCCCCCTGGCCTGCTCTTAGGGTGTGATGCCAGTCCTGGCACATCGGAGCTGGAAGAGGCTTAGACCTCAGCGTGCCCACGCTCCTCAGCGTGCCCAGGCCCCTGCTCTACCGGGAGGAAGCAGAGGTTGGGAGGAGCAGGGCCTGCCTCCGGTCACACAGCCCGCCAGGGATGGGGCGGAAATGGCCCTCTTCTCCCACCAGTCCCAGGCCCATTGTCTGCCGAGGAAGGGGGCCATGACCTGGTTAAGAAGGTGGTCAAGCAGGGCAGAGGGGGCTGTGAAGACCCTGCTCAGGAGGTTCCGGTGGGGTCTTCGGCAGGGCTGGCTTCAGCCCACCGCCTGTGCAGAGTGCCGGAGGTCCCGTCTTCCTTTGCCTCCTGAGCTGGCTTCTGCGGGGCCCTCAACACGCAGTGCTGGCTTGGAACCCCCTGCGCCTCTTACCCTTGCTTCAAGAAGAGAGGCCAAAGGAAGGACAGGGATTCCCCAAATCCAGGCAGCAGTGGAGGCATAACCAGGAGATCCCAAAGCCTATGTTGTGACAGGTGACCCTTTGCGTACGGGAGCAGCAGGACAGGCATCTTGCAGGGGACAGGCCCCCTGAGCCTGGTTTCTGTAGTTTACAGTCAGAGCTCTATTTTGTTATGGTTTTTAAAATTTTTAAGCCCTGCTCTATTTTACTGGGCAGGTTTATGTTGATGTTTGCCCACTACAGTTTTTTAACAATGTAAGCTCACATGCCTTCTCTGTGCCACCACAGTACTCACCGCCCTGTCCCTGGCCCGCGGGATTGCCCCCCTGGGCCATCCGATCAAACCCTCCTCACCCGCCCGTCCTTCATCCCCATGCGGTGCTGGGGGCTCAGCTCCGTGACTGCTCTGCCACTGCAGAGACCCAAACCCACCCAGTGCCCAGCCTGGTCCTGCATGGCTGTGAGGTGGCCTGTACCCCACTCTTGGAAAGGGGAATCTGAAAGGAGGAAACCTCCTTCCAAGGTCGCGTTGATTCTTTCTTCGTTGCCTTAGCTGCGGCAGAAGCAGGACAGGTGTCCAGATGCCGGCCAAGAGGGCTGAGCTGCTTTGGTGCAGGACCTGTGTGGCTGCAGCTGCGGCCCTAGGCTTGCTTGAAGCCAGAGACGCAACCAAGAGTCTTAGTTCTCGGAGGGCAGACCAACCCTCTTGGAAACCCAGGAAGGATTTTTTATTAGTAACTAGGAAAACTTAGGAACACCTGAGCCCTGTGTAGGGAGGACTTGTTTGGGGGGACTCAGAACTAGACAAAAACAAATGTTCCTGCCAGCGGAGACTTCAGGCTGAGAGCCGATTCAGACTGAATGAGACAGGTGGCCTGAGGGCACGACTCCTGGGGCGGTGGCTGCACAGGCGGAAGGCGAGATGAGGCAACTTCTGAGTCCTTCCCTGCCCGAGAGACCGGCCTGCCCCCACCTCCGCTTGGATGGGCTGAGGCTCCCTCCTGCTGTGGTCATGCCGAGCCAGGGCTGGCAGCCAAGGGGAACAGCCACAAGCGGGCGCTTCCCTCTGCAGCCCGGTGGCCAGTGAGTGCCTGAAGACTGAGGGCAGAGCGTGCCTCAGGGCCTGGGAGAGCCTCTGCTCCGCACACGCTGGGCTCGGCCTGGGGCCCCTGCCCGGGTCCTGGCTCCGCCGAGCTGTTTGCCCCCAAGCCCGGACGTGTGCCTCAGCCCGGAGCTCTCTCCAGACGCAGCCCCAGGGCCCAGCGGTGCCAGTGGCCCCGCTGGGCCTCAGATGCCACGGCGGTGCCAGAGAACAGGAGGGCTGTGGACCAGGGGATAAAGCGACAGCAGAGACGCCAGAGAAGACGTCTGCAAGACCTTTCCTAGGGGGCTCTGAGGAATTCTGACGGCTGTGTCTTGGGGTCTAGGTTAGGTGATGACGGGAGAGGATGCTCTAAGTGTCCCTCAGGACTGACATTTTTGGAATCAAAATGTGCTCAGCACGGGAAGAGCCTTGGCGCTCCTCCCTGCGGGGGCCCCCCCAGCACTGTGAGGGAGTGACTGCAGTCACCGTCCTCGGGGGAGGCAGGGGGGGCGGGGGGGGGCGGTGCAGGTGCGGCACACCCCAGGCATTCTCTGCCCAGCACACACTACTGCCTCTTGGCAGTCCCAGGGTCCCGGGAGTGGTCTGGTCTCCTCTGAGCAAGAGCCTGTGCTGACTCCAGAGTGCCTCACGCCCTTGTGTCTTCCCCGCTGGAGGACTCTGCTCGTCATGGTCTCAGAGTGTGACCGCCTGCTGGCTCCTCTATAGAGGGGCAGCAGGGTGCTCACGCCTGGGTCTGCAGCACAAGGGTGGCGCCCTCTTTCCCTGGCTCAGGTCAGAGCAGGCTTCATCCTGGAGATGGCCGGAGAGGCCCCTGGAGCGGCACAGGGGGTCAGACAGGCACTTAAGGAGCTTCACAGAGAGTTCCACGGAAAGAGGTGCCTGGGAGCCAGCTGTACGTATAGGCTTTGGGAAGGCAGGACAATAAAAGGAAAATGAAGAGGGAAAAAAGATGGGTCAGATAGCTTCCCCCAGTCCTAGGAAGCCTCATGCCCTCAGATGGGGTCCACCCTGCTCTGACCCCCAGACTCCAACCAACACATCCCCGCCAAGGTGTGCATAGCTTAGAAAAGCTTGCAAGGGCACGGACTGGGGCTTCATCGGACCACTGTCAACTCGGCTTTTGTGAAAATGGACCCGCTCCCCCTGATCTGTTATTACCTGCCTCTCTCACACTTCTTGTAATGGTAGTTATTTATTGACTCTGGTAGCAGGCAGTTCTTAAATAAAGATGATTTCTCAACCTGGCAAGGCAGCTGCCACCAGCCGCGGGTGTTTTTATCCTCAGACTAGAGTATCTCCTTGTGCTCTCTAATGCTAGGCCTCTATCCAGTACCTTCAGCCTTCCGCACATCCAGCTCTAAGGAAGTCACAGCTCGGGGTGCGTACTGCTGCACCCAGTGCTGCGAGGGGAGAAAAATCAGGCTGAGCGGCCTTAAGGCAGGCTCCGCAGAGCAGAGCAGAGCTCCCTGCCTAGCTGGCTCCCCTGACAGGCGGGCAGGAAACCGTGTTCATGTAATGATGCTGTTCTCCGCTCCCCTGCTTTTCAAGGCATTTGAGGTACAGGTTCTCTTGCTGCTCAAACGTCAAGTGTTCCTATGAACTCTTAAGCTGAAATGGTGTAAAGCAAAGAAGCAATTTTTTTTTTTGAAAAAGGGAAAATCCTCTTCAGATGTCTTTCAGTTAGTGAGAACAGGTACTAATGTAGGTTTCTCATAACTCCAAAGCGGTGGAAAGTGACCTTTCAAANGAAGCCTGATATTTAAACAAACTGATCTAGATGTCAGAAGACTTAAAGCGTGTTATCTTAGTCCTGAGGGCAGAATCTCCCCATTTTAAAAGAGAAGTAAAAGCAGATAAAATTGTTACAAAGCTGTAAAACACTACAAAAAAGACTCATGGAAAAATTCGTTTAAGGGAACATCACCCAGAAAGGAAATTACAGGTTGTGCTGGAGAGGGGGTCTGTCATGTGGCAGAGAGGCAATGTGGCCCTTACCATCATTTGGTACTCCTTGCAGTTCAATATTGGTTGTTTTGGGTTTCTTCTTAGGTGGCTGGGACCCATCTGCTGAAGACTGCCTCTTCTTCTCTGAACTAGCCCCTTCGTCCATCAAGGAGGTTTGGACTGCATCCGGTGGGGGGCCATAAGGATTTTCTTCTGGGTCTTCTACCTCAGGGGCAATGGGTAAATATAATAGAGCCTTTGAATCTTCCAGTTCTTCATCACTATTTGGAACAGGATCAGAAAAGGGATAGGAAAAAAGAGGAGAAAGTTGCTTAAACCATGAACCCTTCCTCTAGGGCAGAATCATCTAACCATAAGCAACAGGTATGGACCTAAAATTTCACGAAAGCCAAGATGGATAAAAGAAAATCAGACAATATGATAAAATCAGTAGCAAAAATTAATGGCATAAAATTAATCACTTCACTTCCTTAAGACTTTCTATCAAGGGGAAATGGACGGGACCTCCTGCACATCACGGGAGTTAACTCTTGGAGCCTGAAGGCAGACGGGACTGAGGAACAGGGGGACTGAGCAGCACACCCAGAGACTGAAGGGGCGGCGCACCCTGAGGCCTGGCCTCCGGCTCACCTGCTGCAGAAGGCCGCGATAGGGTCCACACTGGTGACATCCACTTCCTCGTCCTCTGCAGCGTCAGCCCCTGCAGGGCGGAAACACAGTAGAGCTGTGAGAAGAAGCAGAAGACTGCTGCCTACATGCAGCTTACGATTTTCATAACCTGAAGTCCAGGAGAAACAGGAGGAAAATCAGGCATTTCATTTAACTTCGCCGTCTGGCAAATACGTGCTGAACTTCCACCATATGCTAGACCCTGGGAATACAGCACTGCCCCAGAAAGTTGGAACCTTTTTTTTTTTNATTTTCATAACCTGAAGTCCAGGAGAAACAGGAGGAAAATCAGGCATTTCATTTAACTTCGCCGTCTGGCAAATACGTGCTGAACTTCCACCATATGCTAGACCCTGGGAATACAGCACTGCCCCAGAAAGTTGGAACCTTTTTTTTTTTTGTGAAAGCCCCAGCAATCTAACTGGGGAGACAGATAGAAACGGATCATTTCAGTTCCACAACATGAGTGCTACAATAAAGGCACGTGCAATGTGCTAAGGAGATGGGAAGAAGAAACAACTTATGCAGAAGTTTGGGAAGCTTTCCATGCAACACAATCCAATAACACCAATACAATCCAAAATATCCTATAGTCCTGACAGTCTTCCTAAGACTCCTGAGGCATACAAGTTAAGTGAGGACCGGCACCTTCAGGCTGGAGAGAACTAACTTCAACGCCAACTCCTTGATTCCTGGCACCATCAAGAAGCCCAGCAGTCAGTGACAGTGCCAACGGGGCACATTACGCATGCATACACACAAAGCCTGCCAGATGCCAAGCCCTGTGCTTATACACTGCTGCTGCTGCTGCTAAGTGAGATATTTATTCTCAAGGTGTTTCCTATTTAGAAGTTCAGAAGCCAAGAGATGAAAATAACAACAATCATGATCCTTTAGAAGAGAACATCTGAATGCTCATTATGATCTAGCCACTATCGTAACCTCTACACGAACTGTTGATTTCCCACAACCGTAAAAGGCAGTTTTTACAGATAAGGAAGCTCAGAATAAGCTTAATACTTAAAGACTAAGTATTCTGTCCAAGGCAGTCTGACTTAAGTCCATGCTCTTTACCTTTGTGCTACTGACAAAGGAATGACAATACCCAACAGCGGCTCAGCACCCAGCATGTGTGGGTGGCTTTGCTAGGTGCTGTATGCAAATCCTCACTGGAGAGCTACTCAAGCCCTAGTAATGCCCATATAAGCTGAGTCAATGCCTTACAAATAAAGATTCTAAAAGCACTATTAAAAGTGTAAGCTTAGGAAAAAAAAATTAGACTAAGTGCTGAAATGAATTTTCAGCACAAATTAAGAATGAGTACTAAGGTAAAACAATCATTTTTTCCTTTGGGAAATACTATCTGCAATTGAGAAATATTACCTGTCTGTTCAGGCTCACTCTTATCTTCATCTTCAATATCAAACTCTGATTCCCTTTCTTCATATTCTACATTTTCATCCAATTCTTTGAAGTCTGGTGCAAATGCACTCCAATTTTCCTATGCCACAAACAAAATACACTACTTAACCACAGGAGAAAGCAACCGTCTGTAATCTAGACATTAATGACATAAATGAAAGGCTTGGGCATAAGAGACTCAAAATTCTGAGATCAAATTTGGCAGGTAATAAAAATTAGGTATCTATAGGTTTTACTATCATAAGGCATTTCCTATCTTAAACATGCCATATTATTAACTGCAATTCTTTCATGAACAACTGTCTTCTTTAAAACACTTTTAAGGATTAGAAAATGATTTCACTTCTTTATTTGGCTGTGCTGGATCCTCACTGCAGCACATGGGCTTTCTCTAGCTGTGGCAAGTTGGGGCTCCTCTTCACTGCCGTGCATGGCCTTCGCAGCGTACTGGCTTCTCCTGTTGCAGAGCACTTTGCTCTAGAGCTCGGGCTCAGGGTTGTGGCACAGCGGCTTAGCTGTCCACAGCATGGGGGATCTTCCCGGACCAGGGATCGAATCGGTGGCCCCTGCATTAGCAGGTGGATTCTTAATCCCTGGACCACCAGGGACGTCCTTAATCTTTCAAAGATGTAATTCTGAGGTAAAATGTTAAGTTTTCCTATGACTACACAGATTAAAAATATAATTAAAGTTTTCAGAATAAAACCAAATGCAAAACAGAATCTCACTGAGCTGAAATTAGAAAGCACAAGAAAGCTCTATCTCAGGTAAGCAACAGAAAAATATACCAGGAAGTACCCTAGACTTTCTCCCTGAAAACAGAGCTAGTAAACTGGCTTTGGACCAAGACCCTCCTAGTAAAGTAAAACTAGATGCACAGAACTATTTAATCAGGTTACAAGGATCACGTGGAAAACAAAATCAATAAAGTAACTTTTGTCTTACTATTTGCAAGGGTCATTGACACAGAAAGAGGATCTACTTTCAAAGCAGTTAAACCAGAAAAATACTTACTACTTGATTTTGTGCCCAGATAGATACCACTCCACTAGAAATGGACGCTATGATGGGTCGAACAGGATGCCACTAAATTTTAATGAAGCAAAGAAATGTCAGTCCTAAGAATGAATCCAAGATTTTCTGTGTTACATAACTAACAGCAGCAACCTCTCATCCTACTTACAGCTACATCCAGGAGGAGCTCGCCTCTGGTCCCATGGAGAATCTTCACCAGGTTGCCAATGCTCTTCTCCCAAATGTACAGGGCATGCTGCCGGGCTGACCCTGCCACTATGTACTCCCCATCCCCAGAGAAACAACATTTCTTCCATGGAGTCCTAAGGACAAAGAAAGTGCCAAGGAGAAACGGAACCGGACGCCAGGTAATGAATGTGCACACGTTCATCCAGGTTATGGCACATACCTATTCACCAAGTCCTGCAATTTCTGCATGGGTTCAGGCTCTCCATCTCTTCCACAGGTTAAGATTTCTCTACCGTCATAAACTCTGATTATCCGATCTGCTGTGTTAATTAAAAAGCAACTACAGAAACGATAAAAATATCAACACCAGAGGTCAAAAATCTGTTCCTGTTAACATTTTCCATGACTACCAGTTACTAAGAAGAATACCACAAGACAGCTAACAAGGAAGAGAATTGAGTGAAAATCTAAATAATGGACTAGACTACTTATATATCTTCTTGTCACCTTTCAAGCTAAAATATAATCTGAAGTGAGAAAATGCTTTCTATCAGTACTTCCTGTGTAATCACTGAACCCTATATGTACCAGTATTTGACTAAAATCCAAAACCTATATAATGAAATCAGTTTCCCAAATTTACAACCTTACAGTTAAATATATATAAATACTTCATTTCTCTGGCTTATTTTAGTTACAGTACAATATATTCTTCTTAATGAGTTAATAAATACATCATTTGGATTGCCCAAATTTTAACATTAGAAGTGTTGGAAATCTGTCTAAAATATAACTTATTTTACTACTTTCTTACAGACTTCATTAACTTTCTCTGAATTCAAGAGAAATTGAACATGAATGTCTTCTAAGTGTGAACGGTGATTTCTATACAAACTAAAGTGACCATCACTTCTCTTATTGACAACTTCTCTTATTGACAACCTATTTTCTTCTTGTTTCTGTTGATGTCTGCTTCTAGTTGGGTAACCAAACTTACTAGAAAAACATCTGAAAGAGGATAAATAACTTTCACATAAGTAAACTGAGTATTCAATTACTATGTGAATTCTGTGGTATCAATTCTGATTACAATATAATAAATAGTTCATCTCTACCCACTGCTTACCGTGTGCCAGGCATTTTGGTTCTATGCACAGACCACTCAGACATCTTTTCTGTAAAGGAACTACCTGTAAACCTCTGGTAAGATGTGACCGCTGGCTCAATGCAGTAAACTTTACAAACTTAAGAACCAGACAGTAACAGTTTCTATAAATATTTTTAAAATAAACTCTTAAAAAATTTAAGTATAATATACACAAAATCTATGACTCTCAATGTATTTTTGCACTCTGCTCACTTTTAAAACTGTCTCTAAAGAGACAGGCCCCACTCACCTCCCCTTCCGGGCAAACTCTATTGATTTAATGGCTGTGGTATTGCTTGTTCCAGTAGTTACTCTGAAGGAAGCAACAAGATCCTGAGAATCGGTTTTTAGGACCAAAATCTAAAGTTTAACAGAGGAAAAAAAGTAAGTAGATATTAAGTAAATATTCTGATAACTTATAGTAATTAGATATGGCTTCTGTTTTTAAAACTGGGCAAAGACTGGGTGAAAACCTAAGTATCTCTATTCAACTAGCTTTTACCTCTTCAACTGCCACTCTCTTAAGTAGCCATACTAACCGATATGACCCAGTCAAAAAGGAAAAATAAATAAATAAATAAAAATGCAGTGGAACTCAAACTCTAAAATGTTTGAAAAGGATTCTAAAACATACTTAACCTTTTTTTTAACCTAACTTCTTACTACACAAAACAACAGATTAAAGTGGCCTAAATTATACAATATTTTCAGATCAAGATATCAGACATCTTGATAGCAATATTCCAGTGATGATTTTTAAATTTTATAATTTAGTAATGGCCCTTTATTACTAGCATCCAGTAAAGTCCCTCCATCCTCTTCTAGATCGAATACTCTCTGACCACTCTAATTCCAAAGAACAGAAATTATTACGGCATGCGAGAACAGGCTGTATCTGCCACAAGCAGGAAGCACACTCAGTCCAGGGATAAAAGAAACTTCAAAGAAAAGAGAACAAGTAAACGTGAAAGGAGCCAGCACACAGGATGACGGATGCTTACTTATTTCACCAGCTCCTAAGCTTCCAGGCTTACCTTGCCTTTTGCATTTCCTGTATAGATATATTCTCCTCGCCTATCAAAAGATGCAACCACGTTCAAATCGGAGTCATCGTCTACGGGCAGAACGACATGTTTGGAATCTGAAAGGGTCAACATGACAGGAGCAGATTTCATGGGACACACGAGAACCTTGTTCCTGTTTAAAAATACGAATAGTACATTGGTAGTTGCTATGGGATCAGAAAGCTGACTCTGCCCTTTTCCCTAACTCCTATCCACTACCCTCATCAACCTATCCAGCCCAAGGATATTTAGAATAGTTGAAAAGGACTAAACTATATATTTCTAATAATAGGGAAATGACTGAGTAAAGTTATGGGATCCTACCTTGACAAAACAAAATGTAACCATTAAAAATAAATATGAAGATGTAGCAAACTGGTAAAATATGTATGAAAATGAAAAAGCAAAACATCAGTTAAAACTATGCAAAAATACATATTTGTGTACATCTAACATAGACAAATGCTTTGTGAGCTAGTAAGTGCTTTGTGAGCTATGAAGCACTATATAATAAGCTTTAAACTTAATGAGAACTTAACTAAAAGAGAACCTAGAGAAATGAAAAATAGCTGTATCTCAGTAACTGAATGGTGGGTAACTCTACATAAACAGGAGAAGGCAATGGCAACCCACTCCAGTACTCTTGCCTGGAAAATCCCATGGACGGAGGGCCCTGGTAGGCTGCAGTCCATGGGGTCGCGAAGAGTCGGACACAACTGAGTGACTTCACTTTCATGCACTGGAGAAGGCAATGGCAACCCACTCCAGTGTTCTTGTCTGGAAAATCCCAGGGACAGAGGAGCCTGGTAGGCTGCCGTCTACAGGGTCGCACAGAGTCGGACACGACTGAAGAGACTTAGTGACTTAAGTTTTTAAAAATATTTTATTTATTTGGCTGTGCTGGGTCTTAGCTGCTGCATGTGGGATCCAGCTCCCTGAACACAGGGCCCCTGGCATTGGGAGGGCACAGTACTCGCCACTGGATTTCCAGGGAAGTTCCTTAAATGTAGTTTTCATAATGAACTGTTTCCAGTACTAAAGAAACTCAAATAATTGGGAGAAAACCCTAGGTCAAAAACAGTGATTATACTTATTTCTATCTCTGCCCATTTCAAAGTTTTAATTATTATAGGCCAGTTTTTAATTGTAAACTACTACAACAGTAACTTTAAAATCTATTCAGAACCAACCGAGACAGAAAAATTCATTCAGGTAGAAGAAGTTTGAAGAGATGTGTGCTTTTGCCTCCTGAAACCTTAAACTGAAATTACCATGAGCTTAGAGATAATTTAGACAGAATCAGACCCACCCCAGGAAAGAACAGCTCAGATTAAACATACTGATCTCGCGGATGATACTGGACTTTTAAGATGGGTGAAGGGAATCGAAATCTCTGGTCGCAGTCGCCTGAAAGGACATCCCACTGTGACACTATGTTATCAGTGGAAGCACTCACGAGCTTATGACCATCTCGACTCCAGCTGAGAAGGAAAAAAGGGTAAGTTAGCACATATTCTAAGTTAAAAATACCGTATCACCCTTACAGATAAAAATGCATGAGTCACACTTATTGCCCTAACCGTATGGGTCACCAATGTTTCTTCCTCTTCATTTTTTTAAACATGTACTCAAATCTATAAGCTTTCCTAACACTAAGCAATAAATAAGAATGTTTTCATGACATCTTCATATCTAGCAATAGAAGCTCTTAAGATAACAATTCAAGTGGCTCAGTGAAAAAACAGACTCAAACATTTTAGAAGAGTGTAAAAATAAGCAGGCCCTTAAGTGTTGATTTAACAAAAACAGGTTTTCTTCCCCTTGAAGACAGAAGGAGTAGTTGAATTTTCTGAATTTGGCCCTGCAGTAGCACCATCATAGTATAAACTAAACAATACAGACAGGTATCTGTTATTTAAAAGAATTAAGAAAGAAATTAATTCCTCCTGCTAAGTATAGTTAAACATCCTGACATTATACAGAAAACTAAAAGGTAAAGAAGAGCCAGACTGGCGAGGTACTGTAGGATCTGAGGAACAACACAGCAGTGAGCTCCTTAGGTTTCCGTTTTGCCTCATATACCCTGGACCAGGGGATGGAGATGTCAACAACCAGCCAGCGTCAAGGGGCGCCCACAGTGAGCACACACCCTGGCGGAGAGCCGAAGGACAGCCAACAGACACTGTCACAGAGAGAACACAGGCCTTAGAGCCAAACAGACATTCCAGCGCTGCCATCACCAGAATGCTCCATCAGGCAATCACAGACACACTTGGGACAAATGGGGGAAAAAGAAATCTCAGCAAAGACACAGAAGATGACCAGATGGCAATCTCAGAACTGAAAAATATAAAAACTGAAATTAAAAAAAAAAAAAAAAAAAACCTCAAAAGATGGGTTCAGCAGCCAGTGGAAAAGAGGAAGAATCAGTAAACTGGAAGACAGAATAAAATCCCCAACCTGAACAAAACGGAAAAAAACATGCCATGAAAAAAATGAACAGAGCCTCTGGGACCTGTGGGACTATAACAAAAGATCTAATATCTAATATTCATGGCATCAGAGTTCTGGAAGAAGAAAAGAGAGTAAGGCTTGAAAGTATTTGAAGAAATAATGACTGAAATTTTTTCAAATTTGAAAAAAGATATAAAACATACCGATTCAAGAAGCTAAACAAACCTCAAAGAAGATGAATTCAAAGAAATCCACTCCAAGACACAAATTTCTGAAAACTAATGGCAAAGAAAAAGCATCTTGAAAGCAGCAAGAGGAATGACATCTTACCTATGATGAACAACAATTCACACGACAGCAAATGTTGCGTCGGAAACCATGGGGACCAAAAGGAAGTGACATGTTTTCAAGTGCCGGAAGAAAAAACCTGCCACCCCCAGATCTATATCCAGACAGGAACCTTCAGAAACAAAGGGGCAAATCAAGACCTCTGTCTGTCACCAGCAGACCTACCCTAAAAGAATGGCTCACAGAGGTTCTCTAAGCAGAGAAGAAATCTCAGGTCATCAGGAAAGACGAAATCTTACATCAGGAAGAAAGAATAATGAAAAATGTTTAAAAAATTAAATACTTTTTCTCGAAGTCTGATGTTTGAAACAAAAATCCTAACGCTGTCTTAGGTAGGTATCAATATATATACAGGAAATGTTTAAGACAAATATATTATAAACAAGGAAGGGAAAGAGAGGCAAAGGGAAAGTTTCTATACTTCTCTTAAACTAGTGAAACGTCAACATGAGTAGACTGTGATAAGTTATGTATATACAACAAAGTACCTAGCAATCACTAAAAAGCTATACAAGCTATACAAAGAAATAAACTCAAAAATAATATAGATAAGATGAAATTCTAAAAATAGTTCAGTAACCTACAGAAAGCCAAAAAACAAACAAACAAACAAACAAAAACACAGAGAAACAACAAACAGAACAAACAAACAGAAAAAGAAACCCTAAATGAGCCTTTATTCAAATTTTGCAATGAATTAGGATTTGCTACTTANCTCAAAAGATGGGTTCAGCAGCCAGTGGAAAAGAGGAAGAATCAGTAAACTGGAAGACAGAATAAAATCCCCAACCTGAACAAAACGGAAAAAAACATGCCATGAAAAAAATGAACAGAGCCTCTGGGACCTGTGGGACTATAACAAAAGATCTAATATCTAATATTCATGGCATCAGAGTTCTGGAAGAAGAAAAGAGAGTAAGGCTTGAAAGTATTTGAAGAAATAATGACTGAAATTTTTTCAAATTTGAAAAAAGATATAAAACATACCGATTCAAGAAGCTAAACAAACCTCAAAGAAGATGAATTCAAAGAAATCCACTCCAAGACACAAATTTCTGAAAACTAATGGCAAAGAAAAAGCATCTTGAAAGCAGCAAGAGGAATGACATCTTACCTATGATGAACAACAATTCACACGACAGCAAATGTTGCGTCGGAAACCATGGGGACCAAAAGGAAGTGACATGTTTTCAAGTGCCGGAAGAAAAAACCTGCCACCCCCAGATCTATATCCAGACAGGAACCTTCAGAAACAAAGGGGCAAATCAAGACCTCTGTCTGTCACCAGCAGACCTACCCTAAAAGAATGGCTCACAGAGGTTCTCTAAGCAGAGAAGAAATCTCAGGTCATCAGGAAAGACGAAATCTTACATCAGGAAGAAAGAATAATGAAAAATGTTTAAAAAATTAAATACTTTTTCTCGAAGTCTGATGTTTGAAACAAAAATCCTAACGCTGTCTTAGGTAGGTATCAATATATATACAGGAAATGTTTAAGACAAATATATTATAAACAAGGAAGGGAAAGAGAGGCAAAGGGAAAGTTTCTATACTTCTCTTAAACTAGTGAAACGTCAACATGAGTAGACTGTGATAAGTTATGTATATACAACAAAGTACCTAGCAATCACTAAAAAGCTATACAAGCTATACAAAGAAATAAACTCAAAAATAATATAGATAAGATGAAATTCTAAAAATAGTTCAGTAACCTACAGAAAGCCAAAAAACAAACAAACAAACAAACAAAAACACAGAGAAACAACAAACAGAACAAACAAACAGAAAAAGAAACCCTAAATGAGCCTTTATTCAAATTTTGCAATGAATTAGGATTTGCTACTTAGGAACTTATAGGAGGCAACACAGCTCCATGTTTAAGAACACAGGCTCAAGTCAGATTTATACCCAAGCCTAGACATTATGATATTCTAGCTGTGTGGTCTTGGGCAAGTTATACAATCTTTCTGAACTTCAATTTTCTCATTTATAACAAGGAAATAGAAACAGTATCTGCAGACAAGAGAATTAAAATTAATGCACATAAAACTCTTAGTCCGGAACAGTAAGTGCTCAAAAACCATTACTTATATCACAGACAAGATAAACGTATTCCCAGACTTGACACTCAACACAGAGAAAGACAGGAGTAAGCTGAGGAAGTGCGTGTGGTGGGACTGGGCTCATGTCTGCACACAAAGGACTCAGGCGCCTCTCCCACCACCTCTAGAACACTCCCAGTCAACGAGAGGACCTTCTGGGGAACGCGAACCTAAAAAGGAAGGTGCCTCCAAACGCTGCAACTTGAGGGTTGGTAACAAAAAGGCCAATGGTCCACCCAGTTTCAGCGGGTGAAGAGAGGGTAAGAGGGTGAGCGAAGACTCACATACACTGTAGTAAGAAGTCATGAGTAAGTTCTTGAAATTAAACTAAGAAGATATGCGTAAGTACTTTAGAAATATTAAGACAAATATCAAGAGAAACAAACCAAAAGAATGGAAGTACACTGGGCATGGGAGAAAGCTGAAAAACTGGGAAAGGGAAGAAACAAGGGGCCGCTTCTGCAGCACTTCCAGCACCGCAGGACAATCTCACCACACAGCAGAATGCTAGGATGACTGCACTTTTCCTTTAGACCCTTTGCAGTTTAGTAACTTTTTGTTTTCCAGCAGGCTTGTATTTCTGTTATAATAGAGGGGATTAGCAATACATTCTTCAGTTCCAAATTCCATAAGCTCAAGAACAAGGGATTCTCATACATTCTGACATCTGACAATACTGTTTCTTTCCAAAAGACAGACAGATCTTGGAGTCTTACATATCATTTTTTCTACCTATCCAGTGGCCCCCAGCCAGTGCTTAAATATCTTCTGCAGCGACTGTAAGAAGAGACACCAAGCCCAAGAAGTGCCAGTCCCACTGGTAAGTTCTCCCCTGGGCAGTCCACTCCATCCACGGGCACTCTGCTTGGGAGCTGTTTTCTATTCTAAGCTAACATTTGTTTCCCCATAAATTCCACTCACTATCGACAAGCCCTGCTGCTTCTCCTTTGGTCAATTTTCCTGTGTTGCATATCTCAGTTCTTTAATAGCTGAAGACAGCTATTATACCTATCCAAAACTCCTCTTGGTGAAATTTCTTTAGTCCTTATTATGCTCAAATATTATACAACAATACATAAAGCATATTCTAAATGAAGCTGGATCAAAGAAAAATGCAAAATGTGTATAATTATTGACCTTAACTCTCATGTATCAATATATTTAACAAAAACCAGGGAACAGTTACAATGCATACATACCAAGTAACACTATACATATGTACACACACATATATATATCAATACAGAAAAACATCTACCATATATTAAGTGGAAGAGGAAGCTATAAAACAATGCTTCCATTAAAAAAAACACACATTTACTTGTGTATGTATATTTTTATATATGTGAAAGATACAGAGATCATACAGATAAAAGATACATTTCATTCTCTAATTTGGGCTTCCCTGGGGGCTCAGATGGTAAACAATCCGCCTGCAATGCGGGATACCTGGGTTCAATTCCTGGGCTGGGAAGACGCCCTAGAGGACAGCGTGGCAACCCACTCCTGCATTCTTGCCTGCAGAAACCTCAAGGAGTAGACAAGGGGCTTTCATTTTTTACTCTATATACTCATATATTGTTTGAATGGTTTAAAGTTCTTAATAATCAAGTTNGAGGACAGCGTGGCAACCCACTCCTGCATTCTTGCCTGCAGAAACCTCAAGGAGTAGACAAGGGGCTTTCATTTTTTACTCTATATACTCATATATTGTTTGAATGGTTTAAAGTTCTTAATAATCAAGTTTTGTGATAAAAAATCTTCACTAAGATACCCCACTCACCAAAAAAGTACCCATGTGTCTACTGTATGCCAGGCATAATGCTAGAAGCTGGGAATACAGCAGTAAATGGCAGACAAGGTGCACGTATCCACACCCCTTAACACATTCCAGGGCAGATACTCATGAAACCATGTGCAACGAAGTACAACAGGAGACACAGAACGGTGACTCACTGTATCTCCCTCAAATTCTACACTAACATCCTCATCCCAGCAGGAAACCTAAGGGTCATCAGCTTAACTTCTCTACTTCATTCACACCCCTTATCTAATGAATGCTTATGCCCTGTAATTTCTACCATCTCTCACATCTGTACCATTCAGCTGCAATCCTGCTGCATCCATCTTTGTCCTCTCTAACCCAGACCACTGCACTCCTATGTTCGTTTGCCATCCTTTCCCACATGCTGCTCTAGAGATCCTTCTAAAATGAAACGCACGTCGTGTCGCCTTTCTCCCTACAGAGCTCTAAAGGCTGCACAGTACCACCAGGATCGTGTCGCCTTTCTCCCTGCAGAGCTCCGACGGCTGCACAGAGCCACCAGGATCGTGTCGCCTTTCTCCCTGCAGAGCTCCGACGGCTGCACAGAGCCACCAGGATCGTGTCGCCTTTCTCCCTGCAGAGCTCTGACGGCTGCACAGAACCACCAGGGTGAGACTTATGTGCTCCTCAGAGCGCAGCTCACCTTAGCAGCTGCCCTACCACGTCTCCCACAGCACAATCCAGCTACTCTGAACCACTGCGGTTCCTCCTGTTACCATGCTTGTCCAGGCTGACGTGCTTTTGTCTGTGCAGAGCTGTCTGCCTGGAATACAACTGGGAAACACCCACTCATCTTACAAGTCTAAGGTTAGAAATCACCTTATCTTTGAAGCCTTTTCTGACCACTATTCTTCTCCAATACAATTGATTATTTCCTCCTTTGCACTTTTGCCTCCACTAAATTTCAAACGTAGTTCTTATGTAGGACCTACAAACCTTTAGAACTTGTTTTTGTCTCCCCAAAACCCCTAACTTTTACCCTAAATGCTTAAAACAATATATGGCACATAATTCATGTTCAATGTTTGCTGAAGAAATGATTGTATGAGAGAAAAACTTTTATGTACAAAGACACTGACTAAACACTACATAGCAGAGAAACAAAAAATGATTAAGCAAATTATGGTTTATCTACCAGAAGATACATAGCCATTAAAAAAAGTTTTTAAAGGCTACATAAACAAGAAAATGTCTGGTGTTAACGAGGAAAAAAGCAAAATATAAAACACGGCACACAAACTTTGCTTTTAAAAAATATATAGTAACAAATCAAAATATTTATACTAGTTATATCTGTGTGGTAAGACTACGGAAGATAAGTCTTTCTCTGTTGTACTGCATTTGTATTTTCTTTAATTTTCTAAATATTATTATTTTATAATAAAAAATATGAATAATTTAAGTGGCAGCACTTCTAAAATTAGATTGTGATGATAGCTGCACAACTCTAAAAATATAAAAAAGTGAAATGTACATTTTAGTTGGGTGGAAGCTGATAAAAATGTACGTATCTACTTAAATCTTTATTTCAAAAGCACAATAATAAAAAGGAAAGAAAATGCAAAAGAACTAGAAAGGGCTTAAGAAATTATACAGGCCAGTTCTCTCTTTTTACATTTTAGAGAGAAGTTCTGGCCAAAGCTGCTAGTTCATTAGTGGCCAATCCTAGACTGGGATTCATGCCTCCTCCCAAACCAGTGCTTTATAATACCACTGCTGCTTATATTTAGGCCAAAGGAAGTATGTTAGCTTAATAAATCTAGACCAGATAATGTGTTTTTGATCCCAAGCTCATTTAAAAGAAGTGTTGCCCCAAAATAAAATTTTCGGAAAGAAATAGTCCCTGAGAATAAGAATAAAATCAAAGGGAATTTATTTAATACCAGATTTCAGCTCAATATTTCTGATAGAAAGCCTTAATAACCACAATTCAATGAAGGAACAGGCATGTCTGTGATCACTACAACTGCTGTAACTCAAGAACAGGAAAAGGCTGGACACCTGAGCTTTCAAGCTTCCCTCCTAACCAAGATTTTTCTATTCTAAATGAAAAGGTCAGTATCACAAATAAGACTACAGCTGCGATCTACAAATGTCTCATTTCAGTATTGCAGTATTCTCAGACAGAGCCTGACACTGATCCATATTATAATGAATTTCTCCCCACAGAAGTGTTCAACATCAGCATGAGTTCAACCTTTCTACAAGCTATGAGAAATTATGTTACTAATGGCCAAATAATCGAAACTTTAAATATTAAAATTTATCTAATGAGATTGGCAATTATACATTTACAATTCATCCCAATTTAATTCACATTTAATACATTAAACTTTAAAACTCCTTACCATAAAGAACAGACTGGATGAATGTGTGCACTAATTATTTTAGCAATGCCTCTTGTCAAGAAATCCCAGATGACGATTCGACCATCATTACAGCCAACTGCAAGCAGTGTGCCCCACCTGTTGAAGGTGCAAGTCAGGGCCATGCTGATACAATCCAAAGTTCCATCAGCTTCCTAAAAATTAAAATGAAGGTAAGAAATAGACAGTAATTCCCAGATATCCAAATCATTTCTTAAAAGTTTCTCTAACATCTATGATACTTCTTTTGAATTTAAACTATGATACACACCAAAATAATTTATGTGTGTTCTTTTACTTATTAAACTACCCAAAATGGATAAATACTTATAAAAACTAAGAGAATTTTTAGAAACAGATGTGACCAATCCTTTATATCACTACTATGATTTCATACAAATTCTCCAGAAGGCAATAAGGCAAAATAAACCAGGATTCACTAAGAGTCATCTTATTGATCAAGCAATCATAGTTCTTGAAATTTATTCCAAGAAAGATAATCTATTAATAAAACAAAACCCCTAGGAAAATCAAATAAATTTATATTAATATCAAGCCATTAAACAAATCCAAGTATTACAAAATATTTTTACATTAAAAAAAATAAAGCACACTTACAGTATACATATTATTATTATGTAAAAACACTGATCAAAACTATAAAAACACACACAAAAACACATTTTCATACAGGTGACAGTACGGTTTGTGAAAACTGCGTTAATCAAAGTCTTTTTTAAATTTAAAGGGAAATGAACTATAAGATTTACAACATTGAGATTTACAACCAATATGGACTGTCTACTTTCCACCCTGTTCAAAATTAAACTTTAGTTATTTTTATAGCAAAAGACCATCACACTTAATGCTTCTATTATCAATGGAAAAAAAGATGAAAATGTAGTCTTCACTCTACTCAAAACATAAAAGCTAGTGAGTTACCATATTTCTAAAATCACAATATTATACTCTTACCTCTGGATAATTCTGCCCAAAGGACTCTGCAACAAAACAAAGAAAGAGAGTTGATGGAACATGTGCAACATACCAGGAATCCTACAGCTCACTGTGTACAGAGTGGCCTGCAAAGTGTGGGGGGACCTGGGGCTTGTGCAGGGACTCCCTGATGTCACACTGATTTTCATTATCAGCCAACATGATACCATCATACCTTTTTACTCTCATTATCTCATAAGTTTACAGATAAGTTCTACTGATGCTTCAAGCTGTGAAACACTGTGAATACAGAATCCAGACAACTTCTATCTGGGCAAACATTAAACAGGTTTGTAAAAATGCAAAACAATACCACTTTTTTCACTGCATATTTTTTGTTTGAAAATAGTAATTTTTCATTAAAATGTTTTTAATGTAAACATGTAATGGTGTGTTTTACAGTTACTTTTATATAACAAACTTTAAAAGCTCAAATCAGTCAAGTTATCTTAAATCCCAACTACTCTCTTAAACCCTTCACTAACAGCAGTCAACCAACAGGATTCTTCTCCAGTCCAAACAACAGCAGTTAGGCTATAATTTGGTAGTTGGTTAAATATAGAATTCTCTATATTAATTTCTTCAGCAAATAACATTTTGATACACACATCTCTGAATGTCTTTCCTATATTAAATTTGGCATTTACACATTAGTGTAAATTTTTTCTAAAAAATGTTTATTACTCATGTGTAAATGCCAAAATTACATTCGCTATGGTTTTTCCAGTATTCATGAATGGATGTGAGAGCTGCACTAAAAAGAGAGCTGAGCGTCGAAGAACTGAAGCTTTTGGACTGTGGTGCTGGAGAAGACTCTTGAGAGTCCCTTGGACTGAAATGAGATCAAACTAGTCAGTACTAAAGAAAATCAACCCTGAATATTCACTGGAAGGACTGATGCTGAAGCTGAAACTCCAATACTTTGGACACCTGATGCGAGGAACTGACTTATCTGAAAAGACCCTGATGCTGGGAAAGATTGAAGGTGGGAGGAGAAGTGGACAAGAGGATGGTTGGGTGGCATCACAGACTCAATGGACATAAGTCTGAGTAAACTCTGGGAGTTGGAGATGGACAGGGAGGCCTGGTGTGCTGCAGTCCATGGGGTCGCAAAGAGCTGGACGCAACTGAGTGACTGAACTGAACTCAATAAACATTTTGAGCTACAATATGATGATATTGCCTGCTTGTCAGAATTTGTTTAATGCAGCAACATCTTTATCGATATTTACTTATGTTATTATCTAAATATTACAGTGATATTTAAACTAAACTCTTAGAACTACAGCTCCAAGAAAGCTGTTTACATTTAGGAGATCCAAATAAGATTCCATTAAAAAAAAAAAAGACTACTATTTTTAGTTTTTGACCATATGATCCAGCAATTTCACTCCTGAGTATATAATTGAAGAAAATGAAAACACTAACTCTTATTTATAATAGCCAAGATAACAGAAGCAACCGTAACTGCCCATCAACAGATGAACGTGTAAAGAAGCTATGGAAAGTGTGCATATGTATGTATATGTGTGTGTGTATGTATATACATATATATTTATATAACTAATAATATATTTCTCAGGCATTATAATGAATAAAATGCTGCCATTTGTTACCAGTGGAGAGAGGGACAGAGGACAGGGAGAGGGGTACAAACTATTATGCATAAAATAAATAAACTCTAAGGATATATTGTGCAGCATGGGGAATATAACCAATACTTCATAATAACTTTAAATGGGGTATAATCTATAAAAAATATTGAATCACTATGTCGTATACCTGAAACTAATGTTGTAAATCAACCGTACTTCAATTTTTTAAAAAAATGTCTGATTTTTAAATATCTGAAAATAAATTTTACTACATTTTATCCTTTATAAAAATTAATAGAAATCTAAACAGTGAAAACATTAAAACTAGTCAAAAGAAATCAGGCCTTAAAATTAAGAAAACTAAAAGCCGAGTACTAAGCTGAACAACTGCCCCCCACCAAGAAAGGCAATCATTTTGATTTATCTAATACTTTAGTCTGATTGCATTCAAATATTAAAGACAACAATTAAATGAAAAGCTGAAACCAGATCAAGATAGGCCTTTTTTTAAAAAAACCTTTTTAAAATTACTGAATTAATACATGTAAGTAATACAAATATGTGTAATTAAAAAATGATGGTTTCCTTCTTGCAACCCCCCCAATTCAATTCCTGGGTCAGGAAGATCCGCTGGAAAAGGGATAGGCCACCTACTCCAGTATTCTTGGGCTTTCCTTGTGGCTCAGCTGGTAAAGAATCCGCCTGCAATGCGGGAGACATGGGTTCGATCTCTGGGCTGGAAAGATCCCCTGGAGAAGGGAATGGGTACTCACTCCAGTAATCTGGCCTGGAGAATTCCATGGATTGTATAGTCCATGGGGTCACAAAGAGTCAGACATGACTGAGCGACTTTCACTTCCACTCACCAAGGTAAAAGCTTCCATATATTTCTGTATGCTTATATAAACATTAACATATTTAAGATCTGTTTCCTAAATAAAATACTATTAGGTTGATGCAAAAGTAACTGCAGTTTAGAATTGATGAACCTTGCATTTGATACTGGAATACATTCTTAAATATGGTTATGTTATACATCATTTTAATGCACATTTCTTGTTTTGTTTGTTGCTAATGACTTATCACTTGCTGTTTATTTTAAATTTATTTTAAGCTTGGGAAATGATGCTAGACAAAAAGTAAATTCTAGCAATTTTCTCATTCAAGTTCATAAAGCAGCAAAGACAATTCACAACCTCAACAGTCCACCTGGCCCAGGAACTACTGGTGGACATACAATGCCAGTGGTGGTTTAAGAAGTTCTGCAAAGGAAGATGAGAGCCTTGAAGATGAGGAGCACAGTGGCGGGCAACTGGAAGCTGACAAGCACCAATTCAGAGGATCATCGAAGCTGAAGTTGCCAAAGAGCTTGACAAGGACAGTCGTCCAGCATTTGAAGTGAATAGGAAAGATAAAAAGGCTTGACAAGCTTCTTGCAGCCTCATAAGAGGATTGTAAATAAAATACAATCGTTTTGAACGGTCTTCTCTTACTCTACACAACAAACCATTTCTCGAATTGTGATGTGCAATAAAAAGTGGATTTCATAGGACAACAGGCAACAATCAGGCTGGACTGAGAAGCAGCTCCAAAGCACTTCCCAGAGCCAACCTGCACCCAAAAGAGGTCACGGCCGCTCTATGCTTGTCTCCTGCCCTTCTGATCCACTACAGCTTTCTGAATCCAGGTGAAGCCATTACGTCTGAGAAGTGTGCTCGGCAAATCCATGAGATGCACCAAACACTCCAAGCTAGAAGCTGGCACTGGTCAACATGAAGGGCCCAATTCTTCTCTGTGACAAGGCTTGATCGCACATCACAAACCGATGCTTCAGGAGCTGAATGAACTGGGCTGCAAAGCTTTGCCTCATCAGTCATATTCACCTTACCTCCCACCAACCCACTGCCACTTCTTTAAGTATCTGAACAGTTTTTTGCAGGGAAAACACTTCCACAACCAGCAGGAGGCAAAAAACTTTCCAAGAGTCCATCAAATACCAAACCATGGATTTTTACGCCAGAGGAATAAACAAACTTATTTCTCATTGGCAAAACTGTGTGATTGCAACGGTCCCCATTTTGATTAATAAAGATGTATTTGAGCCTAGTTGTAATGATTTCTAATACACATAATATATGTATTATATTAATATGCATTATGAACAAGAGAAGACTTTACACATGGACATCACCAGATCGCCAACACCAAAATCAGATTAATTATATTCCTTGCAGCCAAAGATGGAGAAGCTCTATATATTCAGCAAAAACAAGACTGGGAGCTGACTGTGGCTCAGATCATGAACTCCTTATTTCCAAATTCAGCCTTAAATTGGAGAAAGTGGGGAAAACCACTAGACCATTCAGGTTTGACCTAAATCAAATCCCTTATGATAATACAGTGGAAGTGACAAATAGATTTAAGGGACTAGATCTGATAGACAGAGTGCCTGCTGAACTACGGACAGAGGTTCATGACATTGTACAGGAGATAGGGATCAAGGCCATCCCGAGGAAAAAGAAATGCAAAAAAGCAAAATGGCTGTCTGAGGCCTTACAAATAGCTGTGAAAAGAAGAGAGGCGAAAAGCAGAGGAGAAAAGGAAAGATACACCAATTTGAATGCAGAGTTCCAAAGAACAGGAAGGAGTTAGGAAAGCCTTCCTCAGCAATCAATGCAAAGAAACAATGCAAAGAAAACAATAGAATGGGAAAGACTAGAGATCTCTTCAAGAAAATTATAGAGATATCAAGGGAACATTTCATGCAAAGATGGGCTTAACAAAGAACAGAAATGGTATGGACCTGACAGAAGCAGAAGATATTAAGAAGAGGTGGCAAGGATACACAGAAGAACTGTACAAAAAAGATCTTCACAACCCAGATAATCATGATGGTGTGATCACTCAGCTAGAGCCAGACATCCTGGAACGTGAAGTCAAGTGGGCCTTAGGAAGCATCACTAAGAACAAAGCTAGTGGAGGTGATGGAATTCCAGTTGAGCTATTTCAAATCCTGAAAGATGATGCTGTGAATTTGGAAAACTCAGCAGTGGCCACAGGACTGGAAAAGGTCAGTTTTCATTCCAATCCCAAAGAAAGGCAATGCCAAAGAATGCTCAAAATACTGCACAATTGCACTCATCTCACATGCTAGTAAAGTAATGCTCAAAATTCTCCAAGCCAGGTCTCAGCAATACATGAACCGTGAACTTCCAGATGTTCAAGNCACTTTCTGCCATAGGGTGGTGTCATCTGCATATCTGAGGTTATTGATATTTCTCCCGCCAATCTTGATACCAGCATGTGCTTCATTCAGCCCAGCGTTTCTCATGATGTACTCTGCATGTAAGTTAAATAAGCAGGGTGACAATGTACAACCTTGACGTACTCCTTTTCCTATTTGAACCAGTCTGCTGTCCATGTCCAATTCTAGCTGTTGCTTCCTGACCTGCATATAGATTTCTCATGAGGCAGGTCAGGTGGTCTCCTAATCCCACCTCTNTAAATAAGCAGGGTGACAATGTACAACCTTGACGTACTCCTTTTCCTATTTGAACCAGTCTGCTGTCCATGTCCAATTCTAGCTGTTGCTTCCTGACCTGCATATAGATTTCTCATGAGGCAGGTCAGGTGGTCTCCTAATCCCACCTCTCGGAATTTTCCACAGTTTATTGTGATCCACACAGTCAAAGGTTTTGGCATAGTCAATAAAGCAGAAATAGATGATTTTCTGGAACTCCTTTGTTTTTTTTGATGATCCAGTGGATGCTGGCAATTTGATCTCTGGTTCCTCTGCCTTTTCTAAATCCACCTTGAACATTTGGAAGTTTACGGTTCACATATTGTTGAAGCCTGGCTTAGAGAATTTTCAGCATTTACTGGAGTGTGAGATGAGTACAATTGTGTGGTAGTTTGAGCATTCTTTGGCATTGCCTTTCTTTGGGATTGGAATGAAAACTGAATTAACTGAATGAAAAGTAAATTAATTGCAAACAGTTAATTAAAATGTGACAAAAACAAATCCTGTAACTTTGGGAAATTCAAAGAGTGACAAATGGAAGTTTATTGTGAACTCCCCATCATTTCTGTTTTAAAAGGTATACAAAGTTGTTCAGTTGGATGGTGGTTTATTTTATAGATTAGAAAAACACATATGAATGTTTTCATAATTTCTTTTGTTATATTGCTCCTCACTTCTGTATTCCCCAAAATATCTTTCATTAAAAAAAATTAACTTCTATTGGATTATAGTTGCGTTACAATGCTTTGTTAGTTTTAGTTTCTCCTATACAACAAAATGAATTAGCCACACACTGACATATATCTCCCCTCTTTTGGATTTTTAACTGTCAATTTTCTACCGCTGAAATTCTCAGGACACTAACTCTTAGGTTTGGGAATAAGAAATTATCTATACAGTTTATTGCTGGAGTCACAAAAAGGTGAATCATACACTCATGTTTAGGTAATAGCAAGATATCTAGTTGGAAATAAGCATTAAGATAATTAATTTGAATTAAGATAGCAAATCAAATCCCAGTCAAGCTTAAATTACCCATTTACTATCTACTGGGTAGATAGTATCCTTTTGAATATTTGGAATAAACAAGAAGAGGAAAAAAGAGAAAAGTGAACTCCTGATCCCCTCACAGGTCCCTCGAAAAATCCTGAAATGGAGGTTCTTTCAAATATCCTCCCACCTCCTTCTGTACTTCTCTTCCATTCCCTAATATTGCTCAGCCCAGGTGCCCTGAACTTAGTATGCTGATGTTGGTTCATATTTTGCACTGAGGTATTCTGTTGAGGGATGCTTCTTTGCCCTACCAAGAGCAAGAAATGGTGGTCCAAAGTTAGCTTCCTCATGTTCTACTCCCCTCCCTCCTCCTTTCACACAACTTATCTTATATTTGGTAGACAGTTTGAGTGGACAATAGAGGCTCAACTCTTTAAGAATTATTTGCGTCTTAAAAAGAAGGTGTTTGATAACTCAAATGCATATCCATTTATTGGAAGTTTAGACAATACACATGGAGCACTGAGCATAGTGCCAGGAACTTCCCACAAGTTAATTCTCATCCAATTCCTAGTCAAAGTGAAAATACAAAAAAATTTGCCTTGTGGAGAAGATACTGATTCATTGTGGTGTTGCCATTTAAGGCCTTGTGAGGAGCATAGATATAGAGCGGGAAAAATGATCGTGGGTCTCAGGTAATTTGAATATAGTAGTTTTTTTTAGATTTCTTCACAAGTTGAACTTGACTGATAATCTTTGTGTCTATCTTCCTTGAAGAAATAGAGCCATGTATTATATGATCGTTGTATGTTTCTGAACAAATTTTTTTCTTGTTTGTGTGTTTTTGGAAACTTATACTAGAATGTTAGTTGAGGTTTCTAGATCACTGGTATTCTTCCACATTTTACGTATTCACTGAAATTTACCACAAGCTTTAAACTTCCAACTTTCATCAAAACCCATAGAGTTTAGATTCCAGACTCTCTGGTGGTCATCGATAGATTAAATGAAGATGGAAGGACTCATTTTATGAGTTATATTTTATGAGTTATATCTAAGTTAGAAATGTCTTATATATTTTGCTTTTGTGGTTTTGTTTTCTCATGCATGTTAAAAAAAAAAAAAAATCTCTAAATACCCAGGAAGAGTGTAACATGTAAACTTAGGACCAACTTATGAAAAAATATGTAAACTGAGGGGAAGAAGTGATGCAGGTATTTTCATGCTATGCACAGTATACACAATATATGAAGGGCTGTTTTTTTATTTTGGTTATGATTCTACCTTTTGATTTCTTTAGAGAATACTCCAATGTCTCTAGATAAGTTGCATTTTCTTCTGTACAAGTTTCTTTTATGGACCTTAAGATGTTTTCAATGTATTATTAATAAGTAGCACAATTCAATATTTATGTGTTCACCACATTATACAAGTCAGAGTGCATATTCTTTGTATTTTCAGTTTTATAGGAGATGATTCTAATTTTTCTGTTTTACTTATCTTTTCTCAATTGCTCATTGAAAGTTTGGTTATCCTATTAAGCTTCATTCAATTTTCTATGATAAATCTCACTTCTCTTCAAAAGCCTTCCTCCAAAGTCCATCATTTCTCATGTTATTGCTCTTTCTACAGACACTCATCAATATTTGAAAGCTGCTATGTTATGAATTTTGCCTGCCTGAGCTCTCCAACTTATATACCACATCAGTCTGTTTCTAGTTATAATTGTGTCTGACCCTCTGACTTTTCAACAGTCTGGATAAGGGGAAATCTTATATTAGTTTCATAAAAACTACTTTACTTTTTTTTTTTCTCATTAATAAAGAGAGAACCCCAAATACTTTATTCAGCGGATTAATACCTTGTTTTTATCCTTTGGTGGTAATGGTGATGGTGAGAAGAAATCTACTTTTTCCCATATTTTATAATATGAACAGCAAACATTTTTTTCTGAAAGTTTTAAAAATAGTTATTAGTATAGGTTCATTATGGTAAAAATAGTAAACAAAAACAAAACTAAGAAAATGTAAAGTACCATTTCCTTTTCTTTTTACAAAAATTGTATTTATTTATTTAAATTGGAGGATTATTACTTTCCATTCCCTTTTCAAATAAATAATAGTTATTAAAATTGGAGTGTAATCATCCAAAATTTTATGGGCATATGTATTTTTCTTTAAAATATTAAATCTTATTGTAAAGAGCAGTCTTTTTAAATTCTGAAGTCTGTCGCTATTGGAATTTGAAACATAGAATGTTCCCTAAATTTCTAAGATGAAAATGACATCAAAAAATCAATTAGGAATTTAATTAGAGACTAAATATATGGTGTTAATGAGTTTAGAATCTAAAACAACTGTATTATGCTTCAAGGTGTCAAAAAGACTCATCTCTTAGTGGGGGTCTTTGGTCTTGATGTAATCTGTAGTGAAACAGAATGTGTATCTAGAAAAGATGGGATATATAGAGAAGATGGGCATTGTGCCCATATGTCTGGTTTTGCAGGTTTGAGCTGAATATTTTGAAGGATGGTAAGAGTATCATGGAAGAAGGTACTGGGGCAATGCATTAATATATTTTTTCTGTCTGATTTTATTTAGAGGGTATCTTCACTAAATTCTATTCAATTTAAACAACCCTATGCATTCCTCTTATTACTATTGGAATTCCTTACTACTGGAGTTCTGAAGAATACTTTGTTCACACAACATTTGTTATGAAAGTCTAAATTAGTTTTTATCATTTGTTTAGATTCTACCAATTAAGGAAATTATACAACTTTATGAAAGATGAAGATTATATCTTTTCCCATTAAAGATATATTTTATAGAGAAAAGAGGAAATGAGCACGATTAAGCATGTCTCATGCCTATAAATCCTTTTTATGTAATAGCATAAATAGCCAAATTTGTTTTTGTTTTCATGATTGTTAAATCTGATGCTTATTATAGTCATCATTCATTCATCAGAATGAATTCATGGTAATATAATTTATTAATTCTTAAGTGCTTCATGAGAAAAACTCCCCTATTAGATAAGAATGGGGCTAACATGAGGCAAACTCATTTTTAAAATTCCAATTCTATATGATTCTACACAATTGTGTTTAAATATCTCATAACAACTTTACAGATAAAACACTAGGATGGTGACTGGCTGAAATGAACTTAATTTCCACTCAGCATTTATCTTCTAATTGTTTAATAGTTCATGAGCAGTGTTCTTTGCATATAGCATAATTTTTGGAAAACAGTACAGAACTCAATATAGGTAAGCTACTGAACTTTTTTCTTAGCTAAAATGCTTCTGAAATTTTTGGAAACTGAGAAAATATTATAAGAGAATCAACATAAAACTAGGAAGTACTAGTAAATAACAAAAGCAACAAGTTAATGGTGAAATTAGAAAATTGCTTAAAGTGAATTTACTAAAATATGAAATTAACCATTTCCACTTTAATGTTTGAAATCAGGAGAGTTTACCTGCTTTCTTTTAATACGTGGAAGGAAAAACTGGACTTTGTCATTAACATATTGGTACCATTTTTAAGATTAATGGAGTTTCAGTTTTCAAGAGGTTATCAATTACTGAGATCTGTAAAGACTTCAGATGGGCATGGTTTTCTTGTCTGTTTTTTAAGGTTATGGAATGTACAGTCAATTCTGAACTTCTGTTTTGAGTACTTACTGAGTACTGTGTAGTTGTCAACTCAGGGCAGATTTTATATCCCTAAACCTTTGCCTTGAATAAAGTAGGTCTGAGTCCTCAGGTTAGACAATTGGCTCTTGTCATCTTGAAAGATGGTTGGAAGAAGAGGATTTCTTAAGGAAAGTCTTGAGCAAGGAAAATTTCTTGTGCTTTTACAGTTTTTAAACTTGTAGATAAGATGGATAAGACCTATTTGTGAATATATCATTAATAGAATATGAAAGAGTGAATTCTTAGGTAGGTTGATAGGAAGTCTCGGGTCCCCGGGGTGGAGAAAGGGGTCTGGGGCTCTTGAGGAGCAGACACCAGTATGGAGTTCTCAAGGAGAAGAAAAGGACAAACTTTTTTTCTACATTGCTTTGTCTTATGGCACCCCACTCCAGTACGCTTGCCTGGCAAATCCCATGGACGGAGGAGCCTAGTAGGCTGCAGTCCATAGGGTCTTGAAGAGTCGGACACTATTGAGCGACTTCACTTTCACTTTTCACTTTCATGCATTGGAGAAGGAAATGGCAACCCACTCCAGTGTTCTTGCCTAGAGACTCCCAGGGACAGGGGAGCCTGGTGGGCTTCCGTCTATGGGGTCACACAGAGTTGGACACGACTGAAGTGACTTAGCAGCAGTCAATATAACAATGTATCTTGCTTGAGGACATGTTTCTCCTTCTTAGCAGGAACCTTCTGACTAATCCTGTCATCTTAAAATGTATGTTGTGGGAGTGGGTCTGGCAAGATCTTTACAACCTTGAGACAAAAAAGCAAAGACATTACTTTGGCAACAAAGGTCCAACTAGTCAAAGCTGTGATTTTTCCAATAGTCACCTATGGATGTGAGAGTTGGATTATAAAGAAAGCTGAGCGCTGAAGAATTGATGCTTTTGAGCTGTGGTGTTGGAGAGGACTCTTGAGAGTCCCTTGGACTACAAGGAGATCCAATTAGTCCATCCTAAAGGAAATCAATACTGAATATTCTTTGGAAGGACTGATACTGAAGCTGAAGCTGCAATACTTTGGGCACCTGATGTGAAGAACTGACTCACTGGAAAAGACCCTGATGCTGGGAAAGATTGAAGGCAGGAGAAGGGGACAACAGAGGATGAAATGGTTGGATAGCATCACCGACTCAATGGACATGAGTTAAGTAAACTCCGGAGTTGGTGACAGACAGGGAGGCCTGTATGCTGCAGTCCATGGGGTTGCAAAGAGTCGGACATGACTAAGTAACTGAACTGTAATAATCAACTGAAAATGTATATAGCTCCCTTGCTAAGACTAGTGGGTGGAGCACTCTCCATCTCACTTTTGATGTCTATGTCAGAAGCTTTCTCTGTCCCTTTTAATACTTCAATAAAATTCTGCTACACAGAAGCTCTTGAGTGATTAAGCCTGTTTCCTGGTCCTGAAGCTAAATTCTCTTCTTCAGAGATCATGAATCTAATATCTTTCACTGTAAGCTATCAAATATGTCATTTACTGGAAACCTTATAGATCAATTTCATTCTACAGATAACAAATTGAAGTAAATATTTTGTAGATAAGCAAATGCTCAGAGTGATTAAATACATTCTTTGTGATTTCACAGCTAGAAAGTAACAGAGTTGGGATCAAATCCAGATTGAACTGAGGCCAAGATCCATGTGTATTTCCACACTACCTGTACTTGTGAAGTAAGGAGGTATGCAAATTGGAAAAGGAAATGCCCAAGATGCACACTATCACAATAAAATAGGCTTCCTCTTTGGAGGCTAGATTGACTGTGACTATATGTGCACCATCAAAGATGCTGTTAAAGCATGGGTTTGTATTTCTGTGGAAAGAAGGTCCTTAGAAACCAACACATCTGCCAACCAGGCTATGATTTATAAGGTGATGCCCATTCCGTTCTGAGGTAGAGACGGATACTATAATTTGACAGCCTGACACCTAGCTTGTGTTTCATTCTAAAAAAGATGTCCTAGTTTGTCTAATTTGCCTAATAATTCCTAACTTGTTTCTGTAAAGTGATTTTAGACTTGACAGATAATACAGACACCTATGCTTTGCAAATGTCACTGTGAAAGCTTTTCTTTAGACTTTTTATTCACCGAAGGTTTATTATTCTAATCTTGCAATTGCACATTAGAAAATCCTTTAAAGAGATGGATAGAACTGTTTAGACATAGTCAATCTATTTTTTAAAAATGTTAAAACTAAGACAGCTTCAAAAAAGAAGTTGACTCAAGGGTTTATTTTTGGGTAGTTGCACAGTCAGCTGTGAGCTCTGACACATAAACCAAGAGCACAGTTCTTGTTTATGCCAGTTCTGCCTTGAAACTCAAGCTTCTGCTTGGAGATGAGCCTGAGTATGGATCAGATAGCCATTCAGTTCAATTCAATTTGTTTTTCACTCTGCAGGTCTTAACCTAATTTCATTCTCCATTGGAAGAGAATTCTGGAATGGGCACTTTTGTAACTTTACTGAAGTATCTGGCAGGAGAAATGTCCATCCTTAGACAGAGGAAGAAGGTCAAGAGGACCATAGCCACTTAGTTCAGAAGAGATATATTACACACTTGCTTTCATGGGGAATACATTCCATCACTCAAGTGTGTAGCAAGATAAGTGGGTGAGCACCACTTCTGCTCTCTCTTATGTATATATGGCTTCCCTTGTGGCTCAGCTGGTAAAGAATCTACCTGCAATGCAGGAGACCTAGGTTCAATCCCTGGGTTGGAAAGATCCCCTGGAAAAGCGAAAGGCTATCCACTCCAGTATTCTGTCCTGGAGAACTCCTTGGGGTCACAAAGAGTTGGACACAACTGAGTGACTTTCACTGGGATAAGAATTTAGAGGGCTTCTCAAGTGGCATTGGTGGTAAAAAATCCACCTGCCAATGCAGGAGATGCAAGAGATGTGGGTTCAATCCTTAGGTCAGGAAGATCCCCTGTAGTAGGAAATGGCATCCCACTCCAGTATTCTTGCCTGGAAAATTCCAGAGGTAGACCAACATGGTAGGCTATAGTCCATGGGGTCACAAAGACTCAGACATGACAGAGTGACTGAGCACACACAAAAATTTAGACTTTATGTGTCTTCTTTATTAAAAAGTGATTTTTAAGTGATACACTCAAATTCTCCATAGGCATTGATTAACTTAGAACCTTCCTGCCAAAAATGCTTGCAGTTTTAGTTTTATTCCCCAAAACAAAACTTTAAAACCGAAAGAATACTTTGTGAATGCTCCAGAATTTTTAGGGGCATTTTCTTACGTATCATGCATGGTTAGTGTTTCCCACTCATAAAAAGTATATTTGTTGTTGCAGATAAGAAATATCAGCCATTGTCTAAATTTCCTCTTTTAACATATTTTAAAAGGGATAATTTTTTAGTCAGTTCCTGGATAGTTTGAATTTCTGATATTCAGAAAACTCTATGTGATTCTCAAGCAGATAATACACACCTGTGTATGGGCTGGTTCTTGCCTTTCCTTGCAATGTGGGAGAGACGGGTAGGGGCTGCCAGCCTCCATCAGGAGAGGAGGACTTGCCTCTTTCCTGTTCTTCACTCTACTCCTCACAACTCTCCTGTGTGCTCATAAGTTATAGAATGGGGAAAATGTTTATATTAGAAGATGCATATATGAATTTAGTTATGATGCTGAAATAATTTTAATGCTCTGGGGTTGGATGCAGTAGTTCAATTCTCTTTTGCATTTCATGTTCCTGCAGGGCTGTTAGGGAGTCTGAGTCCCACTATATTGCTTGGTGACCTAGGCTTCAGCACTTCTGGGTGCCCATCTAGAACCTTCAGCCTGCCTAGTTTCTTAGTCTCCATTCTAGGGAAGGAGTTCAGTTCAGTTCAGTCGCTCAGTCGTGTCCGACTCTCTGCGACCCCACGAATTGCAGCACGCCAGGCCTCCCTGCCCATCACTATCTCTCGGAGTTCACTCAGACTCGTGTCCGTCGAGTCCGTGATGCCATCCAGCCATCTCATCCTCGGTCGTCCCCTTCTCCTCCTGCCCCANTTATTGAGAAGCACAGGCTCTAGGTGCACAGGCTTCGGTAGTTGCTGCTCGCAGGCTTTAGAGCACAGGCTCAGTAGTTGTAGTGCATGGGCTTAGTTAGTGCCCAGCGGCACGTGAAGTCTTCCTGGAGCAAGGGTCAAACCTGTGGCCCCTCTGTTGGCAGACAGATTCTTATCCACTCTACCACCAGGGCAGTCCCTCAGGGTACATTTAATTTTACCATCCCAGATACTTGAAGTCTGTAAGTTCTGCTAGTCTAATACCTGAAAATGGCTGTTATAAGGATATTTGTATCTGGTAAAAGATCACAGGCAGATCTTGAGATGAACTGGCAGAAGGGCATAACTCGATAAATTCTTTTGAGATGTTTGTTGAGAATTGAAATGATTATCTTAAAGTTGTTTTTTAAGGAAACATGGGCAACAGTATTCTGTAAACTCATGTACTCTGTAAAGTTATGAATAACTCTTAAAATATGCTGTAAGATGGTCTTAGCCTTAAATAAATGATTAGACTTATTCTAAATAATCTTAGGGAGAACGCATAAGACTAATGAGAGAGAAAACTAGCATGGGTGAGATAGGAACACTATAGAAAGATTTTGGAGGGAGCAGTGGGCTTTCTTGGGAACTAGTGAGTTTCCAGTCATTAAGCATGTTTAAGCATGATTGTGCGTCTACATGTCACGGGTGTTACAGAGGATGCTGACAAGGTCAGTGACTTTCATTCTTACTCTCTTACAAGGGTACAGTGGAGTTTACAGAAGCTATAAGATCGGTGGTTTCACAAGTGTTTAAATACAAAAGTCTATGTAAGAATAGACTTTAATCTTCCATTAAAGCAGACATAAAAAAAAGATTTGTAAAAATATAAAGTGGTGCCATTCTTCTAAACAATTTTTGTTTAGAAAAATATTTTTCATAAAATATTATTTATGCTAACATACTATATTAAGATTATTTTAAATGAATTAATACACAAATATTTTGAACTTCTCACTTTTTATTTCTAATACAGTAAATATAAAGAGTTATAATTCACATAAATACAAACTATCTGAGATCCTCATACTTGTTATCTGTTGCTATGTAACAAATCATTCCAAACCTAGTGGCTGAAAAACAATAGATATTTATTGTCTCGCAGTTTCTGTTAGTCTGGAATTTGGGAGCAGCTCAGCTGGGAAATTCAGGGTCTCACGAGCTTACAGGCAAGATCTTGACCATAGTTGCCATCATCTAAAGGCTTAATGGGGCTGGAAGGTCTGCTTCCAGGAAGGTCCCCTCACTGGCTGTGGGCAAGAGGCGCATCCCGTGATGCTGACTCAGCACTTCCACTGCAAGGGGCATAGGTCCCACCCCTGGTCTGGGAACTGACATTCTGAAAGCCATGCAGCGTGGTCAGAAACAACAACAAAAAAGATTCTGAGAGAATCCAGAATCCTTGGGCCATTTTAATGTATGATTATGCTTCAACACAGACTACTCCTGATTTTCTACTTTTGTTTTATGCACTGGATGGGTTTTTTCCCCCTTTTTTTGAAGGTCTGTGTCCTGTGCACTAAGTCACTTCAGTCATTTCCAACTCTTTGCAACTCTATGGACCGCAGCCCACGATGCTCCTCTTGTCCAAGAGATTCTCCAGGCAAGAAGACTGGATCCTTCTCCAGGGGATCTTCCCAGCCCAGGGATAAAACTGCATTGGCAGGCAGGTTCTTTACTACTAGCACTACCTGGGAAGGCTTGGTGAGGGTCATCCTAGTTAATAGGACGATAACAAGGAATCTAAAGGAACACAAAGAGAAAGTGATATATAAAAAACACTAAGTTCATCTGAGCCATTTTGGTTGAGGAGCTTGAGCAAGAATTTGTCAAGTAGGGTTATGGTAGCACAAAGCCACTTCCCCAGAGGTTTAAGGCCATTTTTACGTTCTCCATCTCCCACCATTTAACATTTAACACTGTTACAATTAGATTCTTGGGCTTGGTTCTAAAAACTATGGAGCAGAGGAAAAAAGATGCCCAAACATAGCTGTCACGGAGAAATATACCCTAGTCAGATTTAACTTCATAATACACTTGATAATTCAAAAAACATGAATGACTCTTACAACAAAAGACATATTTCCAAAACTGATTACATAAGAAAAATTCTCAACTGGATCAATGAGGAAAGAACACACCTAAATGTTGTTAAACACCTGTCATTAAAATAAAAAGTTTTTCAATGTTTAATATTAAGAAAAGGACAGCAGGCCCATATGTTTATGAGCCATATGGTTTTTTTAATGGTTTATTCCTCCTAAATCTCAAGGCACAAATAATTATAATGTTATTCAAGCTATTTCTAAGCAGAAAAAATACAGAGTAGTGTCTTATAAAACCAAAACAACTAATTAACAAAACCTGATAGATGAGTGAAAAAGAAAACAAGTCTCTCTCACTTAAGAATATAAATGGTACAAGGTTTATGAATCACCTATAAATTCTACAGAAAAGTAATTTCTAGCAACGTGAATAACTATAATCAAATTCTAAACACAAAAAATCTAGAGTTTATTATTCTACCATATAAGAAGGCACAATGGTATATAGCAAGGGGAGTGGGGAGGGGGAGGAAGAGGCCCACTCCAAACTCATTCCAAAGGAACAAACAATAGCACAATGCATCCGAATGTATATCCTTGGTCAAGAATGTTTAAGTCATACAGTCCTATAAGTAGATATTGAAAAAACATTTGCTAAAACTCAGTAGCTCATTCTAATAATGGTCAATGGAATAAGAAAATGAAACAACTGGTTTAAACACTGACATAGGAAATAACACTATTTCTCTTTTCTGGTATCACTGACTATCTAAAACACAGAAGAAATGTTAATTTAAAAAACCACCACCAAATTAGTAATAAGGCAAGGTGGTTTTATATCAGGAAAACATTCAAACATTAATAGCTTTTCTCTACGTTGGCAATTAAAATCCAGAAATGAAAATGAAGGGGAAAATTCCATTCACAGTGGTTACAAACATAAATATTTAAGGGAAAAATGTAATAAGATATACCATGTATAAAGAAGAAAACTATAGAATCTTAGTTAAGACTGTAAAATATGAATAAGTGAAAAGGCAATCTACAATGCATTCTGGGATAGAAAAGCTTTGGCTTTCTCCAAAAACTAATAAATTTTATGCAATTCCAGATGGATTAAAGACAAATGCAGAAGCAATTCTAAATGAACTGCAAGGCTGCTGGTATATGATAAAAATGACATTTCAATTTAGTGGAGAATTTATTTTATATGGATGGACAACTAACTATCCATCTGAGAGAAAAAACAGCTCCGATTCCTCTCTCATACCACATATAAAAATAAATGTCAGGTAAATTAGTGATTTTTAAAATCAGAAATCTTAGAAAAAAATTTGTGAGATTCCATGTATAATATAGGGTGGGGAAGACCTTAACAAAATTAGAAAACCAAAAGAAAGAGAGAAATACATCTGATTATATAAAAACTGGAACATTTTGCATGGCACCAAGTTTCCATAAACAAAAGATTTACAAAAACTGGCAATGTAGATGATGGATGAGAGTTGGTACCTGTACTATAAAGCAAGTCTATACAACAATAAGGAAAAACAATCAAAAAGAAAGGCTAAAGAATATGAATAAACAAGAAGAAATAAGATGGCCTCTAAACAAAGGAAAACATCAAGTTCAGAGAAATGTAAATCAAGTGAAAAATGAGGTGCCACTTTCATCCATCAGACGGGAAAATTTAGAGACAGCGCACTTGCTGGGGGCGGAATGTGAATAAAGGAATACTTTCAGTCACGGTCTATAAAAATGGGAATTGTTACAGCAGTTTGGAAAAGGAATCTGACAACATCTATTAAAAGCAAGAATATCGCTCATCTCAATAATCCTACAACTGGAAACCTAAATACAACAATGGTACATAAGGACAAGGGTTTTTAAAGTATTGCTCTTGACTGCAAAACAAACAAACAAAAAAACCCAACTCCTGCCCACCAACTGCAAACAAGGTAAACGTCTATCATAATTAGTGGGATGAATGAACTGCTGTATTCAAAGATGGACTGTTGTCGCGTCGTCACCAAGTCGTGTCCAACTCTTGTGACCCGCCAGGCTCCTTGGTCCATGGGACTTCCCAGGCAAATATGGATAAATTACACTAATTCTCTTGAAAATTTTTATTTGTGCTTCTTAAGGGAAAAAAGACACAAAGTATATATAATCCAATCTCATTTTTCTGTTAACATGTGTATATACACACATACGAATAAGCAGAGAGAAAAATATGGAAAGAGATACACGGGATTATCAACAAAGGAAGGGGGAGGAAGGGGGGAAAGATCACTTTAAAAAAAATAAACATTTATAGTGAATTCTCTGGTGGCTCAGCAGTTAGGACTCCACACTTCACGCAGAGGACATAAGCTCAATCCCTGGTCGGGAATGAAGATCCCGCATGCCATGGCAAGTAAAGACATAAACAAATAAATCAGTGCTTATAGTTAAAAGTTCTGCACCATGAGTGTGCATCCAACACGAGTGCATTAAAAATCATTAGCTCTGTCATCTCCTATTGTGTAGGAACAGGCTTCCCAGGTGGGTCAGTGTTAAAGAGTCTGCCTGCAAATGCAGGAGACGTGTGTTTGATCCCTGGGTTGGGAAGATCCCCCAGAGAAGGAAATGGCAACCCCTTCCAGTATTCTGGCCTGGGGAATTCCATGGACGGAGGAGCCTGGTGGGCTACAGTCCATGGGGTCGCAGAGGCAGACGTGATTCAGTGACTAAACAACACTACAATTGTTTACACTGCAGTGATAAATATTTACTGTATATGTTAATTTGAAAAGCATAAAGAAATTTAATGAGTTTTCTAGACTTGAACTCATGCTGGCTTATCATTTCTTTCAAGTGCTCAAACTTGCATTTATCATTAGCAGATACCCTTACTAAATGTTTGTGTGTCAAACTCTGTACTAAGATTTTCTGTATGCTGTCTCATTCAATCCTCTACATTCACTACTAAGTGAGTACTATCATAATCCATTTCACAGTTAGTTTAAAACTGGCAAAACTGGAACCTGGCCAAGAAACCGTAGTTAACTGTAAGTGCACTATAATCTATAAACCTGCCCAAATTTGACCTCAAGGTTACTAGACAAAACTCACCTGTCCTTTATTACAAAGTCAAAATTTTGCCCATCTCCTTTATTTCTGCATGTCTTTTCTCTCCCCAAGACACAAGGATCCTCAACATTATTTCACATGGAAGTTCCTTCAAGCCCAAAGAATATAATTCAACCAAGAGAAGTGAGCTAAGTGACCTACCTAATCCCTTCCTATGAAGGACTTTCCTTTGCAATGTCCAGTGATCACTTTATTTGCCTTGCTGCCCCCAACCCTCCTTGCCTTCACACTCCACATAATGAAGCCGCCTCATTTTTACAGTATTGGCCTTTGATCACATTAGCTTTCCTGAAACTTTTTTTTTAATTATTACCTACAATTCTTCTTCTTTTTTGATGTGGACCATTGTTTCTGTTTGGTTTTTCGGGGGAGAGGGACGTGGAATCTCAGCTCCCTGACCAGGGATTGAACCTGTAACCCCTGCACTGGAAGGTGAAGTCTTAACCATTGGATCACCAAGGAAGTCCCTCCTGGTATAATTCTTAAAAGCTGGTGCCAAACAACTATTTGCCAATAATTAAAAAATAAAGCTGGTGTCACCCTCATACACTCACTTTCAGCAACACAGCCTTCTCTTTTTGAGAATCTGAGTTTAGACTGCTTTCAATGTGAGCACACCAGTTCCCGCAGGGGCTTCTTCTTTTTTTTCTAGTTACAATCCTTTCTCCAAATTGCCTTTTTGCTTTCTGGGTCTTTAGAGACTTCTTTCTCCCAGTCTGATGACATGGAATAATATCTATTCTCTAAATTGCTGAACACCTTCCTCTTTAGAAAACTTGGTACCAGGAACTCCAAAAATTTCATGGTCCTTTTCTCCCACTGGAAGTATTTTGGACTTGCCAACTAATTCTTTCCTACTCTAACAGTTAGGTCCAGAGTAACAGTTTCCATTCCACTTCCTCAATCTAACAGGTGATGACAAGGGTCAGCACCATTTCTTTTTAGAGAAATGCAACTTGCAGGTGGCTAAAGAATTGATTTTACTGCAACCTAATCTGACGCCACGGCTGCTGTAATTACTACATTCCCAGGCTCCAGTCTGGCCTCCATTATCAATCCTTAACAAAGCTGCTACAAGCAGCCTGTTTTCTAAGCCCCAAATCTCACATCACTTACTTGCTCAAAAATCTCCCCTGCTAAAATAAACAATATACTAAAATCCTATGCATAATTTTAGAAGGCAATAATCTGGCGCCTACCAATACTTACTATTTTATCTGTGACTAACTCCCCATTAGCACCTGGGCAGAATCTTGCATAATCCACCCCAAGCACCAGCTGTAAGCTACCAGCACGTGAGTGTCCACCACATGTCCATGCCTCAAGCTTGCCCCTACTGTTCTCTGCACCGGTCACTACCTTCATTATCTTTTCCCTTTGGAAAAATCCTAGTCCATCTTTACTGTGACTTAAATAACGCTTCTGCTATAAAATCATCCCAAAACCCTACTGCTGCCCCAACAACACAGAATTAACTGCTCTTTCAGCTTGATTCCCATAATGGACTCCTACCATTTATTGTGGTTCCTTATCATACAGTCATTTGTTTACATCCCTCTCCTCCTGTGTCTGCCTTAGTCGCTCAGTCGTGTCCAGCTGTTTGTAATCCTATGGCCTGTAGCCCACCAGGCTTCTCTGTCCATGGACTTCTCCAGGCAAGAATACTGAAGTGGATTGCCATTCCCTTCTCCATAGAATCTCCTTAACCCAGGGACTGAACCCTGGTCTCCTGCATCACAGCTGATTCTATAGCATTTGAGCTACAAGGAAGTCCTCTCCTCCTAGTTCTACGTATCTATCCAGGGCAGAAACTGTATCTTATTTCAGGGTTTATCAAACATTAGGATCCAATCCACCACAAATGGATAAATTATTCAGTGAGCCACACAAGTTCTTTAATAGATTAGAACAGAAGCTACCAGAGGCCACTGAGCAAAACAACAATCAGTATCAGTTTGAGAAACTTAGTTACGGCAAAACAACAATCAGTATCATTTTGAGAAACTGAGTTACATGTATATATAATGGGTTATGACAAAATATATTTCTTACTGTGAGTTGACTTAAGTTCGAAAAACTCTTACTTAAATTTTATCTCCAGCGCATACTGCCTAACATACTGTAAGGCCTCAGTGGCTAAGACTCAGTGCGCCCAATGCAGGGGGGCTGAGTTTGAACCCTGGCCAGGAAACTAGATCCCACACACTGCCACCAAGACCGAGCAGAGCCCAATAAATAAATAAACTCTTTTTAAAGAAAGTGGTTGCAGAGGTAAAAGTATTTGAGAGTCCATATTAAGAACACACTATCATTCCTTTCCTTTATCTGGCCAGACATGCTTTAGTATGCTCCCACAATCACATCACTTCTGTTCCTTTCTCTTTTTTATCTGCAATAATTAACTTTCTCACTGTAAAAAATTCAGTCATTCCCATAGAGAACTATATCTTTTGAGTCCAGTCAGTCTTTTAAACTAACTTTCCAATGCTAACGTTCCTTGCTAAGTTTTACCTGCATGAAACTTCTGTACCATACATGAAAACTCCATCCTACGACTTTGCTCTCTTTCAAGGTATGCACCTATTACTTTTCCTCCTTCCCCAAGTTTTTAAAAACAAGAATCAACTCTGCCTCCAGTCCATCTCCCACATCTTCCTAAATTATAATTAGTTTCTGTTCAAGTTGCTAAGGAGTCCCAAGTTGCCCAACAAATGAGTAGCCCTTTCTCAGCTGAGCCTGAATTGCTCCACAATGGCTTCTGTGGAAGATGCCACACTAACCCATATTCTCTTTTACAATATATACATGAAAAGCACTTGAAATGAGGCCAAGCTCACAGTAAGCAGTATGCATGTAACTGTTAGCTGGTATATTATCATTTATTCCTCCTCTTATCCTTGAGATACTGATTACCATCCAAAAATCTGTCCTCAGCAGTTTCCTTTTCTTCCCCTCCCACTTTCTCCCTGGGTCTTATCATCTACCCACAAGGTTTTGATGAGCTTACCTTCAGGAGTATTGACACCACCCTTATGGAAGAAAGTGAAGAGGAACTAAAAAGCCTCTTGATGATAGTGAAAGAGGAGAGTGAACAAGTTGGCTTAAAGCTCAACATTCAGAAAACAAAGAACATGGCATCTGGTCCCATCGATGGGAAACAGTGGAAACAGCGTCAGATTTTATTTTGGGGGGCTCCAAAATCACTGCAGATGGTGATTGCAGCCATGAAATTAAAAGACGCTTACTCCTTGGAAGAAAAGTTATGACCAACCTAGATAGCATATTTAAAAACAGAGGCATTACTTTGCCAACAACGGTCCATCTAGTCAAGGCTATGGTTTTTCCAGTAGTCATGTATGGATGTACAAGTTGGACTGTGAAGAAAGATGAGCGCTGAAGAATTGATGCTTTTGAACTGTGGTGTTGGGAGAAGACTCTTGAGAGTCCCTTGGACTGCAAGGAGATCCAACTAGTCCATTCTAAAGGAGATCAGTCCTGAGTGCTCTTTTGAAGGACTGATGTTAAAGCTGAAACTCCAACACTTTGGCCACCT
>SJYV01043672.1:138052-246794 GCA_006410875.1 Neotragus pygmaeus
TGGGCCTAAGTTGGAAGAAAAAAAAAAAAAAAAAAAAAGGACTGAAGCTCGATTTAAAACCAGTCATCCCAGCTTCACTCTTAGTACTAACTTTACCCTTTGGGCAGTATTTTGTCCTCTGTGCATCAGTCTTTTTATATGTAAAATGGAGGTGGTGCTTACAGGGTTATTGTGAAGATTAAATGAGTTAACACATATGAAATACTTGGAACAGTAAATGCTTACTAAATGTTAACTATTACTCCTTTCCCCTAAATTATCTCACTTCCTTGAGACCGTTAAGGTCGCTAGTGGTCCCATTTGACCAAGTGCAGTAATTGAGGCCGAGAAATTAGACATGTTAAAGAAAAAACCGTGAACCCTAAACGGCATCACTGAAATCTAGAGCTAATGCCTGACCTAAGTGCAGTCTCAGCCTTCCCCAGAAAGCCTTTATCGGCTTATCTGAAGTTTTCTGGTTCGCACCAACGAGGTTATTCTCTCCTGGGCCCTCTCCACTCCGGTCTCCACCCCAAACTCCCCCTGAAGGAGCAATCTGCATGATAAAACCCCTGCCACTTCCTTCCTCCCTGAAAGGAGGTTTCTTGGCCTAAAAATAATACTTTCTTTTCTTCTGCTAACAGCTCCCTTACCCCACCCTTCTTCCTATAAGAAGCTTCTGAAATGGCAACCCACTCCAGTACTCTTGTCTGGAAAATCCCATTGCTGGAGGAGCCTGATGGGCTACAGTCTATGGGGTTGCAAAGAGTAGGACACGACTGAGCGACTTCCCTTTCTGTACCGTCTTCCAGAGTGCCCTTCTGTTTACTAGATGGGATGTTACCCATCTAGTTTAATAATGCCAATTAGATCTTCAAATTTAGTGGGTTGGATTTTGGTTTTTAACAGGCAGATTGCATTCCTTCACATATCGAAAAACATTGCCAAAATGTTGTCCAAAATACTCTACTATTAACAATGACTGTAGGAGTATTTCTGCACACCCTTGTAATCATTTGTTATTAATCAATCCTCTGAAGCTCTGCCAATTGGGGATAGGTGAAAAAAATGTCATGGTTACATTTATTTCTTAGTGAGGATGATCATCAGTTTTTCACATGTACAAATGTGTATTTTCCTCTTCTGTAAGGTGACCTGTGCATATCCCTCCACTACTTTTTGGACGGAGTATTCACTTTGTAGGATTTTTAGGCAAGGAATAATCTGATCAGATTGATGTTTAAGAAAGAAAATAAGGACAGTGTGGAGTAGGGATTGATTAGAGGGGTGGAGAGTAGTCAGGAGATTACTGCAGTAATTTTGTAGAAATGAGGAAGACTTAGAGTCACAGTGGAGGAAAGAGAAGGCAATGCATTCAAGAGCGAGGTACCAGACAGAACAGCCAGTGAAGGTTTTGCCAAGTAGTCTGATCCATCAGTTATCTACAGTGCTGGAATTACGTAATTACGTAACTTAAGAATTTTCAGTGGGGACCCAAATGGAATCATCACAGTGACTTATAATCCCTGCTGTTCTTAAAATGCAGATATTGAGAACACATCAACAATCATTGTTCTGTTTAGCCCTTTCACCCTATATTTACATTTCTAGGATCTGTCTTAAGAAATTAATCAGAATTGGTAACAAAAATACATGGGCAAAGATATTCAGTGCTGTCATACAGCTGTGTTTTGAAAATATTATACCTGAATGATCAGTAGAAAAATAGATTTCCTGATGAAATATTATATACATATTTTAAAATTGTGATTTAAAATAACTTTAATAAGAAAGAAAATGCTTATTATTAAGCAAAAAAAAAAGCCCCCAAAGTACAAAATTTATGTACAGTGGGATCTCAACTATGGTTTTAAAAAATATGTACACAAAGTCCTGGGTAGTGTTAGGAGTGGTTTTTCCCAGGGTGGTGGGCTGGTGAATAATTATACAATTATATTCTTAGCACTTTTCTTTTCCTGCAGTAGGTACTGACATATAATAGCATTTACTAATTTCCTTCAAACCTCCTCACCCCCCCTTCACCTTTTTTTGTTTGTTTTATTGAGGGGAGGGAGAGTGGTGTTTTTGGTGTGTGCCTGGAGAATCCCATGGAGAGAGGAGCCTGGTAGGCTACAGTCCATGGGGTCACAAAGAATTGGACACGACTGAGCGACTTCACTTTCACAATGCTAAGTTTATCATTGAGTCTTTTTTGTTTAATTAAGTGTATTTTTAATTGGAGGATAGTTGCTTTCCAATATTGTATTGGTTTCTGCCATATGTCAGCATGAATCAGCCACAGGTATACATATGTCCCCCAGCTCCTGAACCTCCCTCTCACCTCCTACCCTGTCATCGAGTCTTGAAGTGTGTTTATATTTCTACTTCTTATCCATCTGGAAATTCAACGACACAAAGCACGGGAGTGTGTGTTCTGTGTAGCTACAGTTGTATTGAAAGGGGTTGTGGTAGCCTGAATTGAGCTTTCTGTATTGGGATGGGCAGAGTCTATATTTCTGGGGAAGGTATACCAAATGGAAGTGTTGACCTACTTTTTCAGTTCACTAGTGTTTTATGAAATATTTTTAAATGTGTGGGTAGTTTGAAATGCAAGTAACTGTGACCCTGATGGAGAAAAGATGGGATTACTACTGAAAACTGACTCTGGGAACTTTTTAGAATATCAAGGTGGAATGGGGAAAGCCCNTATTTTTAAATGTGTGGGTAGTTTGAAATGCAAGTAACTGTGACCCTGATGGAGAAAAGATGGGATTACTACTGAAAACTGACTCTGGGAACTTTTTAGAATATCAAGGTGGAATGGGGAAAGCCCAGAGGTCCTCTGAGTCAGCTTCACAGAGAATTGAAATTTCTCCTTGTGACTGTCCTTCTGGAATTTGTTACCTACGTTAGATCTCATATTTCCATAAAAATCTTTGCTAGTATCATTCTTATTTAATTTTGTGTTCTTCAAAATTTATTCCAAATGTTACATTCTTGCCAGTTGGGGCAGTTGTCCTTGCAATTAAAAGGAACATTTATCAGTGAGTGAGTAGTTAATAACAGTTCTTTTGCCTTTTCTACTAAGTATTTGGATTTTATTCATATGATGGATTCCCCACTTTCCAGGTGAGTCAGCTGCCAGTTGATTCCAAATGCATATATAATCTGCTTGTTAATAACTGGAATTTGATCCTGAAGATTAATGAGCATGTGTTTGAAAGATTTTGTGTTTCAGCAACTTTAGCTCCACTCTACAGATTCAATTCCAAAGCAGCGGGCAAGATGGGCTCATTTTAATGCAGAGGAAATTCCATATGTCTTAAGTTGGCATACAAAGACAGTTAAATCCAGTCACTGACTGCTTAGTTACTTGTTTCTTTTCTTTTTAAGAGCTTTATTGATATAAATTATATCCCATAAAATACCTTCACTTTAAGTATAGAATTCAGTAGTTTTTAGTGTACTGACAGAGTTTGTACAGCCATGACCATATTTAATTTTAGGATATTTTCATCACCCCAAAAAGAAATCACATACCCATTAGCAAACCTGCCAGCCACTAACTTACCTTCTGTAGTACTTCTTTCCTTTTTATTACTGAGTAACACCAGTGTATCAGAGAAGGCAATGGCACACCACTCCAGTACTCTTGCCTGGAAAACCCAATGGACAGAGGAGCCTGGAAGGCTGCAGTCCATGGAGTCGCTGAGGGTCAGACACAACAGAGCGACTTCACTTCCACTTTTCACTTTCATGCATTGGAGAAGGAAATGGCAACCCACTCCAGTGTTCTTGCCTGGAGAATCCCAGGGACAGGGGAGCCTGGTGGGCTGCTGTCTATGGGGTCGCACAGAGTCGGGCACGACTGAAGCGACTTAGCAGCAGCAGGCTGGTGCTGTAGGAGATAGATGGGCTCCAGGTTAGGCATTTACAACTGGCCTCCTGCTTACATTTCATGGGGCATGAAGAAGTGGGCTCCAGGCTGGATACTTAAAACTGTTAGCATTTCTTGAGCTGAAAGATAGGTGGGCTCCAGTCAAGGCATTTACAGTCAGCTTCCTGTTTGCCCTCCGAAATGGGAGTAACAACAGAAACAAGGTAAATAGCCAGTGTTTGTCTCTTGTAAACCCCTTAAGGTAATAGTCATGGCAAGGACCCAGAGGGGCAAAACCCTGTTAGAGTAAAGAATTAAGGGATCTCCACTCCCCACTCTTTTTGGACCAGGGAGACACTATACTTTTGCAGAAAGGCTCCTTGTGGGTCCAAGGTCAAGAGATACTGCCAGGCCATGATGAACCTTGCTCCTCTCAGAAGCCTGCACTTGGAGATCCACATTGGCTGAGGGGTGCGTGTGTACCCAGGGGAGGGTGCCGGGTAGGTCAGGGGTGGGAAGAGAAACCAGGTGATTGCCCAGAAGAAAGACAAAGAGCTGACAGAACTGCCCTGTGTAAGCGACTTAACCACCTCTACCGTGCCCCTTCTCACTAGGGGAGACGGCCACACCCTTTCTCTCTGGGTGTGCGTCTCTGCCTTGCTTCTGTCTTAACTGTCGTGGGCTGGGCTCAGGTAGGAAAAGAATTTCCAGACCTGAGACAGAAGGAGAGGAAAATAGGGAGAAACCGATAGGGAGAACCGACAGGGAGAACCGACATTGAGCAGAGTCCTCAGTCCACTTTTACAGCCAAGGTACAGGGAGCGGGATGGGGTCTTGTGGGGCATTTGCTGATTGGATGTGGCTCGTATACTGGGTGGGGGTCAAGTAGGGCAGATACCTCCTCCCTGTGGGGTTGCGGGGAGACAGGTTATACTGCTCAGGAGGACCTGAAATCCATTAATAGTCACAGCATGGGGGAGGGAAGGAGATAAGGGTCTGGTTTTTCCGTTCCTGCATTCCAAGCCCCTCCTCGGTTTCGTCTGCTTCTTCATCCTTGGGCCACCACGTTAAAACATCTCTCTGCATGCCGTCCCACCTGTGCTGTCTCTCATGATAAATTTGTACCTGCATTTGTACTTTACAGTTTCAGCCTCCATAATAAATGCATTTTTCACTGGTGGCTGGGATTCCTGAGCTACCTTCACGGCCCTGCTCGCCGCTGCCTTGCCGAGATCAGTATGACTGACATGTTTCTAATTTGGTGGTTCGCTTTGCCAAAATAGAGAATGTAGGGAAAGGAATAGCTCTGGTAGTGTAGGTGAAGGGCACACCAATGGGGAACGTTAGGCTTGAGGAGCCTGTGAGAAATTCAAATGATCCTCTAGGCGTGAAGTTCAGAGAAGTCTAAGCTAAAGATCTGTATTTCATGAATTCTAATGTGTATACTTTCCCACATTTAAATATCTCTGAAATAGAGATATTTCTTACATTTGATTGTATCTCATCCCTGGTGGCTCAGGTGGTAAAGCATCTGTCTACAATGCGGGAGACCTGTGTTCGATCCCTGGGTCGGAAAGATTCCCTGGAGAAGGAAATGGCAACCCACTCCAGTACTCTACCAGGCTCCTCTGTCCATGGGGTCGCAAAGAGTTGGACACGACCTAGCGACTTCACTTTCACTTTAATAATTATTTAGCAGTGGGTTTGTTTCTTAACACTAAGAATAACTAAGATAGGATAATCAGGTGTATTATACTTGTAGTATCTTTGATTTGATTAAAAGGTGTTGTTGATAGATTTTTGCTTTACAAAATCTTTTTTTTTCCCCCCAGACAAGTTGTATAGCATGTAAAATCCTAATTCCCTGACCAGGAATCATACCTTTGCCCCCCTGCAGTGTAAGTGCAAAGTCCCAACCACTAGACTGCCAGGAAATTCCCTACAAAGTCTTATTATACTACCAACTGCAAAGGAAGGTACCCAGATTTGTGTGTTGAAGGAGAGAAAGGGAAATTTAATATTCTTCCTTCTCACCCTGAAGCAACTTGTACCAGTCATTCAGATTGTATGTAAGAAAGAACTTTTTTTTAGCTAGGCCCTCATTAAAGGCTTTGACAGACCCTCCTGAAATTAAGCCAGCAGGTATTTACCTCTTTTCCAGGTACAAATTGGGAATTCTCTGAGTGGAGCACCTCCTGATCATTCTGCAGCTGGCTCAAATCACAGGGAGTATGGTGAGGGTCAGGAGAGTATTGTAACATTTCAAAGATATAACCAGTGGTTCTCAACTTTAGCCACACACTGGAATTTCTTGTGCACTTCAAAATAATATAGGTGCCTGAGTCCCACTCCAGAGATCTTGCATTCATTACAGAATCATTAGAGCATTCCTAGGCATGCTATATTAAAAAAACTCCTAGGTGATTTTAATGTTCAGACAAAGTTGAGAACCACTACTGTAGTACAAGGATGGGGGTGCCACCCAAATTATTGGCTGAGACAAAGAGTGAAGACTTTCTCAGAAAGTCTCAGAAAGTACTCCTGATCACAATCTATGCTTATTGTCAGAGATTTCAGACTTCAAGTCTTCCCTGGTGGCTCAGACGGTAAAAGTGTCTGCCTACAATGCGGGAGACCTGGGTTCGATCCCTGGGTGGGGAAGATCCCTGGAGAAGGAAATAGCAACCCACTCCAGTATTCTTGCCTGGAAAATCCCATGGACAGAAGAGCCTGATAGGTTACAGTCCAAGGGATCGCAAAGAGTCGGACATGACTAAGCGACTTCACTTCACAGACTTCAAAGGGAGAGCTAAGAAAGAAGACATTTTATGGACAGTAACATTAGCACAGCTCCCAGTTCCTAAAGAAAGGAAGGACTGGAAGAGGAGAATGATCTGTGACAATCACTTGAATATATACCTCTGACAATGGAAAAATAGAGAAACACATACTGTATGTAATTGCAAGATATTGGAAACCACCTAAGTCTTCACGGGCTTTCCTGATAACTCAGATGGCAAAGAATCCACCTGCAATACAGGAGACCTGGGTCTGATCCCCGAGTCGAGAAGACCCCCTGGAGAAGGAAGTGGCAACCCACTCTGGTATATTCTTGCCTGGAGAATCCCATGGACAGAGGAGCCTGGTGGGCTACAGTCGATGAGTTGCAAAGAACTGGACATGACTGAGTCACTAAGCACATAAGTGCTCATTTGTGGCATCCTGTGCACTGGCATACTCAGCAGCTGCTTTTAAAAATGAGGAAGGGGACTTGCTGGCGGTCCAGTGGCTAAGACTCTGCACTTCCAGGGGGCACAGTTTCAATCCTTGATTGGGGAACTAAGATTCTACATACTTCATGGTGTGGGTTAAATTTAAAAACATGCGGCTTCCCTGGTGACTCAGTGGTGAAGAATCCACCTGCCAATACAGGAGACATGGGTTCCATCCCTGATCCAGGAAGATCCTACATGCCATGCAGCAACTGACCCTGGCACCGCAGCTCCTGAGCCCACATGCACTGCTGAGGCCCCAGTGCCCTGGGGAAGGCACTCAGCAACAAGAGGGGCCACCACGGGGGAAGCCCCCAGCTGTCGCAACCAGAGAAAGGCCCACACAGCAGTGAAGACCCAGCACAGACAAAAGCAAGTAAGTAACACACTTTAATTTTAAAAGATGAGAACTCTGTGAATTGATATAAAATAGTCGCCAAAATGGGCTACTCTGGTAGCTCAGCTGGTAAAGAATCTGCCTGCTATGCAGGAAACCTGGGTTCTACCCCTGGGTTGGGAAGATCCCTTGGAGGAGGGCATGGCAACCCACTCCAGTATTCTTGCCTGGAGAATCCCCACGGACAGAGGAGCCTGGCGAGCTACAGTCCATGGGATCTCAAAGAGTTGGACATGACTGAGCGACTAACACACACACACACACGCAACACAGTTGCCAAAACATACTGCTGAAAGAAAAACGCAAAGCACAAAAGATTTATCTCCAGAATGCTGCCCTAAGAAAGAGAGGAATTCGAGAGAACATACTACATTTGCCCATTTGTGTAAAAGAAATAGAGAAAAGATAAATCAGAATCGAAGGAGACTGGTTACCTATAGGGAGCAGGTGTGAAGAGAATGGAAGAAGTTGGGGGGAGGTAAATGTGGATGGAGTAACGGATGTGAGGAAGTAGTGATAGTGTATTTTTTGTATGACTCCGACCCTTAGAACCACAGTGGTATATCACATATCCCCAAAATAAAACTAAAACCAACTAGGAGGTGCAGAGAACCCAAGTGGAATGAAAGTACTAACATTGGCCCTGTCATAAAGCAGTAACAGCCACACTAAAAAGGATGGGACGAAAAGAACGAACATGAATTCTGGGAAACAGCATCTTGATTGGATACCATAAGTCTGGAGACGAAAAGAACTATAGAACTTCCCTGGTGATCCAATGGTTAAGAATCCACCTGCCAATGCAGCGGACATGGGTTCTATCCCGGGTCCTGGCCTGGGACGGTTCCACGTGCCCGGGGACAACTCAGCCCAGGTACCGAAACTACTGAGCGCCGGCTCCTCACCGAAAGAAGCCGCCTAAATAAGAGGCCCGAGCACCACAGCTGGAGCGTGGCCCCTGCTCGCCACACCTAGGGAAAGCCCACGAAGCAACAGAGACCCAGTGCAGCCAATAAATAAATACAGCTTTAAAAAGAACTAAAGAAACTATCACCATGAGGTAGACACTGGTAGTTGGTGCAGACAAGTTCCTTTAATGAGTGATAGGGGCAGAAGTTTGAGAAGAAACAGCATTTGCACACTCTCAAAATGTCTACATATGATACTTATTAACAATGAAGGAGTAATTTTACAGTGAGAAACTCAGTAGAAATCACCTTAAGTGATAAATGTCAACATCACCAGTAATAAGCCGCATAGCATCAGGAACCTGTGATATAATTCACTGAGGGTGCACATCGTACCTGTAATAGTCAGTCTACTTATGCTAAAACATCAAACTCAAATTGAGGAGCCTTTGACAAAAGAACTAACTAGTACTCTTCAAAAAAGTCAATCATGAGAAATCAGGAAAGACTAAGGAGCTTTTACAGACTGCACAGGGAGAAAGAACCATGTGCAATGTGGGGTCCTGGACAGGATCCTAAAATAAGAAAAAGACATTAGGAATGGAGTGTCATACTGAGTGAAGTGAGTCAGACAGAGAAGGAAAAATATCATGACATACTTTATATGTGGAACCTAAAAAGAAATGATACAAATGAACTTTCTTACAAAACAGAAACATTCTCAGACTTAGAAAACAAACTCATGGTTGCAGGGTGTGTGTGGGGGTAGGGATAGTTAAGGATTTGGGGAAGGTCATGTACACACTGCTATATTTAAAGTGGATAACCTATAAAAACCTATTGTATAGCACATGGAACTCTGGTCAAAGTTAGGTTCCAGCCTGGATGGGAGGGAGGGGTTTGGGGGAGAATGGATATATGTATATGTATGGCTGAGTCCCTTCACTGTTAGGTCTTTAGTTAGTAGTATTGCAACAATGTTAATTTTGTGGGTTCTGATACTTGTACTGGAGTTATGGTACAGATGGTAACATTAGGGGAAAATGGAGGAGGGATATATGGAAACTGGTGGCACCTGGTCCCATCACTTCATGGGAAATAGATGGGGGAAAAAGTGGAAACAGTGTCAGACTTTATTTTGGGGGGCTCCAAAATCACTGCAGATGGTGATTGCAGCCATGAAATTAAAAGACGCTTACTCCTTGGAAGGAAAGTTACGACCAACCTGCTTCTGCTGCTGCTAAGTCGCTTCAGTCGTGTCCGACTCTGTGCGACCCATAGACGGCAGCCCACCAGGCTCCCTCATCCCTGGGATTCTCCAGGCAAGCACACTGGAGTGGGTTGCCGTTTCCTTCTCCAATGCATGAAAGTGAAAAGTGAAAGTGAAGTTGCTCAGTCATGTCCGACTCTTCGTGACCCCATGGACTGCAGCCTACCAGGCTCCTCTGCCCATGAGATTTTACAGGCAAGAGTAATGGAGTGGGTTGCCATTGCCTTAAGCAGAGACATTACTTTGCCAACAAAGGTCCATCTAGTCAAGGCTATGGGTTTTCCAGTGGTCATGTATGGATGTGAAAGTTGGACTGTGAAGAAAGCTGAGTGCCAAAGAATTGATGCTTTTGAACTGTGGTGTTGGAGAAGACTCTTGGGAATCCTATGGACTGCAAGGAGATCCAACCAGTCCATTCTAAAGGAGATCAGTCCTGGTTGTTCTTTGGAAAGACTGATGCTAAAGCTGAAACTCCAGTACTTTGGCCACCTCATGCGAAGAGTTGACTCATTGGAAAAGACTGTGATGCTGGGAGGGATTGGGGGCAGGAGAAGGGGATGACAGAGGATGAGATGGCTGGATGGCATCACTGACTCGATGGACTTGGGTATGGGTGAACTCCAGGAGTTGGTGATGGACAGGGAGGCCTGGCGTGCTGCAAGACTGAGTGACTGAACTGAACTGGTGTTTTTTTTTGGCGGGGGGGTGGGGGGCGGGCATGCCGCATGGCATTCGGGATCTTATTTCCCCACCCAGGCCCCTGCATTGGGAGGTGTGAGTCTTAACCATTAAACTGCTGGAGAAGCCCCAAAGACAGCCTTCTGGTCTGTGCTACCCCAAAACATTTTTACAGATTACAAGAGTCCTAATTCCACCCCTCAGCAATGGAGAGTGTTCAAATCCCATGTTGTGCTGGAAAGGTTTTAAGGAGGGAAGTATCATTTCAAACTGCAGAGACTTACAAAACTATTTCTAAAACCAAACCCAGACATTCAAAATCACTTTACTAGACAAAATCCACAGTTGCTCCTCTTTAAAGACAGAAAAACATTGCATAAAGGAAAAAGCAACACATAAAACCTTCATTGGTTTCCCCTCAGTTCTCTGACTCCCCAGTTCACTGATTATTTCCGTCATCTTTTGTGGACTGGATGCTAATATACTTGAAGTTCAAATTAAGGCCCTTCAAGAGCATTAGACAAAACCTGATGGGATTTTCAATACAGTTTTTTCCCACCATTTACCTTTGTATCCTTTAGTCTAATAGGGCCTTTTTTTTTTTTTTCATGAAAAGTTATATAACTTGTTATAGAAGTCAGCGTTCAAGCTATGGGTGCTCCAAAAAATAGAAAAAATTGCTCTGTTTGGCAATATATCTTTATAGAAGGAAAAAGAAACTTATTTTCCAGTATCTTCACCCTCAGTTCTCTGTAAATGGAATCTGAAGTCCACCTCATACCAGAACCTAGTCTCTTTTTAAGTTAGAAGTGAATATCTTTATTTATTTTTAATACACTTTTTAAAAAGCAGTTTTAGGTTCACAACAATACTGAACAAAAGGTATAGAAACTTTCCATATACCCCTTGCCCCCAAGCATACATCACCTCCCCCATTATCAGCATCCCTACCAGAGTGGTAACTTTTTTTTACAACTGGTAGACATACAATGGTACATTGTTATCACCCAAAGTCCGTAGTTTACCTAGGGTTCACTCCTAGATTACGTATCCTGTGGGTTTTGACACATCTATAATGTCATGTACCCGTCGTTATCGTATCGGAGTAGATTTATTGCTTTAAAAATCCTCTGTGCTCCTTTCACCTTGCCTTCCCCTCAACGCCTGGCAAACACTGATCTTTGAACTGTCTCCACAGTTGTGCCTTTTCCAAAATGTCCTAAAGTTGAAATTGTACAGTGCGTAGTCTTTTCACACTGGCTTCTTTTATTTAGTGATATGTGTTTAGGTTCCTTCCATGTCTTTTTATGGCCTGATAGCTGTTTTCATTTTAGCACTAAATAATGTTCCACTGTCTGAATGTATCAGACTGTTTATTTGTCCACTTACCTGCTGAAGGACATCTTGGTTGCTTTCAAGTTTTGGCAGTTATCAGTGAATCATCTGTAAAATCTGTGTGCAGGTTTCTGTGTGAACATAAGTTCTCAGTTCCTTTGGATAAATACTAAGGGCATGTTACTGGTCTGTATGTAAGAATATGTTTCGTTTCGTAAGAAGCCACCAAACTGCTTTCCCAAGTGACTGTACCGGTTTTCATTCCCACAAGCAGTGAATAAGAGTTCTTCTTGCCCCATAGCCTCATTAGCATTTAGCACCATCGGTTTTCTGGTGTGCAGTGGTATCTCATTGTTCCAATTTGCACTTCCCTGATGACATGTGATGTGGTGCATCATTTCATATGCTTATTTGCTATCTGTACATCTCCTTCCGTGAGGTCTGTTCAGAACTTTGCCCATTTTTAAACCAGTTGAGTTTTAAGAGTTCTTTTCCTTTTTTCTTTTGGTATTATATCTAAAAGTCATCACCGTACACAAAGTCATCTAAATTATCTGCTGCCATTATTTAGTCACTAAGTCGTGTCTGACTCTTTGTGACCCCATGCACTGAAGCACTCCAGGCTCCCCTGTCCTTCACTATTTCCCAGAGTTTGCTCAGATACATGTCCATTGAGTCAGTGATGCTATCCAACCATCTCATCCTCTGTCACCCCCTTTTCCTTTGGCCTTTAATCTTTCCCAGCATCAAGGTCTTTTCCAACGAGTTGGCTCTTCACATCACATGGCCAAAGTAGTGGAGTTGCAGGTTCAGCATCAGTCCTTCCAGTGAATATTCAGAACAGAGTTCCTTTAGGATGGACTGGTTGGGTCTCCTGGGTTGATGATTTCCTTTAGGATTGACTGGTTTGATCTCCTTGCTGTCCAAGGAACTCTCAAGAGTCTTCTCTAACACCACAATTCAAAAACATCAATTCTTCAGTCCCAGCCTTCTTTATGATCCAACTCTCACATCCATACATGACTACTGGAAAAACCATAGCTTTCACTATAACTTTTGTCGGCAAAGTGATGCCTTTGCTTTTTAATATGCTGTCTAGGTTTGTCACAGCTTTCTTTCCAAGTAGCAAGCGTCTTTTAATTTCATGACTGCAGTCACCGTCCACAGTAATTTTGGAGCCCAAGAAAATAAAGAAAAAAAACTCCTTCTACTTTTCCCCTTTTTATTTGCCATGATGTGATGGGATTGGAAGCCGTGATGTTAGTTTTTTGAACGTTGAGTTTTAAGCCAGGTTTTTCTCCTAAGAAATTGTTATATTCCAGGAATTTTATAATTTTGCATTTTACATTTAGTTCTGTGATCCATTTTGAGTTAAATTTTATGAAGGTATAATGTCTGAATCTAAGTTCATTTCTTTGCATGTGGATACCTAGCTGTTCCAGTACCATTTGTTGAAAGGACTATCTTTTCTCCATTGCATTGCCTTTACTCCTTCTCAAAGATCAGGTGACTATATTCATATGGTTCTATTTATCTATTCTTTCACTAATATTGAAATGGAGCAGGATACTATGGTCCTTGCCCTGCTGTGTCTGTGGAAAACCGTTAGCCGAAGAATAAATTTAATCAGAGAAGTGAGCAAATGGAGAAACAAAGAAAAAGTCAAGTGAGACCAAGTAATGATAGTGTACACATTAAGCATAGTCAAGTACCTGTAGTTCCTTCTCAGGGGTTATAGATAATATTCTGAGCCATATCCTGTGAGTTGTCTCACAGATACCGAAACGCCCACCAGGTAGAAGTTAACTACCGATGACTAGACTGTACCCATGACTGAAGCTGCCACAATTCTGAGAATTGGCCTCAAAGCAATGGAAACAAACTGCCCCTGGAACTGAAGACTAACTGTATTTAAAGTAACCAGAATGACGCTGGTCAGACCCCTGATGACCGATCTGAGGATGACTGTCAGAGCTGACTATGTTGTTTCTGCGTGTAGCCCTCTCCCCTTGTCTAGAAAAGCTCTTATCCCCTGATTGTCAGCAGGGAGAGTTGGCCTTTGACAGACATCCACTTCTATCCGTCTCCCTCGCTGACCCCTACCCCAAGCCCCAGCATTGCTGGCATCCAAAATAATTCAAACTTTCCTTTCCATCAACCTAGACTCTTTAATGACTTTGAGCAACGAGCAGCTGGACCCCAATTTGAGTAACAGTATCATACTGTCTTGATTAATGTACCCTTACAGTATGTCTTAAAATCAGTGTCAAGTCCTCTGACTTGGTTCTTTTCCTTCAGTATTGTGTTGGCTGTTCTGGGCTTTTGCTTCTTCATATATACTTTAGAATCAGTTGGTCCATATCCACAAAATAAGTTGCTGGGATTTTAACTGGAAATGCCCTGACTTTGTGAAATTATGTTGGGAAGAACTGACATCTTGATAATATTGAGTCTTCCTACTGGGCTCCCCTGGTGGCTCAGACGGTAAAGAATCCGCCTGCCAAGCAGGAGACCTGGGTTTGATCCCTGGGTTGGGAAGATCCCCTGGAGGAGGGCATGGCAACCCACTCCAGTGTTATTGCCTAGAGAATCCTCGTAGGCAGAGGGGCCTAGCAGGCTATAGTCCATGGGGTCACACAGAGTCTGGCACGACTGAGCAACTAAGCACAGCACTGCACCCAACAATATGGAGTATCTTTCCATTTATTTAGTTCTGCTTTGATTTCTTTCATCAGAGTTTTGTAGTTTTTCTCATATAGAATTTATACATATTTTGTTAGATATATATATTTCATTTTCCACTTGTTCATTGCCAATGTTTAGGAAAGCATTTGATTTTTGTGTATTAACATTGTAGCCTGCAACCTTGCTACAATCACTTACCAGTCCCAGGAGGTCTTTGGAAACAGTTTTACTTCTTCCTTCCCATTCTTCTCTTACTGCAGTAGCTAGGACTTCCAGTATGATGTTGAAAAGGAATGGTGAGATGGCACTTCCTTGCCTTGTTCCTGATCTTGATGAGAAAGTTTCTATTTTATCACCACTAAGAGTGACGTTGAATGTAGGATTTTTGTAGATATTCCGTATCAAGTTGAGAAAGTTCCTCTCTATTTTCAGTCTCAGAGTTTTTATCAGAAATGGATGTTGGGTTTTGTCAAATGTTTTTCTTATATCTGTTGATATGATCATGTGATTTTTCTTCATTAGCCTGTTGATGTAATAGATTGCAGTTGACCCCTGAAAAACCTGGGTTCAAATTGCCTGGGTCCACTTGTACGTGGATTTTTTTTTCAATAAATATGTAGTTGGCCCTTGATATCTGTGGGTTCTGTATTTGAGGCAGATCGAAAACTTAATACAACCATGTGTGGTTGATGGATTCCACAGAAGCAAACCTGTGGATACAGAGGGTTGACTATGGGATTTGAGCAACCAAGGGTTTTTGTGCCAGTGGAGGACCAATACCTGATGGATTCCAAGGGATGACTATATAGTAATTGATTTTTGAATGTTGAACCAGCCTTGAATATCTGGAATGTGCTGTGTGCTCAGTCGTGCCCGACTCTTTCTAATCCCATGGACCGTAGCCCACCAGTCTCCACTGTCCATGAAATTCTCCAAGGCAAGAATACTGGAGGAATGTCTGGGACAAATCCCACTAAATCATGGTATAATTCTATAATTCTTCATAGACATTGTTGGTGCTGATATTTTATTGACAAATTTTTGCATCTTTGTTTATGAGAGATACTGATCTATAGTCTTATTTTCTTGTATTATCTTTGTCTGGTTTTGGTATCAGGGAAATGCCCTGGTAGAATGAGTTGAGAAGCACTCCATTTGCTTCTGTCTCTTGGAAAAGATTGTAGAAAACTGATACAATATCTTCCTTAAATGTTTAGCAGAACTCATCAGGGAATGATGTAAATGGAATCGTCACAGACCCAGTTACCGAAGCCAAAACCTGGGAATCCTTCTCAATGCTCCCTTCCTAAGCAGATCCATATCCAAATTACAAGCAAACTGTGTTAGCTCAATCTCTGCAATCTAACCAGAATCCATTTATTCTGCTCCACCTCAATTATATTACTACCACCCTTCAGTACATCTCTCTGCTTCTCCTGTGGCTCCTCTGTGACCCACTGTCTACCCAGCAGACACTGCTTCAGTGTTTCCTCACTGCACTAACAATGGCCAATCCTAACCCTGGCCATCACAGCAGATCATAAATTAGTCCTAACTGCCTATCCTACCTAACCCTGACCTCTCTCCCTTGCTTGCTGGGCTTCTCCCACCTTGACTGTCTTATTTCATAGACACGTCAAGTTTGTTACCATTCAGAGCTTTTGCTCCTCCTACTGCCTAGGACATCCAATCTCCCTTGCCTTCCTTCTAGCCCTCCAACTTTGTATATAGCTTATCAATCTTTATTATTCATTTTTCTTCTCAAATGTCATTGAGTCATTCTTCATAGAGTTACTTCCTGACCACCTGATTTAAAATGCCACCTCTCGTTTATTGTCTTCCGTCTTGTTTTTCATGCACTTACCTCTTTCTGGCATTAAGTTATGCTCTTATGTTTTCATATGTTATTTTATATCAAGTGCCATTGGAAAATCAGTTCCAAGAGAGACTTTCTTATTCACCATTGTATCCCCCAGCATAAAGAACAGGGCCTGACAGTAGCAGCAACTCACTAATATAGGAGAAAAGAAAGAAGGAAGGAAGAAAAGAAGAGAGGTGGGATAGGATGGAGAGAGGGAGAAAGAGGGAGGGGAGGAAGAGAGGAGGAGGGAGCAGAAGTCACAGTAAGACTTCAGCTGTGAAGTTGCTATCAGTCAGTCAGTTCAGTCGCTCAGTCGTGTCCGACTCTTTGCGACCCCATGAATCGCAGCACGCCAGGCCTCCCTGTTCATCACCATCTCTCGGAGTTCACTCAGACTCAGGTCCATCGAATAAGTGATGCCATCCAGCCATCTCATCCTCGGTTGGCCCCTTCTCCTCCTGCCCCCAGTCCTTCCCAGCATCATAGTCTTTTCCAACAAGTCAACTCTTCGCATGAGGTGGCCAAAGTACTGGAGTTTCAGCTTTAGCATCATTCCTTCCAAAGAAATCCCAGGGCTGATCTCCTTCAGAATGGACTGGTTGGATATCCTTGTGGTCCAAGGGACTCTCAAGAGTCTTCTCCAACACCACAGTTCAAAAGCATCAATTCTTCGGTGCTCAGCCTTCTTCACAGTCCAACTCTCACATCCATACGTGACTACTGGAAAAACCATAGCCTTGACTAGATGGACCTTAGTTGGCAAAGTAATGTCTCTGCTTTTGAATATACTATCTAGGTTGGTCATAACTTTCCTNCATCAATTCTTCGGTGCTCAGCCTTCTTCACAGTCCAACTCTCACATCCATACGTGACTACTGGAAAAACCATAGGCTTGACTAGACGGACCTTAGTTGGCAAAGTAATGTCTCTGCTTTTGAATCTGCTATCTAGGTTGGTCGTAACTTTTCTTCCAAGGAGTAAGCGTCTTTTAATTTCATGGCTGCAGTCACCATCTGCAGTGATTTTGGAGCCCTCCAAAATAAAGTCTGACACTGTTTCCACTGTTTCTCCATCTATTTCCCATGGAGTGATGGGACTGGATACCATGATCTTCGTTTTTTGAATGTTGAGCCTTAAGCCAACATTGTTCAGCAGTAACTAACACAACATTGTAAAACAATTGTGTATGTGTGTGTGTGTGTGCTTGCGCTTAGTCATGTCTGACTCTTTGTGACCCCATGGAGGCTCCTCTGTCCATGAAATTTTCCAGGCAAGAATACTGGAGTGGGTTGCCATTTCCAGTTCCAAGGGATCTTCCCAACCGAGGGAGTGAACCCCCATCTCCTTCATTGGCAAGTGGCTTCTTTACCACTGAGCCACCTGGGAAGCCCAATTTTACTCCCATTAAAGTTTTACTCCCAGAAAAAAGCAATTCCACTCCCATTTAAAAAAGAAGAAGAAATTCCTGCTTGCCTGCTTGCTTCCTCCTTTCCTGTCCTTTTTTTTCTTGCCAGATTCTCTTACCACTCTAGATGGACGTGCCAGAACTATAGATAATAAGGATCCTCTTGGCCTGCGGTTACCCCCAGAAGGTGTTCCATAGATTCTTGTTATTCTCTCCAGGTAACTGTGGGGAATCTCTCCAAAATATTTACCAGTCAATATTTCTTGAAATGACCCATTTCTACCTTCTTTATGCTATTTAACAATTCCCTAACCTGGCCAGGAAAATGACCTTTTCGACACTCTCCTAAGTAACAGAGTAACTATGAGTGGATCAAGATAACACATAATACATGTAATCACACAAATATTATCTGTGTAGGATGGCCATCCGCAGTAACATCTGATCAAAATGCTAGCTGTAACTAGGTTGTAGCTTAATCTAAGTAACACATCCATAATAACACCCAGTCAGGGCTGAATTATCTTCAGGCAAAGTGTAGACATCCTACTGGGACTGGGACTTGAGGCAGATCTATGTAAACCGTATGAAAGCAGGGACTTTTTTCCTGTTATAGTCATTGCTGCTTTCTTAGAACTTTGAACACACAGAGTATGCAGTAGGTGCTCAACAAGTATTTATTGAACAACTAAAAATTGCACTGGGACTTTCTTGGTGGTCCAGGATCTGGGACTCCACTCTGCCACTGCAAGGGTCCTGGATTCAACGCCTGGGCAGGGAACTAGAGCCCACGTGCAGCAACGAAGACCTGGCACAGCCAAATAAATATGTAAATATTTATTTTAAAAGACAGAAGGATTGTGTCATAAACTTTTCTGTCCCTGAAGTCTCAAGTCCCATCTGAGATTTGTTTATAAGCTTTCTCACACTGTGTACAGCAGGCAGGTTTTTCCATAGGGCCTCCAGTTGAAGAAGTTCAGGGACTTTTTCTATATAGCCATTCGAAGGGCAGGAAGAACAGTAACAAGGTCAAAAAAAGTCAATACTCCTTCCTCTTGTCCCTCACATTCAGTCCAGGCCAGACTCCTGCCATAATGAAGTTAGTATCTGCTCCTTCTATGTACCCTTGTGGCCAACAGCCTAGTTTAGGCCCATTCCCACTCATGGGGCTCTGCAAAAGCCCAATAACTGCGTTGATCCATCCTTTGGACATAGAGGTACGGAAATACTTCAGGGAATAAATCAACTGAATTACAACCAAAAATCAAAGTCAAAAATACATATTACAAAACTGGAGTATGCATTATGTCCTTCAAAATATTTAAGAAACAGCACTGCAATATCAAACTTGTTACATAATAAATGAATCTGTGTGTGTGTGTGTGTGTGTGTGTGCACGCTCATGTTCAGTCAATCTGACTCTGCAACCCCATGGAGGCTCCTCTGTCCATGAAATTTTCCAGACAAGGATACTGGAGTAGATTGCCATTTCCTCCTCCAGAGGACCGTCCTGACCCAGGAATCGAACCCCTGTCTCCTGCATTGGCAAGCGGCTTCTTTATCACGGAGCCACCGCAGAAGCCCAAAATATGTCTAGTTGTTCAATAAATACTTGTTGAGCACCTACTGCATACTCTGTGTGTTCAAAGTTCTAAGAAAGCAGCAATGACTATAACAGGTCATTGTAAAATTCCCTGCTTTCATACAGTTTACATAGATCTGCCTCAAATCCTTTTTTTGAGGGGTGCATGCCCAGGGTCTTGCAGGATCTTAGTTTCCCAACTAGGGGTCAAATCTGCAGTAGAAACAAGGAGTCTTAACCACTGGACCATCAGGGAAGTCCCTTGCCTCAAACTTTTAATGCATCTCTCTCCTATACTTTTATTACTTTGATTATCACCAACTCAAAATGGAAACTTAGGGAAATTTTTTAAAATTTATTTATTTTAATTCAAGGCTAATTACTTTACAATCACGTAGTGTTTTTTGCCATACATTGACATGAATCAGCCACGGGTTGAAACTTTTGGAAATTTAGAATCAGTTTTCCTAAATCATGTAAAAGTTTATGTAACATGCAAACAGAATTTGTCTCTTGGAAATCTGCTTTCAGGTCAATTTTTTTTAAGGGGAAGTTGCTTTCCATCCTATCCTCAATCCTAAAATATCGTGAAGACAAAATTACTCATTCATTTTTAAAAATAATTATTTACTGAATGTTTACTACGTCCTGGGGATACAGCAGTGAACTGAACAAGTTCTTACTTCTACGGCTTATGTTCTAGAGCAGAGATTTAGACAATAAGGAAACAAGAATGTGTCAGGTGACCAAAAGTGCTGGAATAGAGGAAAAAATCAAGCAGAATATGAAGAATAAGGAATGCAGGGGTAAGATGAAGTCCTGGCCCATAGAGAAGAGGTCTCTGACGTGCTGAACATATACAAATACCTGAAGGACGTGAGGAACTGAGCCACCTGGATGTGGAGGGAAGAGCATTACCAGCAGGGGAAACAGCAAGTGCAGAGGCCATGAGGCGAGATTGTTCCTGGAGTGTTCAAGGGACAGAAGGGAAGTCCATGTGGCTGGAAAAGTTAACAAATAAGAAGTGAGGCTTCCCAGGTACTCCAGTGGCCAAGGCTCCAAGCTTCCAGTGCAGGGGGTGTGGGTTCAATCCCTGGTCAAGGCACTGCTGCAGCGTGCAGCCAAAAAAAACCCCAAATAAACAGTTTTTTAAAAATCTAATTAAAAATTATTTTAAAAGACAGAGAGAGAAAATAAGAGATAAGATAGGAAAGGAGTTGATGGGGAAAGGGGATGGACCCTGTAGTGATGTGTAGACCAGTGATGTGTACTTTGATCAAAATAAGAAGCTCCTGGAGAGTTTTAAGCATGTTTAGTATCATGATATGATTTGCATTTTATTTTATTTTCTGCTTGCATTTTCATAGGACCCAAAAGACCGCAAGAGGGCCAGAGGGAAGCAGAGAATTCTGTTAGGAGGTTGCAGTAACCCAAAAAAGAGATGGCAGTGGCTTAAACCAGGGGAGCGGTGGAGACAGTGAGAAACAGAAGGAAAATAAATATGTCCTGAAGATGCAGCTTAGAGGATTTGGGTAGTAAATGAGATATGAGATAAAAAGAGGACTAACTGTCAGAAAGGTGAAGCCCTTTGTACAAAACGAGAAAACATATATCTAAAGATATAGTGCAGTTTTGTATGTTATATACGTGAAATAGAGCAACATAGTCACTTTGTTCTTAGCATTCTAAATACTTCTTGTACATGATCTCATTTTTGTGATCTATCTTTGTCAGGTAATCCAGGATTTTATGCTACTCTTTTACTCCAAGTATACATATGTTGAACCCCTCAGCAATGGGCTGGCTTGCCCAAGTTTATACAAGATGTATGATTTCTTATTCTCATTCCAAACTTATTTTTTCTTCTCATCCCCCATGCCCACCTGTAGTACCATCATCATCCAAAAGTATGTTACATATACTGTGAAATATTACCTAAATGGATGAACACCACTTTCAATTTTTAGGAACTTTTGACATAAAAATCCTCTTCTGCAATTTCTTCAAGATGAGATGACTAAGTGGTGGAAAATAGTGATAGTAAATTGCTTTCAAAAGATGACTATTCAGGAAAAAAAAAAGGTTATTTAAATCCAATACACCTGGGGCCCTATTATTACTAGGTTTTTAATATTAAGTCATGTCTTTGTATAGGCATATCCAAAATCAATAAAGATGAGCCCTTTTATGGATTAATTTACATGTGTATTTTGAAGCTCACTAACCCGAGTTCCTATTCCAGCTCTATTGCGTATTAGTTCTGTGATCTTGGGCATTTTCTCATTGCACTATGAAGACATTAGGTTTTGGGGATTAGATGAGGAGCAGAATAATGCCTGGCATGTTGTAAACATTCAATATATAATATCTTCTATCACCACCACCATATTTATTGGGCTAGCAGAATCTATTAGTTGGTAAATCTTGAAATCTTAAGTTGCTTCTACCCCATGCAGAAACAACCATTCTTTGCAATGAATTCATTAGAAAAAAGAAAAATCATTTGATCTAGGACAGTCAGATTTTTTTTCCCCTACTGCATTTCAGCAGATTATTTTTGGTATTATAGAGGAACAGATGATGGAAAAGAACTTCCCTTTTCTTTCAGCCAATGTTTTCTCTTTGTGAAAATTACTGCCAACAGCAGTAGTCAGTTGAAAAGCAAGGGGTAGTTCTTGTCTTTGGGGCCAGTTCCCGATAGTTCTGGACAAAGCCTGCTGATTAGGTAGCAGCAAAAAAAAGGTCAGTGCCAGTATTTACATATGAGGCTTTCTCTCTCATTCTCATCAGGAAATAGTAAAAATGTGTTGGAGCTAAGCAAATTCATTCACTGAAGACAAAAAATACCCAACATATTTCTTTAAGCTTGAATTTCTGTCCATTTTTATCTTGAAAGGATGATTTCAAGTGAAATTCACTTTTTCTCTGCAGATGAAATAAATTTATTTTTCTCTTTGATCTATGGAATTCATACACACAATCCAAACTGCATCTTCCATTTCTCTTTTAAGTTTAAAAAATACGACTCTTTGTATGTTGTACATTGGAAACAACATTCTATGTTGGGAAGAGGAAATTGAGATCATTTTGAATGAAGAAAATTTTAATTCCCAGCATCAGCTTCTGCAGTAAATGACTTCCAGACTTTTCAAGCTTAAGGAGGTGAAGCTGAAAATTATTCCTTAAGAAGTGTCACTTTATGTCTTTATTCTTCATTTTCTGCATCTTTCCCCAACAGCAAAATCTCAGTATGACACATTTCTCACTTGGAAACTGTTCATTCACAGTGTTTTCATGATAAACTTATTGCTTTTTCACTACTATACCCTTGACACCTAGCACATATTTGTTACAGGAAAATAAGAATGCTGATTGATTTCTTATTTTTTTCAAGAAAGATATGTGCAATGTAGGCATCTAATCAAAGAGAATTCTGAGAAATACATCACTTCCAGGTGAGTACTTGGAAACAGGCAATGCAATCTTGCAAATTATTACTCTTCTGCTTGCTCAGGAGTGATGACTTTTTAAAGACAAATCTAAGAGGATCAGTTGGTATCTATGCCCAACACTAGCTAAAATCAGAGCTTACTCCTTTTTGTGGGAGTAGGCTTAAGGTTAGCATTTTGAAATACATTACAGGAAAAGAGTTTTAAAATGCCAAAAGACTCTGAAACAAGTAAAAAGAAATTTCAATACCTATGTATTCTTTAACCAAAACAAAATGAAACCACATTCAGGTATGACCACTCTAAGTTTAACCTTCTGTTCATGGGAGTTTTCTTTTTTCATATGTTTAATTAGAAGTTGCCTTCCCCATATTCCAATTAAGAGACAAAAAAACAGTGATTCTAACAGTGTTTCTTGTCTGCACTGGTTTTCCTCCGCTTCAACGGGGGAAAATGTTCCAGTTCCTTTTCTTTCTAATTGGCTGTGGTGCAGGCAGAATTTCATTTCAGGTTCTTTTTTAAAACTTGTGATGCAAAAAAGATGGACAATGATAACATCTCATAGTAGTTCTATTATCTCAGTTAAGGATTCAGTGGGTGGGTCCCTCTCTATTATTTAGTACTAATATTAGTATTTATATTAGTTCAAACATTGGTATAATGTTAATATGGTATCCTTTATATTAATGTCAGTACAAATATTGGTGGCTCAGGTGGTAAAGAATATGCCTGCAATGCAGGAAACCTGGGTTCGATCCCTGGATTGGGAAGATCCCCTGGAGAAAAGAATGACTCCTCACTCCAGTATTCTTGCCTGGAAAATCCCATGGACAGAGGGGCCTGGTGGCTATAGTCCATGGATTGCAAAGAGCCAGATATGACTGAGCAACTAACACGCACACCTGTAGGAAGTTTGCAAACCTTGAAGTATGAATTTTTTTTCCCAAGAAATGTCACACAAATCTTGGTGAGACTTGTTTGAGAAATCTCATTAGTCGTGGTTTTGTATTTTTATTTTTTTACTCAGAGAGGAGGAAAAACTATTAAATGCATAATGAGTATCAATAAACATCAGGACTAGAGTAAGGAATTTTACCAAGGGTCTTCTGGACTAGAACACTAACATGTAAACAAAATCTTTACATTAAAAAACCTGTAAGTTGGTTTTTGGTAAATCAATCTACATTTTAAGTGCTGCTAGGGTCACTTCTGGTTAAAGAGTCTCTTGGGGGAAATCCTTCTGAAAGTGAAGAATCTCTTTGTGGTATGAATGGTTTTTTTTTTTTTTTTTTTTCCTAAACAACCTGGCAAGTCTATTTGGTATATAATGAGCCTTCAAACTAGAGAATTCAATGAAGATATGTTCATGCTTTACCATGGGATGGTGTAGTATGNAAGTGAAGAATCTCTTTGTGGTATGAATGGTTTTTTTTTTTTTTTTTTTGCCTAAACAACCTGGCAAGTCTATTTGGTATATAATGAGCCTTCAAACTAGAGAATTCAATGAAGATATGTTCATGCTTTACCATGGGATGGTGTAGTATGTTGGATGGAATACTATTCAGCCATGAAGAGGACCAAACCACAACTAGCTGGACTGCCCCTAACTCATCAGGGATGCTGAATGATCTCCAGTGTCTTATTGGCTGCACTGCTCTGCCAGTCTCCTGCTTTTCTTTGAGGATGAATTCTCAGCTCCCTATAATTTTTAGCTAGAACACAGAGCTTCCCTAAATTCAACTTCAGCCCTGACCGTCCTGACCTTTTAGTTCAAACACCCCCAACCATCTAATCGACTCAAACACTCATTGTCACAATTCCAACTTCTCAAAAACAAAAATTTAATTGGCATTATCTAGTATTGGGTATCCACAACTTGTCCTATAACCTTTGATATGAGATGGTGTATTCCAGTGCTTGTGGGCAGAACAATATCTTGAAAATAGCACTGTGGATCAGAAAGTGATCAATTTTGGGGGGGGGTGGGGATAATTGCTTTACAATGTTGTAATTTCTGCTGTACAACGAAGTGTATCAATGATATGTATACATATATCCCATCCCTCTTGAGGCTCCCTCCCACCCCTGTAGGTGATGACTGTCCAATTTACTACAGATACCATCTTTGTATCTCTTACCCAGGATCCCACACCCAGATACTCACCTCACAGAAAGTCCTCTTTAAAATCTGTCCTTGAAAAGAACAAGACCTCAAATTAGACACCTGTTCTCTGCTATACATTCCAAGTTCTGATTTACTAAGTCCAACTGAATAAATGATGTCAGAAATAATTGATCCCTTTAGAGAAAATCCTTGCTCTATTTACAAGGGTGTCTGATTCCCCAACATCCGCCACATATTAGTCAAATCTTGATTTAATTCATTAACCCTAACATCACAAAAGAATCCTAGATAGAGTAACAAGCAGGGCAGATGTTCTAATCATTGGGAATTACTCCTAATTGCATTTGATCACTAGTTCCTACTGTTGTCTTTAGTTAAGATTTGAAAAAAATTATACGAACATTACACTCACTTTTAAGAAGAATAGGTGTCTGGGATCATTATTATTTCTCCTGAATCTTTCACTGAAGGATGCCTGAAGGCTTGAAATATCAGAAATCACAGTTATCCACTGTTGACAAGGAGATATCATGCACTTATAGCAGAGAATATAACTCCTGAACTTCCATACAGCCAGGCATGAGAAGAGGGCAAATCTTGAGTTCCTTAGGGAAATTAAGGAGATTCTGGACCTGAATGGATCCATTTTGGATTTCTAGGAGGCTTTGGGGACTTGTTTAAATGTTATGTTACTGCCTGCGATATTGAGCACAGGACTGAGGCGAAGAAAAAAATGAAAGAGCAAAGAACACTTTGTGGGAGAGAAAACTGGTCAACAAAGAGGAGAGGGACAGTGGTGAGAGAAAAGAAAACAGGTATAACTGAGGGATGGGAAGTAAAGGATCACCTCTAACAATCCCTTAGGATTCTATTTTTTTAATTTTTTGTCTGCACCTCATGGCATGCACGGAGAAGGCAATGGCACCCCACTCCAGTGTTCTTGCCTGGAAAATCCCACGGACAGAGGAGCCTGGTAGGCGGCAGTCCATGGGGTCGCTAAGAGTCGGACACGACTGAAGCGACTTAGCAGCAGCAGTATGGCATGAAGGATGTTAGTTCCCAACCAAGGATCAAACAGGAGCCCCGTGCAGTGGAGGTGCAGAGTCTNGAGTTAGACAAGGCTGTGGTCCTAGTGTGATTAGATTGACTAGTTTTCTGTGAGTATGGTTTCAATGTGCCTGCCCTCTGATGCCCTCTTGCAACCCCTACCATCTTACTTGGGTTTCTCTTACCTTGGGAATGGGATATCTCTTCATGGCTGCTCCAGCAAATTGCAGTCGCTGCTCCTTACCTTGGATGAGGGGTGTCTCCTCACCGCTGCCCTTCCTGACCTTCTCCTCTAGGCCCTCCTGTGCCCAGGCAGCCACCGCTCCTCGGACGTGGGGTAGCTCCTCTCGGCCGTTCCTGTGCTGTCGCAGCCTGGCACTCTTGGCTTCTGCCCCTGACCTCAGACGTGAGGTAGCTCCTATCAGCCGTGCTTAGGCCGTCGCAGCCGCCTGCACTTAGAATAGAATAGTATCTTAATCAGATTTAATTATGTGTCAATATATATTTGGAGAAGGCAATGGCACCCCACTCCAGTACTCTTGCCTGGAAAATCCCATGGACGGAGGAGCNTAGTAGTAGATATAATGGTCATCTGAGTTAAATTTACCCATTCCAGTCCATTTTAGTTCGCTGATTCCTAGAATGTCGACATTCACTCTTGCCATCTCTTGTTTGATCACTTCCAATTTGCCTTGATTCATGGACCTGACATTCCAGGTTCCTATGCAATGTTGCTCTTCACAGCATCAGACTTTGCTTCTATCACCAGTCACATCCACAGCTGGGTATTGTTTTTGCTTTGGCTCCATCCCTTCATTCTTTCTAGAGTTATTTCTCCACTGATCTCCAGTAGCATATTGGGCACCTACTGACCTGGGGAGTTCCTCTTTCAGTATCCTATCATTTTGCCTTTTCATACAATTCATGGGGTTCTCAAGGCAAGAATACTGAAGTGGTTTGCCATTCCCTTCTCCAGAGGACCACATTGTGTCAGACCTCTCCACCATGACCTGCCGGTCTTGGGTGGCCCCACGGGCATGGCTTAGTTTCACTGAGTTAGACAAGGTTGTGGTCCTAGTGTGATTAGATTGACCAGTTTTCTATGAGTATGGTTTCAGTGTGTCTGCCCTCTAATGCCCTCTTGCAACACCTACCGTCGTACTTGGGTTTCTCTTACGTTGGACATGGGTATCTCTTCACGGCTTTTTCTCTATATATTTATATAAATATATTCCCTGCACACACACACTAAGCAACTCTTCATATATTATATCACCAGTCCTCACAACTTTACAATAACTCTGCAAACATGATGAAAATAACTGACACCACTGTTTTCACATGAGCTGCTAAGGCTCTAAGAAGAGAAGTGACCAGATACATGGACTGGCTAAGGGGCAGAGTCTGAATTTGGTGTGTCCAGCCCCAAGGCCATGCTCTTCCTCTAAACTAGAGACTAACAGGGGCTGCAGCTGACTCCACTGTGCCCCCAGCACTCTGGCGATACTGGGCCTCTTTCAGCTGAACAGCACTTCACCCTGAGATGGGTGCATGCGTGTGTGCTAAGTCGCTTCAGTCGTGTCCGACTCCGTGCGGCCCTATGGACTGTAGCCTGCCAGGCTCTTCTGTCCATGGGATTCTCCAGGCAAAAACACTGGAGTGGGTTGCCAATTCCTTCTCCAATGCATGAAAGTGAAAAGTGAAAGTGAAGTCGCTCAGTTGTGTCCGACTCTTAGCAATCTCATGGACTGCAGCCTACCAGGTCCTCCGTCCTTGGGATTTTCCAGCCAAGAGCGCAGGAGTGGGGTGCCATTGCCTTCTCCAAGGAGATGGGTATGTCCTCCCAATTCTAGGATGTGGGCGGCAGCTGGGGGCCCCTCACCAGGTCGTGCACGTTTTCTGAACAGTAAGATACTTGAGGACACGCTGGGGCACGTGGGCCACTCGGCCTGGACCCGTGGCGAGTGTAGTCCTCTTGCTCGAGCTCCTTGTTGTGTGTGCCCAGGGAGGGTGAGACAGGGGGCTGAGCGTTCTCAGAAAGCCTGCTCCTTACCGTTCCACTGAGCCTGCTGAGAGTGAATGGCTTGAGCTCCCTGCCCATCTGCCCACCCTGCCCTGCAGTGTCAGAGCTCCGTCACCCATGCTCTCATTTTCCCATGCTATTGGCTGTCTGCCCTTTCTGGCTTCCAGCTTCACAGTCTAGGGAAGGGAAAGAGGCTGTGACCACTCAGACTTTCCGCTTAATTACAGCGCTACACCAGTCACCCGCCTCCTCCCACCTTGTCCTTGTGCACGAAGATCAGGCTCCTGTTTTCAAAGGACATACTGGTAGGTTCCACGGTCAGGCCCTGCAAGTGGGACATAGTACAGGTTCACAAGGGAGGGAAGGCAGTCACAGGCTTGACGAGTAGGTGCACAGCTATCCCAGTCTGTTTCCCCATAGGGTTCCAGCACCAGGGACAGCATCCACCTAGCCTCTGCCCACACTTTTCCTCTGTCCGGAAACTGCCATGAGAATGTTTGTCCCTTTCATCCAGTAGCTTGGCCCATCGAATGGGTCTATGACAGATCCTTCTTCATTACTCAGAAACATCTGTTAGGACCACACACACCAAGACGGCACACAGAGCTCTCCTGAATTTAATAAGCTCAAGAAGTCCAGGACCTGGAGCCAACAGCTGACAGTTGAAAGCAACAAATGGCAAAAATCTTCCAGCTCCTTGGGTCAGCTTTACCTTCTGAGATGGTCTCCAACCTTGCTTAGCTCACCGGGCCCACCGAAGACAAATGGAAACCTTCTCCAGCTGCCCTTCTCTGCTCTGCCAGGCCCTTTTCTTCCTGCTGTAGTTGGCTCTTCTGGATCTAGCTTGCAGTGTTGTCCAGCCAAAGATCCTCCCCTGTCTGGGGAGGGGAGAAGTTACCTCTCAGGTAAACGCTGGACCAGCTGGCGCCCCACTCAACCCGCAGTTTGTGAGCACTTGACATCCTCAGGCTGCCTCCATCCTTACCTGCCCTGGCCTGTACCCTTCATCTCAGCGTCTGGTTCAGCAAGCTTTTTTTCTTAAGTCGTTCTCACATCCTGGCATCCCAGGCCCATGGGGTTGATGATATCACATACCACAGACCCCTGCTTAGTACCAGGCATTGGATGGGGTCCCATATGTGGGGTTATGCCAGACCACATAGCTGGAAGAGATGAAGGAGCCTATCTCCCAGTCTCCTTTCAGCTCAGGGGGCCACTGGGAATAATTAAGAAAGGAAAATTGGCCTGGGGGTCAGGGACATGGGTGTTATTAGTCTTGTACTGGTCTCTAACTAGCTGTGTGGCACCCTTTCCTCTTGGGATTGCACTGTCCTCTGCTGTAAGAGAGAGGCCTAAATGGGGTACTTTAGAAAGTCTTTCCAACTCCAAGTCTGTCTCTGAAAGCCTCCTGGGCTACTGCCCAGGGATCACCTCTCTTAGGAAAGAAAAGAGGAAACAGCAGAGATCTTTTTACCAGCTTCTCATTACCCTTTCTAGGTCTTCATGATGCTAAATGATGAAGCATGACCAGATCTAGTTCTGGCACCAGAAGCTGAAGGAGAAAAAGGTGTAACTCTGTGCTGAGAACACAGACCCCCGAGGTCTGCCAGCTCACGGCTCCAGCCTCTCCTGAGTGCTGTGACATTTAAAGTGGCAGAGGCTGTGGGCTTCTGCCCTGCACTCTCCAGGTAGACACTTCTGAAGTATTCTAAGGTCCACAGCTCCCATGGATAGGCTGGGGCTGCCTTTGCAGTTTCACTGAACCTATATTCTCCTCTGCTTGCTCTTGCTTCCTTTGCGTCTTTAAGGTATTGATCCTAAGAGGTCTAGAGATCTCCCCAGTAGCTTCCTATATATAAATATTGACCCCAGAAGTCTCAGGGAACTAGACCTATAGGAACATAACTCATGGCCTAGAGGGTCCTTTGTGATCTGGTCTCTGCCAATCTTTCTAGTCTTATTTCCTTCCAGTGGCCCCCTTGCACTCTTAGTCTTCAGCCTCATTGAACGCTCAGCTCCCCAAAACCAAGTTCTTTCTCTCGTGCACTGTGCAAATTTGTGCATGTTTTCACATACTTTGTTCAACAAATATTCATTATGCTACTAATCAGTCATGATGCCATCAGGAAAGAGATGGCATACTCAGAAGGGGGAACTGAAGTTTAATGAAGAGGCTATTTAAAAGATGTAAGCAGGATTTGGGGAAATTAGCAAAGCATCCTAAGATTAACAGCAGTGGGAAGCTCCTAAGGGGATGGGGAAACAGGAAGCGTGAATAGTAGAAGCTACACTGCCAGAGCTGTGGCTCCAGACGACAGCCCCCAGACAGGAGCTGACTTTTGGCAACTGGAAAGCCTTTGCCAAACCAGCCCGGCTAGAAGCGAGCTATGGTGAAAAATCCCCCAATTTCTGTCTCCTGCTACCCTCCAAACTCCCACTGGTACAGCTGAACCCAGTGGGAAACCCCAGAGAAAAAGATGTGGCCCACAGAGCGGGGTGGAGAGGTTAAGACTGGGTGTGGAGGGGCGAGGAAGCACTCGGTGCGACCCCTGCCGTGTGCCTGACAGGAGCGACACAGAGCTGCAGTGCCCGCGGGCTGCTCACAGGCCCAGAGGGGAACGGCCTCCCTCAGGGGGCCAATAAACAGCAACAAAAATACCGGCTACTTTCGTGCTCACAACACACACTTATTAAAAATTCACCATGAGCTAGTCATAAAGTAAGTTCCCACAACTTTTTAAAAATTGGCATCATATGGACCATGCTCTCTGCCCACAATGTTATTGCTATAAATCATTAACAAAGAAGGAATTTATCCTCATAGTCAGAATTTTAAAAACATGCCTCTGTAAAACTTGGGACAAAGAAGAAATCACAATGGCAATTAGAAAACAGTTAAAACTGAATGATGACAAAAATGTTACAGATTAAAATTTATGGGATACAGCAATAGTTTGTATTTAAAGGGAGTTTCTGAACATAAATGCTTACATTAGAAAAGAAGAAAGGTTGAAAATTCATAAGCTAAGCATCCAACTTAAGAAGATGGGGGATCGATAATAGAAAAACCCTAAAAAGGAGAACAAAAAAGACAATTAAGACGAGCAGAAATTAATGAAACAGAAAACAGAGGTATAATGGGGAAACAACCAAACCAAAAGTTGGCTCTCTAAGAAAAAGCAAATAGCTCAGTTGCAATACATGTGCGCATCAGAATGATATACTGCAGTAAAAACGGAGGTACTACAGTGACAACAGATTAGCTGATAAAATCAGAGGCTTGTGAGTGAAAATAAAAAGCTACAGAAGGTTAAGGTTAAGGCATCATCGACTCAATGGACATGGGTTTGGGTAGACTCCAGGAGTTGGTGGTGGTGGACAGGGAAGCCTGGCATGCTGTGGTTCATGGGGTTGCAAAGAGCTGGACAAAATTGAGCGACTCTTACTGGTGGCACAGGATTTTGTCTTTGCTGTGGTGTGCAGGGTATTTAGTTTCAGGATGCGGGATCTGAGGTCCTTGATCAGCAATCAAACCCGGGCCACGTGCATAGGGAACATGGAGACTTCACCACTGGACCACCAGTGAAGTCACTTATATCCAGTCTCTTGTAATAAACTACAATGGAAAAGAATATTAAAAAGAATATGCATATGTATAACTGAAATACTTCTGAACACCAGAAACTAATGCAACATTGTAAATCAACTACACTTCGATTTTTTTTAAAGGCCTCTGGTATAGCACATTGCTGGATGCTTGAGTATTTTTATGGTTAATCTCATTGAGAAGCCTTGGTAAGAAAACAAGGAAATGGGAAGAAAGGAAATAAAAACCAAGGTCGTCTTACAATGAAAGCAAGCCCAGAGGTTGAAAAATGAACTTCCCAGAAACCTGGCTGTTTTCCCTCCACGCACAGGCTCCAATCTGTAAACCTCCTCCCATGACCTTGTCGCCCAGGAGTGCCAGAAGGGTGAATGTAAACATCAAGCAGCCCAAGAGGTGACCTACAGCAGGCACTTGTCACCTGGAGCCTATCCTGAGTCTGTGTTCCTTTTCCAGCAGCTCTTTGATTACCTTTCAGGAATCACGTCTTCTCCACTGAATGCGGTTTTGGTGAGCAGGCAGATCGAGGCGCCGGGCTCCCACTGTGGGATCTGGAGGAGACAGCCTTCCAACCCAGAGCCAGTACAGAGAGGACATGGGCCTGGGGCTGTGCTGGGCCAGCTGAGAACACCCTCCCTGGCAGCACACGCGTCAGGATGGAGACCGTTCTTCACAGCCACCATGAAAATTTGCTCCGGTTCCAACTGGCTGATTCAAGGAGTCTGAATTTACAGTTTCCTATTGATTTTGTAAGCCCCTGATGTCTTTCCAACACATATTTCCTTTCTCCTAAACTAGCCATTTCATTCATTTTCTAAAATTACAATAAAAATAGATGTTCATAGTAGATGAACAGTAACAAATTCAATCCACTAGAAGTTGGACATTCTCTCCCTAGGAAAGCCACTGTTATCATTTTGATATATATCCTTACAAACTTTTCTCTGTGTACATAGAGAGATGGACTAGATCTCTATATAATTTGGAGTTATGGGAGAATGGAAGAGGTTTTACCAAAAAAAAAGAGGTCACACTAAATATATTCTTATATATGTATATTTTTTATAGGATGATATAGTATAAACAGCTTCCCTCATCAGTACAGAGAAATTTACACCATTCCTTTTAGTGGCTGCATAGCAATCCATGGTGTAAGAACCAGAATTTAATCAACATTATCATAATGCTGTCATACATTAACACTGCCTCCAAATTTTTAGTATTACAAATAATGATTAAATACTTATACTTACACACCCCTTCATGGGTCACAGCCTTGTCATGGCAAAGAGGCTTACATAATTCATGCTATGCAAGGCTACCCCACATGGATGGGTCATGGTGAAGAGTTCTGACAAAACATGATCCACTGGAGAAGGAAATGGCAACCCACTCCAGTATTCTTGCCACGAGAACCCCATAAACAGCATAAAGAGACAAAAAGATATGACACCAGATGAGCTTCCCCCAACCCCTGCATCAGTTGGAATGTGTCCAGTATGTAACTGGGGAAGTTGGTGGTGGTTTGGTTGCTAAGTCATGTCCAACTCTTGGGATCCCATGGACTGTAGTCAGCTAGGCTCTGCTGTCCATAGATTTTCTAGGCAAAGATACTAGAGTGGGTTGCCATTTCCTTCTCCAGAGGATCTTCTTGACCCAGGGATCAAACCCAGTCTCCTACATTATAGCAGATTCTTCACCAACTGAGCCACCAGGGAAGCCCCTACTCAGGAAGAACAGAGGGCAAACACTAACAGCTCCAGAAAGAATGAAGCATTTGGGCACAGTAGAAACAACACTCAGCTGGGGATGTGTCTGGTGGTAAAAGGAAAATCAGATGCTGTGAAGAACAACATTGCAGAGGAACCTGTAACTTTAGGTCCATGAATTGGATGTGGTTAAACAGGAGAAGGCAAGATTGAACACTGACATCTTAGGAATCGGTGAACTAAAATGGGCAGGATGGTCAAACTTAATTCAGATGATCATCTTATCTACTACTGTGGGCAAGAATCCCTTAGAATGAAGTAGCCTTCACAGTTAACAACATGCAAAATACAGTACTTGGGTACAACTTCAAAAATAACAGGATGATCTCATTTCTAAGGCAAACCATTCAACACCACAGTAATTCAAGTCTATGCCCCAACCAGTCACGCCAAAAAAGCTGAAGCTGACCAGTTCTATGAAGACCTACATGAATTTGTAGAACTAACACCAAAAAAAAGATGTCCTTTTCATTATATGGGATTGGAATGCAAAAGTAGGAAGATACCCAGAATAATAGGCAAGTTTGATGCTGGAGTACAGAAAAATGAAGCAGAGCAAAGGCTAACAGAGTTTTGGCAAGAAAACATGCTGGTCATAGCAAATACCCTTTCCCAACAACTTAAGAGATGACTCTACACACGGACATCAGCAGATGATCAATTTGAAATCACATTGATTACATTTTTTGCAGCTGAAGATGGAGAAGCTCTATAAATCAGCAAAAACAAGACCTGGCGCTGACTGTGGCTCAGATCATGAGCTCCTTATTGAAAAATTCAGGCTTAAATTGAAGAAAGTAGGGAAAACCATCAGGCCATTGAGGTATGACCTAAATCAAATTCCTTATGATTATACAGTGGAAATGATGAATAGATTCAAGGGATTAGATCGGGTAGACAGAGTGCCTGAAGAACTATGGACAGAGGTTCATAACACTGTACAGGAGGCAATGTTATGGTCCAGAACCATCCCACAGAAAAAGAAATGCAAAAAGGCAAAGTGGTTGTCTTAAGAAACTTTGTAAATAGCTGAGGAAAGAAGAGAAGCAAAAGGCATGGGGGAAAGGGAAAGATATACCCTATTGAATGCAGAGTTCCAGAGAAGAGGAAGGAGAGATAAGAAGGTTTTCCTAAATGAGCAATGCAAAGAAATAGGAAAACAATGGAATGGGAAAGACTAGAGATCTCTCCAAGAAAACTGGGAGATATTAAGGAAACATTTCATGCAAGGATGACCATGATAAAAGACAGAAACAGTAAGGACCTAATAGAAGCAGAAGAGATTAAGAAAAGGTGGCAAGAATAACAGAACTGTACAAAAAAGGTCTAGGTCATTCACCTAGAGTTGGGCATCCTGGAACGTGAGGTCAAGTGGGCCTTAGGAAGCATCACTACAAACAAAGCTAGTGGAGGCATCAGAATGCCAGCTGAGCTATTTAAAATCCTCAAAGACAATGCTGTTAAAGTGTTACACTCAACTGTCAGCAAATTTGGAAAACTCAGCAGTGGTCACAGGATTGGAAACAGTCAGTTTTCATTCCAATACCAAAGAAGGGCAATGCCAAAGAATGTTCAAACTATCGTACAATTGTGTTCATTTCATATGCTAGTAAAGTTATGCTCAAAATCCTTCAAACTAGGCTTCAGCAGTACGTGAATCAAGAAATTCCAGATGTACAAGCTGGGTTTTGAAGAGGTAGAAGAACCAGAGATCAAATTGCCAACATTTGCTAGATCATGGGAAAAGAAGGGAATTCCTGAAAAGCATCTGCTTCAGCATCCCTGACTATGCTAAAGCCTTTGACTGTGTGGATCACAACGAACTGTGGAATATTTAGAGATGGGAGTACCAGACCACCCTACCATCTACTGAGAAACCTGTATGCAGGTCAAGAAGCAATAGTTAGAACCAGACTAATTAAAAACTGGGAAAGGAGTATGACAAGGCTGTATATTGTGACCCTGCTTATTTAACTTATATGTGGAGTACATCATTCAAAATGCCAGGCTGGATGAATCACAAGCTAGACTCAAGATTGCTGGGAGAAATAACAACAACCTCAGATATGCAGATAACACTCTAATGGCAGAAAGTGAAGAACTAAAGAGCCTCCTGGTAAGGGTGAAAGAGGGGAGTAAAAAAGCTGATTTAAAACTCAACCAGCTAATTCAAAAAACTAAGATCATGACATCTGGTCCCATCACTTCGTGGCAAATAGATGGGGAAACAATGGAAACAGTGACAGACTTTATTTTCTTGGGCTCCAAAATCACTGCAGAGGGTGATTGCAGCCATGAAATTAAAAGACGCTTGCTCCTGGGAAGTACAGCTGTGACAAACCTAGGCAGTGTATTAAAAAGTAGAGATATCACCTTGCCAATAAAGGTCTGTAGAGTCAAAGCTATGGTTTCTCCAGTCATGTATAAATATAAGAGTTGGACCTAAAGAAGGCTGAGTGCCAAAGAATTTATGTTTTTGAATTGTGATGCTGGAGAAGACTCTTGAGAGTCCCATGGACAGCAAGGAGAACAAACCAGTCAATCCTAAAGGAAATCAACCCTGAATATTTATTTATCGGAAGGAATGATGCTGAAGCTAAAGCTGCAATACTTTGGCCACCTGATGCGAAAAGCCAACTTGCTGGAAAAGACCCTGATGCCGGGAAAGATTGAAGGAAAAGGAAAAGGGGGCAGCAGAGGGTGAGACAATTAGCATCAACAACTCAAGGGACACGAATTTGAGCAAACCCTAGGACACAGTGGAGGACAGAGGAGCCTGGCATGCTGCAGTTCTTGGGTTTGCAAAGAGTTGGACATCACTTAGTGACTGAACAACAACAAATCACGAGCGGTTACAGCAAAAAGTGCAGCAGCTATGGCGTCTGATGTTGTAATCCGAAACAAAACACAACACACACCTGCCCCAGGGAGAAGGCATGCTCCAGGCTGACAGCCCCTGGTGGTTACAGATATTGCTGCTTGCTGGTAGAGGCCTATGATGGTGTCCATTGGGCACTGCCAAGGAAGCAAATCTGAAGAGCAGCTTGAGCCTAAAAAGAAGTTCAAATATTCCACATGCAGAGAGGCCCATATTTGTATTCCATGCCCCAAATGTCTCAGAGTGTAATAAAGAGTAGCCAGGCCTATGCAGGAGTTTAGAATGTTGCAAGTTCCTGCTGAAGAGGCTGGTGCAAAGGGTGCGTGCGAACCCAGGAGAGGCTCTGAAAAATAAATTGCTATCACTGCACTTTTCCCCCTTCTCCTCAGCTGTCCTACCTCCCCTTCCTGGGCCCCACCCTCTGGTCATGTCAAGTGCCCAGGGACTGGGAGTGATCCATGGGGAAGAGTAACATGTTCGGTCAATCTTGAGAGCAAACTGAAAGACCTCTAGGAGCCCAGTGGAAATGGAATGGAATAGGGAGCATCTGGCAGACATAGTGAGGGAAGGGAAAATAAAAACCAAATAGATGTAAACCTAAAATGTTAATGTGATCTTTATTATACAGCACATCTGGTGTGTGTGCATCCCAGAAGCACACTCTATAAAACCAAGTCCAGCCATTCAAAATTACACTAAATGAAGACTTAACCCACAGTTGCATGGCTTAAAAATATACACAATTAACACTGTCCTGCTGTAACAATATTATGGATAGAGACTGGGAGCACAAGAGGGGAGAGAGTGTAAGAACTGGAGTTTGTGCCCAAGTAATTTCCTCTTGTTATTGCACTTTTATTCTACATATTTAGTATATTACACTTTTATTTAACACTGTAATAATAAACATTAGTCCTTTAAAACAAACACACAATAACATTACATAAAGACAAAAGACAACAAGCTATCCAGACCGGTTTCCAATGTCAGGTGTTCACACACAGTTCCATCAGCTCAGCTGGACTGGATGTTAACAAAGCAGATAAAGTTAAAAATAAAACCATTTTAAGAACAGTAGTGCTATTTAAAATCCCCAAGGGAGTTTGCCATACAAGTTTCTCAAGGTTACTCCTACCTAACCCACTTTAGCACCCACTAGCCCTAACCCACCCCACCCTCATATTTAGGTTAAACCCTCTTTTTTTCTTTTAAAGAAAAAGTGGGTTATTTGATCCAGCAAATCCAAAAATCAAGCTTTGAAAACTCAAAGAAAGCAACTACTCTGTTGGCAATGGACTCTTGGAGGGCCCTTTATCCCACTCTGATGCAGTATGAACTTCTTGACTAGTCAGATGGAATACCACGCATGCCTTCTCTCCAAAGCAAGGCCAAGGGGAGTCTATTCCCCAAAGTGCTATTACAATCACCAACCCCCTTGGCTTCTCAGTGCTAAATAATAGGCCCAAAAATAAAGTGTCGTTCAGTGCAGTTATCACTTCTCAGCCCTGCTACCCCAAACCACTTCTCCGATCAGGGAAAAACTTTCTTGATGCCTCTTTGGCAGCTCAAGCAAAAATGCAAAAAAAAAAAAAAAAAAAACAATGGAGAGCTGACAGGTAGGAGCTGAGAGCTGTACAGTCCTGTGTTTCTATCCGTGGCAGTAATATAGCCTTCCCTTTCACTCTTTTTAGTGTTAAAAATTAGGAGAAGCTGCTGCCTAGGTTCTGACCCTTTAAAACTGATGGGAGTCAAAAATGACTTCTTTGGTCTGGGGAGAACCAGTACAGCCCTCCTTTCCAGAGAAGTGAAAGGCTTTTGCTCAACGAGCCCCTCTCTGCAGAGGATCCAGGGAACTACGGCATGTCTAGGGAAATCCGCCCCAACATGCATCCCTCAGTCTGCCCAGACCAACCTTGCTGCCAGCTCCCTTGGCCACGGCGGCTACTCTGGAGCCCCAGGCCCCACTGTGTCTCCTGACTGCTCGGCAGGAAGGTTCCTCAGCCAGTTCTGAAGCAACAGAAGGGACCAGACTTCAAGCGCATTAAAAGTGGCCAGGTGGTCAGTTTCAGGCTGAGGTGAATTTTCCTAATTTAGGTGGTAAGGAGGAGGGAACATAGTAAGGATAATTCTTCTCTCCACCCTTCTTCCTACCCCAGCCACAATCTCACCTCATCACGTGGGAGCACAACCAAAGCTAGGAGGTAAAATCTTCAAGACTTTGGTCTTGTGGAGCCCTCTACAGCCCAAGTACTGCCAGACTTCTTTGAATATCTAGTGTCTTCCCAAGTAATATACAATACAGTACATTTCATGGCATTCCATCACTTAAATAATGGTGCCAAGGAATAAAGAATCCAAAATTAGTGGACACTGTTATTAAACAAAAGCAAAGTATAAACACATGTTATACATATGTATTCCTGTACTCAGCCTGCTGAGTGTTTAAATAACACTTCCAAATATCTACATCTGGACTATGGCTAGCCTGGAGACTTTCAGGAACATTTTGCACCTTTTCTTGGAATACTTTTTAAAAAATGAACTGTAACCACCCATCTCCTTACTAAGCATTAGCCCCCGCCTTGCTTCTTCCTACTCAGGCAAAAGATATGGGGCATCTGCTAGCAAACTAATGTCTGAGAGCAAACTAGGCCACAGGGGATGAACTGAAAAGAGGCTCTGGGTAGAGAAAAACCTAACCTCCCATATGTAAATAGAAGTACGGACTACTAAGGCTTCAAAGAATGTCGGGAATGTGGGCTCCACAATGGAAGCACAGAGTCCTGATTACAGCTGGAGCTAAAAGGCAGTCTGGAAAAGGGAACTGTGGATGACTTTTCTTGAAATTTCATACAGAACAGATTTATGCTGGTTTTTTTTTTTTTTTTGGCTAAAGAAATAGCTTGGGTACAGGGGACTGCTGGATATGCCAACTCTTCACTATCTGGGAGTCATCTCTGCCTGGGAGGGTCTCAAGTTTCCCAGCAAGCATCAGTCCCCTTGGGAGCTCTCTGTAATGAATAAATGTCAAATTCTTCCCATAGCCAAAAGGTGAGGGGAAGGAAAAAAAAGAATGAAAGAGAAAGGTCTCTGCTGTCAAGTAGAATCATCGAGTCCTCTGTTTGGCCTCTCAGAATGTGACTTGCATAGCCGGTCCATGATGCCCTGGAGCATAGGCTGGACAATGCCCAAGAGAGGTCTCTGAGAGGGGTCACCATCCCAACAAGCTTCCATCAGCTGCCAGCACTCCTCATCAAACACAGGAAGGCGTTCTGGACGGGCCCCTAGAGAACGGAGCATCGAAATAAGACCAGAGGCAGCGAGAAGGGACCGACACAACAAAGAGGCATGATCAGCTCTGAGGCCAATTACCCAGTTGGGGCTCAGGATGTTAAATGATGCAATAAGCTTTGGCTTCAGCTGCAGTTATCTAGGTTAGAACTTAATATAACAGTGATGAAAAACTGGACTATACCGGCATAGGAAGTTGAAGAATTAGACATTTTAAAGAAAAAAAGCCTTTCTGAGAATTCAGAACCATGCTGCCTGGAAGGAAAGGTTGGACTTAAATGTCTTTTCTGGATTCCACGATGGTTTAAACGTGTATGAGGTCATGCTGTGGAGTGGCCAGAGCGGGGGATGGGAGGTGCTGCGGGAGTGGGGGGGTTTTAGCGTGCTCCCGCCAGGGGAGTCGGTGAAGCAGGGCTCGTGGCTCTTACCTCTCCGCACATTGTTCCAGAGATGGTCTTTGCTGGCACACCTCTCAAATGCCTCAGGGAGCTTGACAGAGCCTGAGCAGATATACCAGAAGAGAATGCCAAAAGCGTAGACATCCACGGAATTATCATACTTCCCTGCAGCAAGAAAGGGTGACAAGCAGTGAGCAGGGAGGGAATCAACAGCATCACACTCACCTGCATCAGTGGAGGCCTTTTCACACTTTTTTCAAAAGCCTTTGCTATCCATTATCTCTCATAACAACCCTGTTAGAAAGGACACATTTATAATGCCCGTTTTATAGTATGAACAATTATGGCACTGGGAGGGTCAAAGATTAAGAGAACCAAGACTAGAACTTGACAAAGAAGAAGGAAAACAGGACTTTTAATTTTAATGGGACTGTCAAAAAGATTAATCCTGAAAGGTCATATTAGGGAAATAAAATTGGAAAATAAACGTGGGTAAATAGGTTGGAACCAGAACATAAAGATATTTAAAATCAGATAGTCTGGATTCAGTGGGGAGAAGGCGTCATTTATGCTTTAAAGCAGGAGGTAACATGCAGAAAATATTTTAGAAAGATTACAACAGGAGGATGAACTGCAGTAGAAACGATCAAAGGAGTTTAAATATGAAGTGGCCAAGATCAAATAATAGAAGTGGGAATAGCAATTTTTTTAAAGTCAGGGAAAGAAAAATGACTGTCTACTTCTTTTCGACGTGTGTAAAGCTACAGTTAGTACACTATAGTTAGTGTGTCCACCAACTCCTGATCCTAATGCTGTCGCTCAGCCTTGTCTGACTCTTTGCAACCCCATGGACTGTAACACGTCAGGCTCCATGCGATTCTCCAGGCGAGAATACTGGAGTGTGTTGCCATTTCCTTCTTCAGGGGATCTCCCTGACCCAGGGAGCAAACTCGACTCTTCTGCATTGGGAGGCGGATTCTTCACCACTGAGCCACCAGGGAAGCCTGAGCAGCTTCCTACTAGCCATCTATTTTACACATGGCAGTGTATGTCAGTGAAAATCTCTTAATTCATTCCACACTCTCCTTCTCCTGCTGTGTCCACAAGTCCATTCTCTTCAACTGCATCTCAATAGGTTCATCAGTATCATTTTTCCAGATTCTGTAATATCTGTGTTAATATATGATATTTTTCTATTTCTGATTTTATTCTATCAATACTTTATGATTAAATAATTGATTTGACTATGGCAATTATGGCACTAACAGCTTAGATAGACAGCCAAAAGACAGCTGGTGATTCCCATTTATAACTGTCTTTCTTGCTCCTTTACCTCTTCCCTTTTCTCCCTACTTGCCTTGGGTTTCTCCTGTTCTGGTTTCTCCCCTGCCTGTACCAGAACTGCCAGTAGTACTTGTGGGTATCACCTACTCCGAAGGGTAGCACTTGGTTAAAATACAGAGCTCTGCCCAAACCCACTCCCCGCCCTCCGGCTTACCTGTGAAAAGCTCAGGGGCCATATGGATTGGCGTCCCCACAATGCTGCCTGACATCATGGCCTCTGGCTTGCAGAATCCTAGGTCCGTGATCTTGGCACGGTTCTGCTTGTCCAACTGCCGACAAAGCAGGATGACAGTCACCCTATCCCTGGTCCTGCACACAGTGCTCAACTGCATACCCAAGCCCCAAAGTAGGCATCTACCTCAGAGCAGCACTTCATCAGCTCTGCCCCCAGCCTCCCTGCCTCCAGATCCACTCCCATTCTTTCTTCTCCCTAGACCGTAAGCAACCTGGCGCAAGGACTGTCTTTTTCATCTCTGTGTCCCCAGCATATAGCATAGTGCCTGACACGCATCAGGAGCTTAGCAAATCTTGGAAGAATGAGTAAGGGAAGGACATAAGGAAAGTGTTTCAGTTCCTGATTATTCTCCTCTGACCTCCAGAACCCAGGGCAGAGAGTTGGTACGTAAGAAGGCTGAGCTCCTTTGGTCAGCTGAGGGCTTCTTTGACACCCTCGAGTATCCTTTCCTACGGAAATCTATGTCTCAGAGGAATAAAGAAGCAACTGTATGTATACATAATGGAATATAACTCAGCCATAAAAGAGAATGGAATGATGCCATTTGCAGCGCCATGGATGGACCTAGAGATTACCAAAAGGAGAGAAGTCGGCCAGACGGAGAAAGACAAGCATATGATGCCACTGCTGTGTGGAATCTAACACACAACACAGTTGAACTCACTTACAAAGCAAAAGCAGATTCACAGACATGGAAAGCAAACTTGTGGCTACCAAAGAGGAACAGGGTGGCAGAGCGATAAATTAGGAGTTTGGGATTAGCAGATACAAACTAAACATATAAAACAGATAATCAACAATATTTATAGCACAGGGAACTATATTCAGTATCTTGTGATGGCATAAAATTGGTAAGAATATGATAAAAGAATACAGATTTGTAGAATGGAATCATTTTAATACCAGAAACACAGTGTTATGAATCTTTATGTAACTGTAACTGTACTGTGCTCAGTTCAGTGGCCCAGTCGTGTCCGACTCTTTGCGACCCCATGAATCGCAGCACACCAGGCCTCCCTGTCCATCACCAACTCCCAGAGTTCACCCAAACTCAAGTCCATCAAGTCAGTGATGCCATCCAGCCATCTCCTCCTCTGTTGTCCCCCTTTCCTCCTGCCCCTAATCGCTCCCAGCATCAGTCTTTTCCATTGAGTCAACTCTTTGCATGAAGTGGCCAAAGTACTGGAGTTTCGGCTTCAGCATCATTCCTTCCAAAGAACACCCAGGGCTGATCTCCTTTAGAAGGGACTGGTTGGATCTCCTTGCAGTCCAAGGGACTCTCAAGAGTCTTCTCCAACACCACAGTTCAAAAGCATCAATTCTTCGGCACTCAGCTTTCTTCACAGTCCAACTCTCACATTCATACATGACCACTGGAAAAACCATACCCTTGACTAGATGGACCTTTGTTGGCAAAGTAATGTCTCTGCTTTTCAATATGCTATCTAGGTTGGTCATAATTTTTCTTCCAAGGAGTAAGTGTCTTTTAATTTCATGGCTGCAGTCACCATCTGCAGTGATTTTGGAGCCCCAAAAAATAAAGTCTGACACTGTTTCCACTGTTTCCCCATCTATTTGCCATGAAGTCATGGGACCAGATGCCATGATCTTCGTATTCTGAATATTGAGCTTTAAGCCAACTTTTTTCACTCTCCTCCTTCTCTTTCATCAAGAGGCTCTTTAGTTCCTCTTCACTTTCTGCCCTAAGGGTGGTGTCATCTGCATATTTGAGGTTATTGATATTTCTCCAGGCAATCTTGATTCCAGCTTGTGCTTCTTCCAGCCCAGCGTTTCTCATGATGTACTCTGCGTATTAGTCCTGTCCAACTCTTCATGACCCCATGGACTGCAGCCTGCCAGGCTCCTCTGTCCATGGAATTTCCCAGGCAAGAATACTGGAGTGGGTTGCCATTTCCTCCTCCAGGGGATCTTCCCGATCCAGGGATCAAATCCACTCCTCTTGTGTCTCCTGCATTGGCAGGTGGATTCCTTACCACTGAGCCACCAAGGAAGCCCTGATAATGGATTCTTCCACATTTAAATTATGTGGAAGAATGTCTTTTCCTTAAGAGATACAAGCTGAAGTATTTGGGAGCAAAGTTTATTTTAAATCAACTTAGCTGCTCCCAGCCTTGGCTGTGGCACTTGGGAGCTTCAATATTTGCTGTGGTATGCAGGGTCTTTAGTTGCAGTGTGAGAACTCTTAGTTGCAATTATGTGAATCTAGTTCCCTGACCAGGAATCGAACCTGGGCCTCCTGCATTGGGAGCACAGTCTTAGCCACGGATCACCAGGGAATTCCCTAGAAGCAGACCTTTATCTGCAACTTACTCTCATATAGTTTAGTAAAAAAATGTGTGTGCATATGCAGGTGAAGAGAGAGAGAGGCAGAGACAAAGACAGCCACAGTAAGAGAGAGAATATGAATCTGGATGAGCAGTATGTGGGTCTTCATCATATCACTTTTTTAGCTTCTCTGTAAGTTTAAATTTTCTCACCAGGGTTAGGATAAAAAACCTTAAGCAATATAAGCTAGATCTATGACGCAATTCTTCCCTAAGCTGCAAGCCCCAGATACCATCCATTTATTCTGCTGTGAATTGTTACTCTCACCCCAGTCTTTTCCTGTGAACAAATTTACATTTATGTGTGAAAGTATTAGTCACTCCGTAGTGTCCAACTCTTTGGGACCCCATGGACTGTAGCTCCTCTGTCCGTGGAATTCTCCAGGCAAGAATACTGGAGTGAATAGCTGTTCCCTCCTCTAGGGGTCTTCCCGACCTAGGGCTTGTCTCTTAGACATGAGTATCTCCTCCGCTGCAGGCATATTCTTTACTATCTGAGCTGCTAGGGAAGCCCTGATGTGTGTGTACCTCCTTCCAAAGGTCACTTACATGCAGAGACAGGGAGATACCCTGGGGAAACGGCTCTTACTTACCAGCACATTTTTCAGTTTGACATCACGGTGCACAAGCCCCTGGCTGTGCAGGAAGCGGATTCCCTCCACAACATCTAGGGCTATCTGCAAACGGGTCTCCAGGGCCAGCCCAGCCTTGGGGAGACAAAAGGGTTTACGTGTCACCAAGAGGACGACTCCTCAACCCAACTCGCTTATACCAACTAAGAGTTCCTCTATGAGGTACTGAGAGACTGTGCACACCAGGGCACACAAGCAGAGAAGTGGATGAGAACACGGGAAGAGGAAGGCAGGCAGGAGAGGGAAACAAAGGGAAAGCAAGGAAAGGCAAGCTGCAAGGGCCAGAGCAAGTCTCCTGGAGGCAGCACTGAGGCAGCTGGATGAGCCCCACAGGTGGCCAGGAGAGCCACAACCAAACACCTGAAGGGATGAGCTCATCTCTAAACTGAAAAAACTCAGAACTGCCTAGAGACTCAGAGGGAGTATCTCCAGGACTCTCAGGCAGATTCACTTCTGTTGCCTTGTAGGCCTGGTTAGTCCAGGTTTGGTTTTACGGATTCAAATGCCAAAGTCATTCATGTTACATCTAGCAAGGTTCCAAGTCAGGGTCTTCTGAACTCTGGAGAATGCTATATCACTGATCCAGAAGCCCATATATGGTTCTCTAACCCACTTATGGAAAAGGACCTCAAGGTGCTGAGCCTAACTACCCTGAAATGAAGAAGGGAAGCCACTTGGAGAGTCCTTTCTTCATTTGGTTGATTTCTCATGGCTCCTGTAAGCATTTCTGAAGATTCTTCTGTCTTACTTCTGAAAGCTTCCATATAAACTAGGAAAAGAGGCACCTGTCAGAAGAAACCTACCAGACACTCTGGGGTTAGCTTTTCTAGCTCCAGTGTAGAGGACAAACAAAAGAAACCTCCCTATTTCCCTGCTGGGAGCTGTTTAGATGAGGGGAACTCAGCATTCAACTGAGAACATTTTACCCTTGTTCATAATCTTTTGCTTCTCACTGTCTACAAGGGAATTTGACTTTTATGGAATTCTTAACAGTTTTAGTCTTCTATAATTTGTTCCCAGCACTTCTTTGCATATCGTTTCCCCTCTATTCCCCAGATGAAGCACCTGCTCCAACACAGTCATAGTGTCCTTCACATATCCTGGGCACTAGCCTATTTCTTCCCCTGGTATAACTTCTTCTTTCCAACATCTGCCCAAATTTTACCCACCAGGGTATTATCAAACCCAAATGCCACCTGTTCATGAAATGATCACTGACTACAATTTTTTTTAAAGTCCTGGCCAATATATATATATATTTTTTCAAATTACATGTTTTTTGATATTCTCTTAATACAAGGCCTTGTGAAAAGTAACCACTAATAAATATTTGTTGACAAAAAAAACTGGTTTAATTCGCAGAGAACCAAAAAAAAGAAAGAATAGTAGAGTTATAGGAAGCTTTTCTGCTCCTCTCTGTAGCCTAGATTTTTACTATTACCACAATAGGTAAAAGTAGTGAATTGCAACATTCTAGATATAAAATGGGGCCAAAAAAACAACTTCTGAGACATTTTTTAGGGTTTGGGAACTGAAGGTAATAAAGTTTGATTACTCCAAAAATGTCTTATGAGAGCTAGAGGCTCTGAATCAGGAGAGGGAGGAAAGGCCAGAAAGGAGCCCGTGAACTTGGCTGCCAACTGGCCATGCCCTGTTGGCCCCTCACCTTCAGTCCCGTGTAGAGGTCCCGGTGCAGCCGCTCCATGATGAGCAACACGGCGATGCTGGAGCCACCGCCATAGCTGTAGTCAATGACGGAGCCGTGCAGATCCACCAGGCGCTCATGCTTTGGCAGAGACCTGGTGAGGAGCAGAAGCCTGGGCTAGAGCATCTAGGTGCTACCCTCGAGTAGCACATCACCACGGGGGACCATGCTTAGTCCAGGCCCAGATGGCCCTCAGGACAGAGAGAGGGCAAAGAGAATGGCCTCTCTAACAAGGACAGAGAATTATGGAATATGAAAGGGGACAGACCTTGAGGACTAAGGAAGAAAGGCAAATATAAGGCTGTGTCTAAGAATTAGGATGGGGGGAAAGGGCAGGGAAAGGAGTAAAGGCCTTGAAGAGAGCACATTTCTGGACCTGACACTGAAATACTGGCCCAGAACATTGCGCGACATGGAATGGAGAGACAGGGCATACCATATCTCTTGGTACAAAATTTATACGAGGTTTCTAGGTTCTTCTCTAGAAGAACTGCTCCCCACAAAGCTGACTAAGCCCAGAACTTACCTCATGTAGTGGAACTCCAAAGCTAGGTCATTCCAGTGCTTCTCATCTGGAGGGACAACCGACTTGAGGGCACAAGGGAAGTGGCCCCCCCAGTTGTCACACAGGTACACCACGCCGTACTGGCCCCGGCCCAGCTCCTGCCCCAGTTTAGGTTTACCTGTAAGGGACAGAGATAAGGCAGGAAGGACGTGAACTTGCTGGGCAACTGACTCTTAAGATTCTCAGACGCAGACCTGCTTAGTAGCAGGAAGTCATAACTATGCCAGGGCAAGAAATGTGGATGTTTTGTAAACCAGTAGCAACCTAACTGCTTTAATTTAAATAAACTGCGGTTGTGTTATCTGAACTATATAAACAGCAGGACCAAGTACACTTTATCAGAAACTCAAAAACAGTAGATATTTAGACAGCTTTGCAAGCTACAGTGGGATTCTCCGAGGTTGGGCGTGAGGATGTTAGGTATCCAGAATCCTCCTCCCATTTACTGGGGAAAAAGTAAGGACTCACGATGCAGTAAGACATCCTGTAAAGAACGGCTTTCCAGCGAAAGGCGTGCCAGGCGGGGAGCATGATCTTTCCGAACCTTCAGCCATAGATCTTCAGTTTTCTCCAACCGGCCTGAGTGGCCAGCTTCCAGCTGGGACAGAAAAAGAAGAAAGAAAAATGGCTTATCAGGTCCCCAGCTTTGGCTTCCTTGCCTATTATAGGGATAACAATATCTACCTCATGAGGGTAACTGTGAGAATTAAGTAAGATGCATGTAACGCAACTCAGGGGCTGGCAGGTAGTGAGCACACATTAAGTAATAATTTTTTCCTCCTGGATGTATAATCACATCTACCCACCCTCCACTCCACAAACATGTACACATATGCACCTGCACACACCCACACACACCCCAAAGGCACAAGCAAATGTCACATAATTGCAAACTACTATGAAAGTTGGGGGCTTCCCTGGTGGCTCAGATAGTAAAGAATCTGCCTGTGCTGCAGGAGACCTGGGTTTGATCCCTTGGTTGGGAAGATCCTCTGAAGGAGGGCATGGTAACCCACTCCAGTATTCTTGCCTGGAGAATCCCCACAGAGCCTGGCAAGCTGCAGTCCATGGGGCTGCAAAGAGTCGGACATGACTGAGTGACTAAGCACACACATGGAAACTGGAATGCCATCCCTTTTTGTCCCTCATTCCTAAAATACTATATATAAACTCATATAAAATTCCTACCCCTTGATTTTCATTCCTCACTCAGTAAAGTGAGGAGAAATTAACTGCATTTTCTCCATTCTCTCTAGAGTTAGAAAAACATCCACACAAAACATTTATTGATGAAACACCCTGTAACTGAGTATTATCCTCTAACACAATAGAAAGAAATACACTGACGATTTTTAAACAGTTATGTAGAGGGCAGTAGATAAAGCACTCCACAGCAGATGAGGTGCCTCTCTGCTTGAGCCGGTTGCATCACCTTTCCAACAGACTTACCTGCCGCAAGGAAGCTGCAAAGGCCTCATGAGAACTGTTGAGCCGAGTTCTGAACTGGCTGCAAATGCTTTTGGCCAGCTTGGAGGCACTGAGGCTCTCGATGGCTTCCTGGGCCACCTTCCTCTTCCACTCCAGTGTGATAGCAGGTGGGCTCACCCAAGTGATGCGCTGGATGATCTGTCAGGACAGGGGTAGTGAGAACAGTGAGGGGTGGAGACAGGAACCACTAGAACCCCTTCCTCGCTGGATTACCCATTCAGCAGGCCAGGATCTTAAGACAAGAGCTGTATGAGGTTCAATACCCCTCTCCAATTTCACCTACCACAAAACTGGGGCTCAGTCCAACGGAAAGCATCAAAGAACATTAGGCTTGGAATGCATGTTTATGAATCGTCAACACATTACAATCAGTACTGGGGGTGCCTGATAAATCCCTTTCTAAAGTCAGCAAATAATTCAATATAAGAACCAGACTGCATACCAGAAAATACATCACACTCATGGTCTTTGGTAACAAAGCCTGGTTCTGAGAAAACACCTAAGCTGGGGAAAAGAAACATCAAAAAGCTAGAGAAGTAGAGTTTTATGGCTCCATAAAATATCATTTAGATACATCACTTTTAAGAGTTAAAGGGGACACTGTTAATAATTATTTCAGAACAGGCATAAATCAGAACTTCCCCAGGCAGGAAAATCAGGACAAATGGCCACCTATACTGACAGATTTCATCAGTTTGTCTAGGACAGATATCCTAGACATTAGTTCCTATTGGAGCGACCAAGATTCATTTGAGCCAATTAGGGGCTGAAAAATCTTTCCCTAAAAAACCTCTACCTGTTTGATTTGCTCCCACAGCATCCTTGTAACTGAGGACCCTGAGTGAAATGTGACTTCAACATGATAGGCAGCATTTAAGATCTGAAAAAGAAGACACAATAAGCAAGTCAAGATGCCCTGAGTAAAGTGGATAATTAAAAATGCAACAAATGATATTTATTTCAAGAACATGGTCCAGTTTCGAGGTTCCCAAATTTACCCCTCAGTGTATGTGCAGAGTCAAGGTAAGGTGGTCATCTGTTTTGAGGCCAACGGGATCCTTCTACTTCATCTTCACCATCTTGCTCATTGGGTGAACTGCAACCTGACAGTTCACAAGCACCTCCCACATACAGTGGTCATGAGAAAGGAAAACAAAATTCAAACTGGACTGGCAAAAAGACTGAAAGGGAAATTCTTGGCTAACTTGATGCTGGGCTCGTGGGTAGATTCTGTTTCATGTGTTATCTGTGGCCAGCTCTTAACTACCCTCTGAGTACCTGTTTGAGATAATTACTGGTGATGTGAACTGAGACATCTTGAGACTTCTCCAGGCTCTGCAGACACCGTTCCAGGGTTCCAACGAAGCTCTCACGTAGGTAATCCACGGAGCTGATCAGCTTGTTAGCCACTGCTTGATTAAGTCGGGAAATGATGAGCTCCTGGATCTGTCGGATGCAGCACTTGATCTCTCTGGCGCCCACTGGTTCTCCATTCTCAGGGACAATGACATCTATGGAGGCACAGCAAAAAGCTAGTTAGTTGTGAGGGGAATGGGCAGGTACACTGAATAAAGTTGGACCCAAGGAGCTAGCAAGCTGATGGCTACAAAACACACATGGCTGAGTACCTCGGACTCTCAGCATGAGGGGCCACACAATCCTCAACCATTTGAGGCATCTCAGAGTCCTGAAGGAGCACCTGTGTACAGAATGAGCCTACTGATCTGTCAGCTCTTACATCACACTTACAGAAGGGGAGGAAGAACATTCACTGAGTGCAGACTATATGAAATGCACAGGAAGTATACGTATCTAATCTAATTTAACCCTAACAACAACGTCAGAAGGGTATCACTGGTTATATTTGATACGCCAGGAAAAGGCCTCAAAAAGAGAATAAACTGGGCACGGGGTGGGGATGGTAGAGCTAGGGAATAATATACCTAGCATCTGAACACAAAGCTGATGAATTCCAAAGCCTCTAATCTTTGTAATATTTTACACTTCCTAGCATATTAATGAGAAAAATACAAGAGTCAAGAATTCAATTCTGATTAATTACTAGAGAAATAAAAAGTAAAACTGGAACGCTGTTATTGCCTCAAGGATATACAATGTGTATCCTTGCATTGGAAGTGCAGAGTCTGAACCTCTGGACCACCAGGAAAGTCCTCATGCTGAGGTTCTGAAGCTGGTTCCCAGGAAGATCAATAACAAGGAATAGATAAAGAAGCAGTAAGTGTGGAAATTATGAGTACGAGCTCAGGAATCAGACGGTCTAGATTCAAGTTCTGCCTCTACTACTTAGTATCTGTGTGACCTTGAGCAAATTACTGAAGCTATCTGAGTCTTAATTCCCTCGTCTAGAAAATGGTAGTAAGCGGAACCCACCTATGGAGGCTGTTCTACTATGTTAAGAACTATGGATGGAAGTTCGCGACATTGTACAGAAGGCAGTGATCAAGACCATCCTCAAGAAAAAGAAATGCAAAAAGGCAAAATGGTTGTCTGAGGAAGCCTTACAAATAGCTGAGAAGAGAAGGAAAGATATACCATCTGAATGCAGAGTTCCAAAAACAGCAGGAGAGATAAGAAAGCCTTCCTCAGTGATCAATGAAAAGAAATGAGGAAAACAACAAAACGGGAAAGACTAGAGATCTCTTCAAGAAAATCAGAGATACCAAGGGAACCTTTCATACAAAGATGGGCACAATAAAGGACAGAAATGGTATGGACCTAACAGAAGCAGAAGATACTAAGAAGAGGTGGTGGCAAGAATACACAGAAGAACTATTCAAAAAAGATCTTCATGACCCAGATAACCATAATGGTATGATCACTCACCTAGAGCTGGACATCCTGGAGTGCAAGTCAAGTGGGCCTTAGGAAGCATCACTACGAACAAAGCTAGTGGAACTGATGNGGCAAGAATACACAGAAGAACTATTCAAAAAAGATCTTCATGACCCAGATAACCATAATGGTATGATCACTCACCTAGAGCTGGACATCCTGGAGTGCAAGTCAAGTGGGCCTTAGGAAGCATCACTACGAACAAAGCTAGTGGAACTGATGGAATTCCAGTTGAGCTCTTTCAAATGTTTAAAGATGATGCTATTAAAGTGCTGCACTCAATATGCCAGCAAATTTGGAAAACTCAGCAGTGGCCACAGGACTGGAAAAGGTCAGTTTTCATTCCAATCCCAAAGAAAGGCAACGCCAAAGAATGTTCAAACTACCACACCATTGCACTCATCTCACACGCTAGCAAAGNAAGGACTTTTCTTTCTTCTTTCCCTCCTTTCCTTCTCTTTCCTTCATCATTTGATATAGTCATTGAATTCTTTTTATTAATTCATTTTTATAAGTTGTTGAATACATATATGTCAATAAATGTATCCAATATTTAGGCATATAGAGATAGAAGAGATAGATTAAGATCTCTGTTCATAAGGCATCTATAATCTTAGTGGAGAGAAAAAGTAAATGAAGGATAAAGACAAGGCAGTTATGATAAGCGACATGAAGGAAGTAAAATGATGTGATACAGAGAAAATTGGCATAAGAGATAACAACACCTTAAATACAGTGATTGAGGAAAGCCTCTCTGAGATTAGATTTGACTCAGTTAATGTGAATAGGATGAGTCAGCAATTTTAAGACAGGGAAGAATGTTGCATGCAGAATAGAGTAAATGGGAAAATGCCAAGACTGGGATAACACGGGCTATATCTAAAGAAAGGGAAGAAGGCACTGTGTCTAAAACTTAATGAATGGAAGAAGGGAGTGATCTAATGTGATTTTAGAGAGCTAGACAGAGACTAGGTCATTTTGGCCTTGTCAAATATGTCAAGCAGCTTAGATTTTGTTCCAAAGCACTGGGAAATATTGAAATATCTCTACCAGATGAGTGACATGATCCCATTTGCATTTAAGAAGTCCCTTCTTGCTTTTGTTGAAAGTTGACTTTCCAAAAGAACTCCAAAAAGGTGTTAATCAAGCAAAACTCAGTTTACTAGACTTACTGCCATAAAGGAGAATACCACCTTCACAATCTTACTAGTGTCTCAAAATAGGGAAACTAGGTAAGGTTCTTTATGCCATTATAAGGCCTGTGCTGAGAGATGTTAAAATACATTTTTCAGGAGAAAGAATTGGCTGAGATTTGTTGACATAGTAGATTTGGATGATGACATAGTGAACTGAAGATTATGAAATGACTCTGGATGAGTTTTTAGTCTTGATAATTGATCAGTTTAACTGGATCAGTTTTCTCTTCCAGGAGCAAGTATTTCCTTAGGAAAATAGCTAAGATATTATTGATTAACTTTTTAATCATTAACATTGTTTACACATCAACAGGCATAGGAAAGCCTACCCAGTCTCATTATTGTTCCACACAGGAGCAAGGAATTGTATTGTTTTAGTTCCTCACTAATTCATAAAAAATATGTTGTTGCAGGTGGAAGTTGGCAGAAATAGAAGTGATAATACCAGATATGAGTCTGTTGTAGTTTTCCAGTCAATGGATGATGCTGTCATAGATGAGTATTGTACTCTCCAATACAGTAGTTTCATGTGCCTATTTAACACTTGAAACTTGGCCTGTGTGTGCTATATAAAACCCACAACAAATTGTGATGATTCACTAAGAAAAAAATATAAAATATTTCACATATATTGAATATTTGTACATATCAAAATGATGTTCATATGTTTCAACCAAATATATAAAAAATATTTTCAATTTGATATGTATAAACCATTCTTTTTTTAATGTGACTACTAGCGAATTTAAAATTTTATAGGTTGCATGCATTACCTTGGTATTGGACAGTGGTAGACAAAAGAGTGGGCAAAACAGGTAGATGAATTTGAAATTTATTTTGGAAATAAAATTGACTAGGTTTTCAGGGACTTAATGTGAAATTTAAGAAAATGGGGGAATCTAAATTTTCCAGTTTAGGTTTTTGTTTTGGGCCATTGTGTGGATATGAGTGTTACTTAATGAGCTAGGGGAGACTGGGATAAAATAGTTTGTGGTAGAAGTTCGATTCCATTTTAGTGGGCTCATTAGATGGTTAAGTTTAATTGTNATCTAAATTTTCCAGTTTAGGTTTTTGTTTTGGGCCATTGTGTGGATATGAGTGTTACTTAATGAGCTAGGGGAGACTGGGATAAAATAGTTTGTGGTAGAAGTTCGATTCCATTTTAGTGGGCTCATTAGATGGTTAAGTTTAATTGTTTTACAGGTATGTTGTATGGTTCACTGAGTATATGATTTTGGAATGTAGAACAAAAATTTAGCCTTTGATTGAAATTTGATTCCCTAGCATAGAATGTATTCATAGTTGGAGATTGTGTATTAGAAAAGGAGAAATATATTTAGAATTCATATTGCAAAGCTAGTAAAGGAGACTGACAAGAAGTAACAGGAAAGATGGGAAGAAAATCAAGAGTGCTACCTAAGAAGCCAAGGCAGGGATTTTTTTCAACTATGTAGAATGTTAACCTACAGGACAGATACAATAAGTTGTGTTCATTGTTTTTGGAGACATAGATGATAAGATGATCAAGTAGGTAGTGTACATTGAGATATGTGGTCCATTGGTGTCAGGGTTTCCTAGAACTTAGGGCTAAGGCTGCAGCTAGTAAAAGAAGTTAAATATTCCAACTGTACACTGAGAAAACTGCCAGCTGTTGGGCCAGTGCACTTCCACGAAGCTTAGATCCAGTAGGGGATTTGGGACAGGGAGACAGAGATTTAATTTTTCCAGATGTGTAGTGCTCTGAAAGAGATATTAAACAGTTTTCTTCTTTTCTCTTTGGAGTTGCACTTGGGATTCTCTATGACGTTCTCACACTATAAATGGAAAAACAATAATCAAATAAGCCTGATACCCTGACAATGCTAACCTACTCTCTGAAAGTAAACTCTTTATCCTTTGTATCAACATAAAGTCATATAACTGTAAACATTATGTATATAGGCTTTATAATAATATTAGTTATTAATGAGTGTAAATCTCTCAATCTCAGCTCCCCCCACCATCTTTTTTTTTTTCCCCTCTGTTCTTACAGTTTTTGCTGTTGAACTGTTCTCTTTGCTTAAAGGCTTCTTACTTCCTATGCCCTATGAATATTTACAGAGTCATTTGTCTTTGTGTACTTTTTGAAAGAATTGTCTTAAAATACCAGTTGTTTCCATTGATTTGTTTAGAAGATTTGTTTTGTTCCAGTATCTTTTACAAAGTCTTGCTGTTACCAAACTCAGATGTGTCTGCTTGAAAACCAGTACTCAAAAGACAAGTGTTGGTTGGACAGAAAATGTTGCTTTGTTCAGGCGTCTGATAACCGGGGGATAAGGTAGACTCCTATCCCCCAAAATAAGCTCCGAAGATTCATCTGGCTTTGCAAGTTTTTAAAGAAAAGAACCATTTGAGGATGGTCAGCGTCTTCTTTATCTTCTNTCCTAAAGGAAATCAGTCCTGAATATTCATTGGAAGGACTGACGGTGAAGCTGAAGCTCCAATACTTTGACCACTTGATGTGAAGAGCTGACTCACTGGAAATGACCCTGATGCTGGGAAAGACTGAAGGCAGGAGGAGAAGGGGACGACAGAGGATGAGATGGTTGGATGGCATCACTGACTCAATGGACACGAGTTTGAGAAAGCTCCAGGAGTTGGTGCTGCAAAGGGAGGCCTGGTGTGCTGTAGTCCATGGGGTCAAAAAGAGTTGGACATGACTGAACAACTGAACTGAACTGAGAGCTAATGTTCACGCAGGAGTCACTATACAAAGTCAGTAGCAGCCAGACCTCAGATACCAGAAGACGTGACTAAGCATTTGGCCCAGTTTTGTTAACAGTTATTCATGAAGGGTAGGAATATCAGAAAAGTAAAACTGCTACTTTGGGAAATCCTTCTGAGTGAGGTCTCAGGAGCACCCTGAGAAGAAAATGAGACCATGACACCCAAAGAGCCAGCAAAGCAGCACAGGCCAGGGCACAGGAGTCGGGGCCAAAGCGCGGCACAGGGGCGCCCTTCAAGCAGCTCCTTCCAGCCTCAAAACACAAGGGGAAACAAACAAGGACTGGAGACCACAGAGCAGCACTGGGATGAACTTATCAAACAGGAAGGGATGATGGCAGACTTTCCCGAGAAGGCCTCTCAGAACAAGAGGGGTCAACTTCACACAGTGACTTCAGGCAGGCTGCTGCTACTGGGCCCCATCGGGGTAGGCTCCTGTGGGCTTCAGAACTGACGTACTCTACGCCAGCTGGAAAGGGTTCGAGGATGCCCCAGTTCCTGCACCCTACCAAGCTCTCTCTAGGACCCACCTTTGAACTCCATGTTGGCGGCATCATCCAGAAGTTCCTCCTTCATGGTGTTAAGAGTCTCAACGATCATGTCCTTCATTTCCTCTTGCTTCCGGTTGGCAATATTCATCAATGATTCGTACAGCTCATTCTCCTTTTTTCGTGTGTATTCCAGACGTTTGGGTGTAATCTGCAGGTCCCGCTGCATGTCAAAAGCCTGGTTAATGAAGATGTCGAGGCAGCGGCAGTGCACCAGGTTCAGGGCCTTGGCTGCATCCACCAGGCGAGTCTGTAGCACCTGGTGAGAAAACGTGTTCAAGTGTCTCAGCTTCTCACTTTGCTCCACCAACATGCTCTGAGCTTTGGTGTCCTGGCTGGGGGCCCCACAGTTACAGTGGCCGCTGCTCAGATAGCCCAGGTCAGTCAGCTGGCGATGAAGTGGTGATCTTTCACTCTCCATTCTTTCAGTGGAGGAGTCAATTACCTCCGAGCCCAGCTTCGGCACTTTGAAAAAGAATATGGGAAAGGAGAAATACTTTCGGATTTCCTGAAGCTCTTGCTCATCCCTCTCAGAAAGTTCATCTTTGTGGAGTGCATAGGTTATCACAGGCAAGAAATCATTCACCAAGTCACCCAGAACATCCACTGTGGGCCGGAGGCCTCGGCACGGTGCTACCACAATGTCCACTTCCTGGAAGGGGAAGGGGGTCATATCAGCACTTCAGGGTCAGAACCAGTCCTTGCCTCCCCAGAGTCCCACATTGAGACCAAAATGCAGATCTCTGATGGGGCAACTGGACTTCAGCATATGCCCCAATCACTTGTCCTCCTCCTTCCTCGGTTACCAACACCCCCTGGTGCCACCTAAGCAGGCAGGCACTCATCAAGAGACAGTGAGAAAACAAATAAGTAGAAAGGATGGCAGTTTTTTCAGCCATTTTAGATAAAAAAAGAACCTGGAGTCCCTTTTTTTGCTTTGGAAACTCCCGCTGATTGCCTCTGAAGAACTCTTAGACTGGGAGTGGATCTGCCTGGAACATTCCTCCTCGTCTTTCTAACCTGACTCATCCTCAACTTTCTAACTCCCATGCATCCTTTAAATCTCAGTGTATACAGTGTCATACCCTTCTGGGGTCTTTCCTAATAAGAAATCCCTATTAGGGGAGTACTCTCTACTTCTCCTTCTCTTAATAGTCAATACACTTATGTACTTACAATTTATTTATTTAAAACAAGGTTTTTTTTATCCAATTAGCCTATAAACTCTTCCAAGAGAGGGAACATGTCTATCTTTTTCACTCCTGTAATTTCAGTGCCTGGTATAGCGTAAGTCCTTAACACTGCTGAATCAATCAATCGAGCAGCAAACTAACGGTTAGATCTGTCAAACATTACCATCCTACCTCAAGAGTTGGCAAACATCCCAAGGTCTCAGCCATCTAGGTCTCAGGAACACCTTTCTGCTCATAATCACTTGGTCTGGCAGAGACTATGGTCTGCCTACCCAATATCTAACTTCTGCATCATTGGGAAGGCACTGTCTTTTATGGAGGGGCAGCCAATAGTAGGTAGGACAACAGACAGCTCTTAAAGGGCTGACTCTGCTAGCGAGTGCACCCTCTGGCCCTGCCCTTCCTGCCTGGAGCGCAGGTGTGAAGACAGAGCAGCAGTGGCCCTCCTACAGCCCTGGGCAATCCTGAGAGTGGAAGCCAGCCCTGAGGACGAGGAAGCAAAAGGAGACTGGGAGCTTGGATTTCTGATGGCTACAGAGCAGCCACACAGCTCTCAACTGCCTAGCTTTGGACTTATGTAAGGGAAAAATATATTAACTTCTGTCTTGCTTAAGCAAACCCCTATTTTTCTGACTGTTGCCTATGTTTGAACCAATAATCACAGACACACCCAACTCCTAATCAGGTCATTTCCCTAGCTAGTAAGTTTCTGCTTATCATTCTACTTCTTCACTAAGGATCTCGACTCACTTAAGAGCATACATTTCCATCCATATGGGAATATGGAGGGAAAAAAATTTTGCTCCTCTAAACCTCTGAAATTGCCTACTTTGCCTGGCACTCCAGACCTAAGCATTGATCTGGAGACTCATGGCTATATTACCACTGCAGGCACACCAACTCTGAAGTCTGCAGACTCAAAATCAATCCTTTGCAGAATTCTAAGATGTTTTAAAGAGTTTTCCTTTTTGATCTCCTTCTCTAGACAATGGAGAAGGGCTGGAAAATGACAGCTTATTGTTTCTTGTACTGTGTGTGTGTGTGTGTGTATGCGCCTGTACTAAAGGACAGAGAGTGAGAGACAGCAAGCTCTTATTTCCACTGAAGTACAAAGGTCTCACCTTTTTCCTCAACAAAGAATTCATAAATTTTATTCTCAGATAGGCCACAGAACTTTCATTTGGCTGGCCACTTTGAATTCCCTAAAGCTAAAAGTGCTTTTAGCATCTCATCATTTGTAATTTGAGCACACACTGTATAAATCTACTTGCTTTCTAGCCAAGCCTAGGCCAAGAAGAAATCTGCTATTCACCTGTGCCTCAAACTGCATGGAATGTTTTCTGATTGGAAGACTAATCTGACACTCACTCTGCTATTCGAAACAAGCCCCCTTTCACTGCCCTGAGTCACAGTGCTGGAGTATGAATCGTTTCACGAGGCACATTCAAAAAAGAGGGTACGTAAGGACATTTAAGGTCCAAAGTATAGCATGCAATCACTTAAATGCCAACATTCTAATTACATTTAGTAATTACAGACTAGAAGAAAATTTCAAGAAATGAAGTTATAACAAGATAATTATAGGTGACAGTGGCTTTTTAAAATTTTGTTAAATGGCTTCTGTCTTAAAAATATATCTTTTTAAAGATATAAATCAAACTTATTAGAGAAATATTAAGAGAAAAAAGTCTAAATATTCAAACCAAAGTAAGTATTGTTTAGAAAGTTTTCAGGAAGAATTTTGCAGCTTGTTTATTTGATGGATTTTCTTAAAATTTTAAAGTAAATTTCCAGGTTTTTCTCAAAGGACCATTTTATGTGTGCAACAGAACTTGGCAGCCACCAAGTCCACTTGTAGAACCAATATCCTTTGTAAAGGAAAGCTGACTTTATTTGCTCACAAATGCAAATTCATTTTTCAAAAAAAAATAATTCAGTGGATAGAGAAGATGTGGTGTATATATGTATACATACACATACACACACACACACACCTACACCTCCATGGTGGTTCAGATGGTAAAAAAAAATCTGTCTGCAATACAGGAGGACCTGGGTTCAATCCATGGGACCGGAAGATCCCCTGGAGAAGGGAATGGCTACCCACTCCAGTATTCTTGCCTGGAGAATTCCATGGACAGAGGAACCTGGTGGGCTACAGTTTATGGGGTCACAGAGTTGGATGACTGAGCAACTAACACTTTTACTATATAATACATACACACACACACACACACACACACACACACACACACACAGTGGAATACTACTCAGCCATAAAAAGAATGGAATGTGCCCATTTGCACACGGATGGACCTGGAGGGCACTGTGCCAAGTGAAACGGACACAGAAAGACACACACTGTATGACCTCACGGACATGTGGCATCCAAGAAATAAAACAAGCTAGTGATTACAACAAAAAAGAAACAGACACACAGATAGAGACAAAAAACTAGTGGTTACCAGTGTGCACAAGGAAGGAGAGATGGGAAAGATTGGGATTGGGGATTATGAGGTACAAACTTCTGTGTATAAAATAAATAAGCTTCATGGAATATAGCCCATATTTTATAATAACTATAAACGGAATATAACCTTTAAAAATTGTGAACCACTACGTTTTCTACCTGTAACTTATATAATACTATATGTCAGCTATACACAAAGCTTTAAAAATTCTCCTAAAATGAACTCTGATGGTAGACACTGCCTGGTGCATTGGCACCTAGAAAGAAGGTATCTACTCCTAAATATATCTTGTACAAACAAAAATGGATAGAAAACGAGTACCGTGCTCTCTCTTCTCCTTTCCCCAGTTAATTAATTTGTGTAGTCGGTCTCATTGTTCTGACTATCTTGACTGTTGAAAGACAGGCAAAAAGAGCTGCTGGCTGAGACCCTGGCAGCAGTACAAACTAGACTGGAATGTGATACGTGATTCTGCAATACTCACAGCAGAGGGATGACTCATCCCTGATGGTTATAAACAAAAAGGGAAGCCGCACTGTCTCCTGGAGACAGGGAGTGAAAAAAAATTCACAGAGAGGATGAGCCCTGTTCTTGGCCCATAGAGTACGGCCACCTGAGAGGGAAGACTGACCTCAGACTATTTCATGGAGGGCTATACTCCTTCCTGGCACTTAGAACAGTGTTTGCACTTACTGAACATTCAATAAATAAATGTGCAATTACTGGATGAATGAATGATGCCTTTACTATTTTCTCAAAACCATTTTCAATCATCATATGTAAAACTGTCTATTTTTTAACCCATATCTCACACATTTATCTGGAACTGCTGTTTGCATCTACTCCAAGAGTGCAGCAGTGAGGAAGCTCTGAAATCAGTCAAGGAAGAAGAATCCAGGGAATCAGAAGAGTATGCCATAATTCCCATTTTAAGTTGCAGAAGATTCCTAAAGAGATATCTCTTTTATAATATATCTGCACAAATCTGTGGAATCTACAGAAGCTGATACATTACCATCAATTCTCTTGGCAAGATTAAGAGAATGTAATAAAAAAGCAAACTGCTACTCTGCAAACACCAGGATTTTCCTTTTTTTTTTTTTTTTTTAATATAAAATGACACTATTGTAAGTGCCAAGAAGAAATGTTTCAGTCACTGAAGCCTGACCACTTCCTAAGAATGCTGGCTCTGACTGGTGAGGACTCTTACTCTATGGCTCACAGCACATTACACCCTCAGTGATAGCTAGGGATGGTCGTCTTAACCAACAGTTCAAACAGAAGACGATCACACACTCAGATCGGTCATCAAAGTCTTTGTCTACAGTTCTGCAACCTCATTCCATCACACAGAAAAGCAGCACATAACTATATGGTCCTACCCCTCGCTTCACAACTGACACATCCTGGACTCCAGGCCCTGTCTCCATATTCCATCGACCATCATCACCATCAAGTCTCCTCCCATGCCCACTCTCACAGAACAATAGGAGGTTTTCCCCATTTTACACAGGGCTTATTCTTCCTCATCTGTGTACAGTTCTCTGAAATCACTATCACTCTTATATGTCAATTATATAGCAAGGCAAATACACCCCTCCATGGTGTTGCAAAGAGTCAGACACCACTGGGCACACACAGTCCATGCATGCTCCCTCTTCCTGTTACACTGTAGAAAACATCCTAACTCTTGAACACTCTCCAGTGGGGAGCTGTGACTGAGCTGCTTTCTAGAATATAGCAGGCCACAAGCAGCTGTGCCAACCCAGGGCTTTACCCCAGCAGTCAGCATAAAATGGATACTAGCTCATCTCCCTAGACAGTAAAAGTAGGGAGTGGTAACTCAGAGACCAGAACAAGACTTGAGAAAACCCATAATCCCAACCAAAGCCCTCAACTAGCCACAGAAAGCATGAGGCCACCGTGCTAAAAGTGGATGTGTGGTATGACCCCACACACATCAAAGCAGAGGCTTTAGGTCTGCATCGCAGCTCACAAGCACGGAGCCCCGAAGGGTCAAAACCATCTGATTTCACATTGTGATGAACCAGACACCAAACAAGTTGACAAGGAGGTACTGAATAACCTCCATGCATTCTACTGTGTGGATATTCAAACATTCAGGGACCCACAGATACAAAACTGGGAATGTGAATTCTCTCCCCATTTATTAGACTCTCACCATTCACTAGACTCATCAAGAAAGACAACAGAAGAATGGAGAAGAAAGAAAGAAACGTCTGAACAAAGTTAAAAGATACCTTTTAACTTCTGTATTTTATAACATCTCTCTCTTCTTTAATTTTATTATAAAAGTACTTATAATAATTATGAAGAACTTTGCTTCTAAATGGAGCACAATAATAAGTCTAAGAAAGCAGGAACCAGAAGGACTTATGTTTCACAATGGAGGGAGTTCCAGTATGGATGGCTGTCAGGGAACAGATGGGTGTCTGAGAGAGGAGAAAATCCTCCTGTCAATTCATTCAAAGGGAGGCTTACTAAGGGCCAGACACTGTGCTAGAGGCTTTACACCTAGCCTCTCATGTAAGCCTTACACCAGCCCTAAAACACATGGATTACTACTTCTGTTTTACAAATGGGGAATGCCCTAGCACGACAGTCACACAGTTAAGTAGCCAAGCCAGGCTGTAAATCCAGGCTCCTCTGACTACAAAGACTGTGTATAAACAGCGACTATGTCAGGAATTGTCTGGCCTGGTGTTAGGGAAGTTCTGAGAGAAGAATAAAGGATGGACAAGATGATTTCAGGGACTCTAACAGTCCTAGCTTTCTGTGTTAAAAGTATATGTTGGCTGCAAGTAAAAACCCCTGCTCTGCTCAAAAAAGGAAGAGTAAGACCATAATCTCTGCCAGGTTTTCTCCCAAAGAGCTAACCTTGGAAGGCCAAAAGTGAACAAGTGGTGGTGGATTGAGAAAATGGCCCTTGAAGCTAGTCTTTCTAAGAGGGATCAAGGCTACTAGAGCGAGCACAGGGATTTTAAAAAGAACCGTGCCTCTAAAGCATACATCTCCTTAATAGGTACATCAGCCTATAGTAAGTATTAGCAGGTTTGTTAGCAAAGAGCAATGTATTGGTTATATTTCACTATGTATGTTACTGTGTGTTAGGGGAGAGGCAGAGAGATGTTGAATTCAAAGAACATAGAATTACTGCCTAGAAGGAACTTATATTCAGCATTTGCCTGAACTTCCCATATCCTTTTTTAACACATTACTTTTAGTTCCCCTTTCTTTTTGCCCCATAAAATAATGGTTTCTTTATTTTAATGTATATTTTTAGAACAGCATTCTTTATTTCTCTTATACATATTACTCCAACTTTGTTCTTTTTCCCTTGGAAATGGCCATCTTTGACTTAATTCCATATACTCTCTTTTCCAAAACTATCTGCTTACCGTCAGATAAAAGACTATCACCCAAACTTCTTTCATATGTTTACCTTTCAATCGAGATACGTTCCAGAGAAGACATAGTATCTACCTTAAAAGTAGGCAACACTCAACAAATTTAGTTTCATAAGGCACCAAAACAAATGCCAAAAATTAAACAAAAATTGAAAGAAGACAGTTTTCTAACAACAATGTTTAATAAATTTGGGGGTTTAAATTTGGCATAAACTTGTCATTTTTAGTTTGATTTGGGGTTGTGAAAGTATTAACTGCTGAGAAATTAAAAAAAAAAAAACAACAGTGTCTGTATGGATCAATGGGACAGAACAGAGAGCTTAGAAACAGACCCACACACCTATGGTCAATTAATCTCCAACAAAGGAAGCAAAATATACAATGGAGAAAGACTGTCTCTTCAGCAAAGTAGTGTCCAGAAAGCTCATGAGTCAGTATCCCAAGGAAATAGAAATAAAAGCAAAAATAAACAAATGGGACCTAATCAAACCTATAAGCTTTTCCACAGCAAAATGAAAATAATAATCAATATGAATAATCAATAATCAAAATGAAAAGACAATATACAGACTGAAAGAAAATATCTGCAAATGATGTGACTGACAAGGATTTAATTTCCAAAATACATATATAGCTCACATAACTCAATAACCAAAAAAACAAACGACCCAATCAAAAAATGAGAAGATCTAAATACAGGTTTCTCCAAAGAAGACATACAGGTGGCCAACAGACACATGAAAAGATGCTCAACGTCACTAATTATTAGAGAAGCGCAAATCAAAACTAGAAGATGACAGAGGGATGGATAAAGAAGCTCTGGTACACACATACAATGGAATATCACTCAGCCATAAGAGAGAACATAAATGCCACTTGCAGCAACATGGACGGACCCAGAGAGTGTCACACTGAGTGAAGTCAGCCAGGCAGGGAAAGACAAATAGCATATATATTGCTTATGTGTGGAATCTAAACAAAAATGGTACAAATAAACTTATTTACCGAACAGAAATGGAGTCACAGATATAGAAAACAAATTTAGAATTGCCAGAGAGGAAAAGAGGGGGAGGGATAAACTGAGAGACTGTGACTGACATACACACACTGCCAGATGTAAGAGAGATAGCTAGTAAGGACCTACTATTACAGCAGAGGAACTCTACTCAAAACTCTGTAAGGACCTGTATGGGAAAAGAATCTGAAAAAGAACGGTTATACATATAACTGATTCACTTTGCTGTACTCCGAAACTAACACAACATGATACATCACCTATACGCCAATAAAAATTTTTTTTTAAATAGATCACAACAGCAGAATAAAACTACAGTGAGGTACCATCGCACACGAGTCAGAAGGGCCATCATTAAAAACTCCACAAATTAACAAATGGTGAAGAGGGTGTGGAGAAGCCTCCTACACTGTTGGTAAGAATGTAAATTAGTATAGGCACTATGGAGAACAGTATGGAAGTTCCTTAAAAAAACAAAAATAGAGTTGCCCTATGATTCAGCAGTCCCACTGCTGGGCATATGTCCAGAGAAAACTATGATTTGACACAGGGACCCAGGCACCCTAATGTTCACAGGAGCACAATTTACAATAGTCAAGGGATGGGAGCAACCCAAGCGCCCATCCACAGAGGAATGGATTAAGAAGATGCGGTACATATACACAATGTACACTTCTACTCAGCCTAAAAAGGAATGGAATAGTGCCATTTGCACCAACATGGATGGAGCTAGAGAGCATCACACCAAGTGAAATAAGGAGAAAGAGACCCGCCCTATGATGTCACTTATATGTAGAATCTAAGACATGATACAGATCAACTTATTTATGAAACATAAACAGACTCACAGACAAAGGAAACAAACTTCTGGTCACCAAAGAGGAAAGTGGGTGAGGAGGAATAATTTAAGTAAGAGTCTGGGATTAGCAGATACAAACTACTATATATAAAACAGAGAGACAAGAGGCTTCCACTGTATAGCACCGAGAACTACACTCAACATCCTGCAGAAAACCATAATGGAAAAGAGTTTGAAAAAGAACATATATACAGACGTACACATACATACATACATATATGTATATATATATAAAAGACTGAATCACTTTGCTGTACAACACTGTAAATCAACTAAAAAATTATATACCAAATAAAACAACTTTTAATTTTTAAAGATTAAAAAGTAAAAATATCAATGTCACTATGAAATGACAAATAGATTACTTCCATTGATGGCTACTGAGGGTTATAAAGAGAAAATTTAACTATTTCAACTCATTAGAGTTCAAAGTAGCAAAGAAAAAAATAAGTTTATGTGCAAGTCATTAGACCTTTCTTGGAAACATCAGTGTACTTAAGTTCCTGGAAATACCCCCTCCCAGACATCACCAGGAGCCGGTCACCATGACGGCATGACAGCCCCGTGGCCATGTGACATGCGTGTTTGTCCGCAGGGCCAGAAAACACCTGGGGGGGTAAACAGGCAACTGCTAAGAAGAGCAGAGCGCTGATGGCTGCGAAACAGCCACCGAAGCTGAAATCCACTGGCAGGCTGCAGGAACCCCATCTCAGGCTGAGGAAGTTTAACCACCTCCATTTCTTTGTATTCCTCTTCTTATAGGTGTTCATAGGGAAAAACATATCTAGACTCACATGCATCAGACTGAGGCAATTCTAAGGCAGACAACTGTGTGCCACTGGACTTGTAAATGGAACAAAAAAGAAGAGGTGAGGTATATACCAGAAAGGGGGTTAGGGTGGGGAAGCATGTACATGAAGACAAAACTAGTGAACATGGGGAATGGTGAAATGTACTGCCAGCTGGAAAATGACCATGTTTTAACACTAAATGAGGTTTCAGGAACTAATGGCTTGACAGTATTTTTCAATTATTGAATTATGAACTGAGAATCTCAGGGGACCCAGAGCTAAAAAACTGGGAATACTGTAGTATTCCATGTGGGTACCATGTGGTATGGGGTCCATGTGAGTTGCCTTACTCTGGAACAAACTGAAAATGGCTAATTTATGAGGACTTTAAAGTAACATATTAGAAGAATGACCATTGTGTAAGAGGGCAAGGGGAAATTCTGCTTTAGTAATTTGACAGTTAAAAATGAACATCAGATTTCCCCTAATTCAATCTTGGTTTCCTTTAGCTAAATGTTTCCTTTCTTTACGACCCCTTTTAGGAACCAAATTGAAGGGCTGTTTAGAGCTAATTCTCTGGTTCTAAATATAACTGGAGCTAAAAAAAAGATCTTTCTCACTGTCAAGAAAAATCTTCAAGGTAGCTTAGGAAATGCTCCCAGCAGTAAGCCAGTGGAGACAGGAGTCTGACAACAGAAGCAGAGCAGAGCCTGAGCGCCACAGAGGCTGAGGCCCCTCTGCGGCTCACCATCAAGGGAGTCTAAAGTTAGAAACGCGGGGGTCCGTGGCTGTTTCCACATCAAAATCACTGCCGTATAAAGCAGATCCAAAGAAATATTACTATAGAAGCCTCACAAACCACATGAAACAGAACATGGGAGGCTAGAAAATTCTTCAAGAAAAGAGAAGGATATTTCTCATGAAAGAGAATCTATACATATTTCAACAGTGCAGAGAGAAAACTGATCAGGTATCTTAACTTCTCTCCCAGCCAAGCAGCCTTCTTAACTGTTAACTCAGTTTGAGTGCTTACTATATATACATGGAGGTTTCCCTGGTGGCTCAGTGGTAAAGAATCTGCCTGCCAATGCAGGAGATGGGGATTCAATCTCTGGGTCGGGAAGAAGGAAATGAAGAAGAAAATGAGAACTCACTCCAGTATTCTTGCCTGGGAAATTCCATGGACAGAGGAGCCTCGAGGGCTATAGTCCACAGGGTCCCAGAGTCGGACACAACTGAACAACTAAACAGCAACAGTGTATTCCTCGAGCATCAACTCTCACCAGTAAGACATGTACTCACGGCTTCCCTGGTGGCTCATATGGTAAAAGATCTGCCTGCAGTGCAGGAGACCAGGGTTCGATCCCTGGGTCAGGAAGACCCCCTGGAGAAGGAAATGGCAGCCCACTCCAGTATTCTGGCCTCGGGCAAGAGGAACCTTGCAGATTACAATCTATGGAGAGCAACTAACTCACACGCGCACACACACACTACTTGGGAAATAGCTCTCACTTTCTTTCCTGTGACTTTATCAGCTTAGCTCATGGGACAAAAATAAATGAGCATTAAAAATCAAAACCGACAAAATGAAGGGACACAGAGAAATCAAACAACGCAACTGTCCTACAGATGGCTTTGTTCACATTCCAAGACTGTTTTTAAAATGCAAGAACAGGAAAAATCACCACCGAACCAAGAGCAGTCATTTCGGCTATTTAACAGTGTTTTTTAAGCTGTAGGTCAGAATACACTGTCAGATCATCAATTTAGTGGGTTGCTATCATTTTTCCAAAAAATGAAGACAAATAGAATAGAGAAGAAAATATCAGTGTGTTTTACAAGAAGTAAAAGTATTGTTCCATGAAACTTTATTCCAAATGCACATACGTATATATGTTATGGGTCCTAATAATAAAATGCTATTTTTGAGCATGAATTAAAATCTAAAAAAGTTTGAAAACCACTGAGCTCTTGGAAACTGAAGTAACTAGACCAGAACAGAATACTATAGAGAGACTGTGCTTGGATCATACACCTACAAAGCTTACGAGTCAACTGAGCAGGCTCAGTCAATAAACAAGGATCAGTCAGAGTCATCCAAGAACTCTCGCATTGTCCTGGAGCTAAGAAGTGCACACTCTCAGTCTGAACACAGAGGAAAGCCACCAGTGAAACTGAGCTGAGAGAAAATGCTGGCTTGTATACTAAATCCCTCTAGCATTTATTGAGATAAAAGATAACTGGACTCTGGAAAGAAAAGAGATGACAGTTTCTACTTCCAGAGAATCATAAGTCAAAGCCACAATCAAAGGCCTCACTCACTGACTGAGAGACTAAGCCTTCTTGAACAGGAGTAGGTGAAGCGAAGAAGAAACTGCTCTCTAAGTCCTGCCAAACGAGCCCCTCCTTCCTGGCACAGCTAATCAAGATGAGGAACTCTCTGCCCTGAGCATGTCTGCTTCTTTTATTCCTGCCAGGTCCTGATCCCTGACACAGGCACCTTCTCTGCCCAACCCCATTCTCCTGGCACATTCACATGCTGTGCCTGTCACCTTTTGGTCTAATAGCACAGTCTAGTCCTAGCTATACAGTAGCAAAGGAAGTCTTGCACAAGAGACAGGTCCCTCCTAGGTAGAGATATAAATACCAGACAGATAAAATTATCTTTTAGGAAATGCCACAAGACCTGTCTCCTCTTCGGGAGTTTACTTCAAGAGAGAAACAGACGTATTCTTCAGGTGATAGGATCTCCATACCTCTTTGTTTGAGCCAGATCTGTCCTCGTGTTCTAAAGTCCCTTAGAAAGTAGGAGACACGGCCTGTCTCACTTAGTAAATGACGGCAGATCTAAGGAAAAACTCAGAAGCTCTTCACTTGTTCTCAGCTCTGTAAGAACATCAATCATATGATTGTTCCTTTCAGAAAGGGATGGCTAGAGATAATTCTAGCCATGCCTTCCTGTAAGAAATGAAAAAGGATTGCTAACCCTGACCCTCTTTCTGTAAAGGCAGGCTGAGATGTAAGTATCACATTCTTCAGTTTTAGAAAGGGATTAGACAAACTGCCCAGGGCTTTGCAGCACAGCAGTAGAGGCAGGGATGGACACTGCTACAGCTTTGTCTGGTTTTCAGCTTCCTAGATCACATTCCTTTGACTCTTATCTGCTGATGCTCAGAGCCCACAGTACACACTGCCAAACTACTTTCTGAGAAAGCTCAGGTACAATGAAAGCTGGTGCCCACGAGTGCACCTGTGTAAGGACGAGACCGGTACCTGTAAGAGAGCATGGCGCATCGTCACCTCCAGTTCGGCGAGAACGCGGGCAGCGTCCTCACTGTCCTCCCGGGCCTCCAGGTCCTCCTCAGGGACGGTCTCCCAGTTGCCCTGGTGAGCAGCCAGCGTGTGCACTAGTTCATACTGGTCAGGGAGCGCCAGGCTGACCCGAGTCTGAGTCCCATAGGTGAAGCGGAGGCGCCGAAGCTTACAGTTCTCACCGCCCAGCTTGTTGGTGGGGAGCACCTGCACCCCCAAGAGCAGGTTCAACAGCTGGCACTTGACATTACAGTCCTGGCCGAGGATCAAGACGCAGGGCAGGCAGTCCACCATCTGCTGGAGGCGCTTCTCTTCCTTGGGTGGGAAGGAAATGCAGCTCAGCGGGCCTGGGCAGGGACGGGGGTAGAAGGAGAAAGGAGTACAGAGAGAAGAGTGAGGAGGGGCAGACAGAGACTAACACAGAGATCCCATTAGATGTCAGCCTTCTAGAAAAGAAACTTCTAGGGAGCTCTTGGTGGAAGGAGATACCAGAAAAACATCCCAGTCAAGAAAAGTTTCTCAAATATCACACAGGAGTCCCCTCTCTGGCTTGCCCCCAGAGCAGTTCTTTCTTTCCTGAAAGGTGGCAGTGGCCTAATCTCCCCTTCCTGACCCGGTTTCAATCAGTGGAGGGACAGCCTAAGGAGTTTACAAGGACTCAACCAAAGGACATTAAACTGACAAAACCAGAGAAGACTATGCTGCTGGGACATGAGCCCAAGGACTGCATGCGTGCATTAATGCTCAGACGCGTACGACTCTGCGACATCATGGACTGCAGCTTGTCAGGCTCCTCATCCATGGAATTTTCCAGGCAAGAATACCGGAGTGGGTCGCCATTTCCTACTCCAGGGGATCTTTCCAACCCAGGGATAGAACCCACATCTCCTGTGTTTCTTGCATTGAGAGGGTAATTCTTTACCACCGCGCTACCTCGGAAGCCCGCAAGGACTGAACACAAATCAAAATAAAAACCTTCCTTGTGACACAAAACCTAATACTTGAACACAGAAAAGTTCTTTAAAATGACTCTACCACACGCAGTTTTAGTTTATTTTCCTTATCTATAACATATTTTATTGTAACTAAATGTGTGTAGTCTTTTAACACACATACATTGAAATAAAATGTTATTCGAGTGTGCCTAAGCATAGAATCTTTTCCGGTTCATTTCTCTGATAGCTGGTAATAGCATCCCAGCTGCCAAGTCATTTGTTTTCTTAAAACACTGAATGCTTCATTAAGATCAGTATCTCTAATCAAATCATATTCTTTCAGTTTCTGGAAGACAAGACACCAAGTAAGACAAAGGGGAAAGGACTACCTGTTAGGATAAATCCAAGCAAATCAAGGAAGATTTGATCTATCTCAGAAATATCCTTTCAGGATACACTCATCTATACTGCAAGCTTCCACAAAACAGATCAAATAATACTCAAGAGGAAACAAAAGGCTTCCTAAAGTATGAGAACTTCTATTTGGGAAAAGGGACCAGAAATTTGTTGACTGGAACTCTCCGATTCCGTACTCAATCAATCACTCCCCAACTTCGTCAGTGACAATGCCTGCCCAAGTCTAAGATTCAGGCAACTTCGTGTTTGCTCAGAAAGGCACAGACACACAGTTCTTAGGCTGTTAGAAAGCCGATCTGTATTTGAAGCCAAATACATACATCTTCATTAAAATTTAGGGTGGCACCAACTGAAACAGTATTTGCTTTAGTCATTTAACCATGAGCTGCATTAAATCATTCATAAGCTATTTATTTTGTTTATGTAACTGAAGTGAGAGAGGCCAGATTCATTTAAAAGGTTGTCCTACTTCTGCCTCTACCTGCATGCGCCCCTTCAGTCGTGTCCAACTCTGTACAACCCTGTGGACTGCAGCCCACCAGGCATCTCTGTCCACAGGATTCTCCAGGCAAGAACACTGGAGGGGGCTGTCATGCCCTCATCCAGGGGATCTTCCCAACCCAGGGATCGAACCCAGGCCTCCCACATTGCCAGGAAGATTCTTTACCATTTGAGTCACCAGGGAAGCCCAAGAATACTGGAGTGGGTAGCCTATTCCTTCTCCAGGGGATCAAACCCAGGTTTCTTGTATTGCAAGTGGTCTCTTTATTGACTGAGCCACCAGGGAAGCCCCTCAACTCTACCTATCCTGCTACAAACTCACTATTTTAAATCTTCTCTCCAACAAATGGCAGCAAAAGGTTTAAAGAAGTTGGCTTTCACTCAAACCCCTTTACGCATTTCATTAAGCTCTTCCTTTCATGTCTGCCTGTTAAGTACATCACCTGGTCAGCAGAAGCACACCAGCAATACCAGACAGTGAAACACGGAAATCTACTCTCCTGGGAAAGAGATGAGAAAGCAAAATGTTAACTGAGGGCCCAAATCTATGCAAGGCATTTATTAAGCACGAGGGAAAAACACCAGACAACTGGTCTAATTTCTGACTTACAAACTAAAAGCAAGGGGACACAGCCCCTTGCGTGTGTGACCACTCAGCAAGTAGGGAGTCCTAAGTCCCTCCATACGTCACTGACAACTAAACAACATTTACTACAGTTGTCAGGGAGAAAAAACAATTTTCCTCTACCCTTTTAGTTTCCTCTGGCTGGGGCTAAGAATTAAATTGACATGAGAGAGATTAACAGTAGAAAATGAAATCTAATTACATACACATAAGGAATCTGAACATGAGAGATTCGAAAGACAGGTTAAATGAGATACATACGTTATCCTGGAACAAAAAGAGGGGGCAGGGGGCTGGGTCTTCAAAGGGAAACAAGGCAATTCGCAGAAGAGTAAATGTTTGGTAAACAAATGTTTGCTGGGCCATCCAGAAACAACTGGACACAGAGAAGGTTTTGACCCTCAACTAGTACACCGAGTTCATACTACACTGCAGCTAGCTCTGGTGACAGGCCCTCTATATAAATTCATTTAGGCAGTTAAGGTGAGGAAGATAAGAACTCTTGCTGAGCTTTTGGTTTTTTTAAAGCAACCAAGCCTAAACTAACTCTCATACCAAAGAGACACATTTTGGGACGGCGAATCTTGCTCACCTCTTCAGACTGTTCTAGCCGTATGTTTATAGTCACCAAAGGCAGGAAGAGCCATCACATTCCTCTCTGTATCCAAAACACCCAACACAATGACTAAAAAAGAGTGAGCGTTTTGTTATTTGTTTGCTTGCTCATTGAGAACTGTCTACAGAAAGCCGTAAGTGGCTCTACTAAGTACTCAGAAAAATCCAGTAATATGATCAACAGTCCAGTACCATGAACAGTTTAGGAGCAACCGTCATTCCTAAAAACGCCCTTCATCTCAACATGGAGAGCAGAGGTGGACGGCAGAACAGGACTTCCCCATTCAGCTGCAGGGTTTACCCACCAGGCTCTGCCTGAGCAGGAGGGCTCCTGCTGGATCCGCTCTCACCTGCACTTCCCATCTTTCTCTCCTTCCCAGTCCTCCTCAGAGCTCAGGCGGCTGTCTAAGTAAGCTCATACCAACACCCTTCAGAGGGCCCATAATAAAAGCCGGTCCATAATAATAACACTGAGTCTAAATGAGTTGTGACTACTGCTGCTGCCAGGAGAGTGAGTAACAGAGAATGAAAAGTAACCAACCACTTTTCAGGACCAAAGGGAAAGATCTCAACACCTCTGAGACTACAGGAAAACCAGTAAACCATGTGGCACTGGCCAAAACCACAGCAGACACACCCGTTATTCATCTGACCCAAAGTATCACACCCCCATCTCTGCAGTGACAGAAACAGTCACTATAAATAGACTCACTGGAGTCAAACGGCCGTAGGCCAGTGCAATGGGAGAAGGGGCTGACAGTGAGGCCAGTTTGGTTTTCGTTTCCAGGCACTTGGCTAGGGTTGTGTGTGCAACTTACTAGACAGAGAAAAGGTCTTCAATATGGATATCTCCATCTGGTTTTCTATATGTCACTGTCCAGGCTCTTTGCTTCTCCCACTAATTTTTAGTTTTTGCCATTGCTCTTCAATGTGTCTACAAGATTTGAACGAGAGCATGGAGAAAAATGAAGCTGAAACTATAGGGTTCCACTCTTCGCTCCCCTTGGCAAATGGTTTGGTGAGGGTGGAGCACAGCAGCGGGGTGGGCAGAGCACCAGCCAGGGCGGCACTCTGACCCGGGGCCTCACAGCTGACTGGCCCTGTGAATCCAGCAATCCACTTGTTTCTCTCAGCCTCAGATTTCTCATCTGTGAACTAAGGAGCTGGATTAGATCATCTTTAACATCCTTTCCAGTTCTAAAATTCCAGGATTCCATCAGGTTTTTAACTGTTGAAAGAAAAATGAGGCGGCTAGGCAGTTGTCTGGTTGTTTTTCAACTAGACGTGAAATTAATTAGGAGAGCTCCCCTGGACGGCTACAGCTGCAGATCAAAAGGTGACGGAGCAAGCTAGAGCCTCTGAGGGCCTCCTGAGCAGTCTCAGCAGTTCTCTAAAGAAGAGATGAAAAACGGGAGGATGATAGAAGAAAGGAGGAAGAAAACCTGCTTCAGAGCTAAAGCAGCTGCTTCACTGACAGTTAAGGACTTTCGAGTTAATCAGGTTTTCTACTGTAATTAATGTAACGGCATCTGCATATGGGACTGCCAGAAGGTAACAGCACGGCCTCTCAGCTGGAACATATTAACCCTGCCAGCTCTGACTGCAGGAAAATTCAAAGCAAATTGTCTTAAAAGCCAAAACATTTTTTTTTCCCTTTATGATTCTTTAATACAGATTATCTTGGTTTGGGTAGCTTCTAAACAAATGTTTCAAATACGAGGAGGAGCAGCTATGCAGCAATGCATTTTGTTTATCTGTTTCAGATAATGAAGGGGAACAAAATAGATCATCCCCAAATATGCCTATCTGACACATTGACTATTTTGAGGTTATTTTTAAGAACCAGCAGACACAGGTGAAGCTCCGAAAAGTGAGAAGTTACTTTTTCTAAGACACATTTATACTTAAAAGGGAAATCTCCCATTTGTAGGGGTATATTCCTCCAGTTTCAGGAATAGGAGGAATAGACTCAAAATGTCTAGAAACTCTTATCAATGCAGAAGGCAACCGCTTTAAACTGCCTAACCGCCTTACCCTTGTTTAGTGTGCTTTTCCTGATAACCACCCATAACTGACTCCCCCTACCTCACCCCACCCCAGTGTGTTTCATCTTTAGCTAGAGACAGTATTTATGGTATTGGCTTGCGCCATTTCGGAGTTACTTCGTTTTTCCTGGGTAGCTCCCATGTGTACACATCTGTCGTTTTTCCCTCATTAGTCTGTCTTTTTAAAAAAGACAAAAATCTAGAAGGGTAGAGGGAAAATTATTTTTCCTCCCCCACAATAATATTTGCTGAGCCCTTTCTAAGTACATCATTTTATTTGCCTCAGCTCATTTAATGTTCACAATCCTACCAGACACAAACTATTACTATCCTCATTTACAGAAGCAGCAGCAGTAACTTAAATGGCAAAACGGAACAAAAAAGAAGCCCATGTTTCTCTATTTTTTTAGGGCAGAGCAGGAGCTGTTTTTAGGTCTCAGGGGGCCAGGTGAATACCTCATGGTAAACAACGCTGTGAAGGGTGGCAGAATATACCATCCCCCAAAGGCCTCTTTGGCGTAAGGATGATATTGAGCTAAAGGCATTGAACAAACAGCAGGTATGAGAAGGGCACTCTGACCTCCCTTTTATCTTCCTGAAAGCAAAAAATAAAACCTTCACTGAGAAGATGTCCTCCCTATAACAGAGGAAAGCAACATTCTTATTACCGGAGTCGAGGTCAAGAAAAATCTGCACAAATAAGCCTTGGTAAATTAACCAGTGTCTTCCTAGTCACTTTCCCACCATTAACTGCCCTGCAAGCCCCTCTGTCACCTCTCGGAAGTTACTTCTCTTTGTCCAGCTCAGTATATAAAAGCACAACTCTGTTTCTTTGGGTCTTCATTCTTTTCTGGGGACTCCCACGTACAGATAAGATTTAACAGTGTACTTATGCTCTTTTCCTGCTTATCTCTTTCATGTCAGTTTAATTCTTAGGCCCAGGTGGAGATAAAGAAGGTAGAGGAGAAATTCTTCCTCCCCTACACCCCTCCCCGACACCACACTTTCTCCCAGTGTGGGGCCAAACACAACTTAGTAGTTGCAGGACCCCAATTAAAAACAGACTGAGAGATTCCTTATGAAAACTGCCAAAAACCATGAAGAATAAAGCCTGGAGGAAAAAGCAGTATTACCACTCGTGGTGAACGCTTTTTTTAAAATGTTGTTATTCTACCTAAGAGCTCTTAGAGTCCCTTTTCTTAAAAAAAAAGGTAAGTACTTTTCAGAGAAACTTTTATGATTCCTCTCATCAGTTAGTCTGTATTACGCTTTGGGTTGAAGTTAAGGTAGAGAGGGCGGGAAGTAATGCTAGGAACAATTGATGTATCTAGTGATCCATTAGCGGAGATACTTTGTTTAAATTGTTTTTGGAGTACAGCAAATCCCCTATATACAAACCTTCAAGGTGCAAACTGTCAAAGCTAACATGTATTCGCAGGTCCAGTCACCTGTGTTAGTTCTATCTGAGGACGCACTGTCAGTTTTTGAGGCATGGGAACAAACATATCAGTACAGGAAGACTGCAGTAGCCCTTCAGAATGCAAACCACTGCTACTGTGTCATCTATGACGAGAAAAAAGGAGAGCTACTATCCAGATGTCACTGGGTCATTTTTTCAAGAGGGTAGATAGAATCCAGCAAGAAACCAGACCCTGTGCCACAATCGTCAGGCGTGAGCGAAACTGCAATTTGTCCTATCTCCTGTCGCTGACGATCCTTCAGCTCTACCATCTCCCCCCTCCTCTCCCTCCCCCAGTCAGCAACTCTTTTCGCCTGTTCACTCGATGCCAGCCCCTGTATGCCAGCTGTTGTACCATACTTTTCAACATACTGTACTGTAACATTAAAAATGACTTTTCTACTTGTAATTAATGTACATCCATGCTTACTAAATGATTTGCCTCCATTTTGTAAAACACAGAAATCATAACCGTCATTAAGTCACGTTTCTAAGAGCCTGTAATCTGCATTTTAATCAACACAATAAACTGTAAAAGATTTTATTTTGACTATATGTGAAATGAATATATATTAATAAAACTAAATGGTTTTTAACTGTCAAAAATGACTTCTTTTTTGTGTTTGTTTTTTATGTATTCTGTGAAAAGTATTATATAGATGCATTAGCGTAAAGTACTATATAGCCAATTGTGTTAGTTAGGTACCTAGGCTAACTTTGTTGGACTTACAAATAAACTGGACTTATGCCTGCACTCTCAGAACAGCATTTGTAGGGAGGGGACTTACTGTAGTGGGTTTAGAGCAACACACTCTCCTTCGTGCCTGTTTTCTCCCCCAATCAATGATATGAGTGTAGGCCACAGTAAGGCACAGTCCCACCAAAGAGGGGAGACGCTGCATGGAGTGAATGAGGTGGAGCTCTCTCTGCTCCCTATGCTTGCACCTCCTAAGGTTGCCAGGGCTTCAGCGTCGCTTCAGGCCTCAGCAGAGTCACTACTGCAGTACTTGTTCCTGATATCCAAGGACTGCCCTCCTTTGGTAAAACTGTTTTACGTCACCTTTAATACTGAACTTGAAGTCCTCTCTGTAAGTGACTGAAATACAAAAGAATTTATAAGTCACTGAAGTAATCAGTGACACAAATTTGCATTTCGACAAATAAGTAGTAAGTTTTATTTCTTATTAACTCCATGCGCCAAGAGTAGAGGACAAATCCTAAGTTGAGAAGTGAATCGGTCCTTCTACTGCAGTCAATTCTACTACAAGCTTCAAAGTATTGAGCTACAAAAAAACCCCAGGAGTTGAGAAATAATTCTGCCAAGAAACATTTATCATTTCCAAACAAGCTCTCTGACCTTCAGCTAAATTTAAAGGATTCTGAATTATAGAGGGGGTATTCCCATTTAAGGAAAACATATGCTTAGGTAGTCTGGGTTTCAGAATTGTCAGGATCAAGTAATATACGGCATTTTGCTTGAAAGGGATGGTTTCTGCGGACGGGCAACAGAAACGTGCTCAAGCAGCCAAAGCTCTTGGCAGCTAAGAGTCAAGCAGGCAGAAATGCCGTCAAGTCATCCTACTTGGTGGCCATATGGAGATCCTGAACAGTGTTGGAAAAGCAGACCCGACCGCACCTGGAAAGAGGGGTGTAACACCCCCCACTGCCCAGTCGAAGACATGGATCTCCTGGGAGCTGCACTACACGGAGCCCAGAGAGCGCACTCAGCAGCCTGCTGACAAGCTCCTCAGGGAAAACTGCCCCTGAGGCTGGCCACGCTGCAGAGGGAGCAGAAAGGCAGCTGCAGCTGGGATTCATGGGATGCAGAGGCAAAAGCAGCTCCTCAGGGAGCCAACCCCACGCTTCACTGAGGGAAGGCAGCATCTTTCAGCTACGAATCATTAAGAATGATCCAATGGCAGGAATGTGTTACAGAGACACAGGAACCAGCCCAAAGCAGGGCTTACTAAACAGACTGGGGACAATTTAAGCATAAAAAAATCTGTTAAATAATAAGAAGAAATTAAAGTCCATTGAAAAACTTCAGAAGTCCACAGTGGTATAAACAATAAACAAACACTGGCAAAAGAAAGCTCTTCCATCGCAAACCCTAAGACACAGAGGAAACACAGGCCAGAGAAACCACCACTGAGGCAGGTGTGGGGCCTGGGCTCAGTCGTGTCCGACTCTTTGCAACCCCACGGACTAGAGCCCAGCAGGCTCCTCTGTGCATGGAACTTTCCAGGCAAGAGCACTGGCGTGGACTGCCATTTCCTTCAACTGAGGCAGGTGGGTGTTGCCAATGGACACTAGCTACAGTGGGAGGAGGCATCTTCAGGAGCAAGATGATCACTGAACTCTTAGAACACCTTCCCACAAAAGACTAAGCAACTGGAAAAGGAAGAACAGTGACTTGAAGGTAAAGAAATGTAAAGGGCATTGACATGACCAGATTTCAAGTTTAACATCTAAAAACGGTGGATGATAGACATCATGTACCCCTGGTAATGACTGTACATCATATCATTTCTGTGCCTGATCCTGCTGAGAGCTCATGACCTGAGTTTACTCATGAGCAAACAGCTCAATCCAGGCTAAGGGTCATCCCATAGAATGTAAAGCCTGCTCTTTAAACCTGTCAAAGATATAAATGCCAGGGAAAGGCCAAAAGACTGTCCACAGTGAGTGACTCTGAAGAGATATTAACAACTAAATGCAACGTGTTCCTCGACAGGATCCTGGATAAAAAAGAAAAAGATTATTGGAAAAGTTGGCAAAACTTAAATGGGGTCTTTGTTGATTTCCTGATTTAGGGAGCTGCACGCCGAAATGTAAGGTTATGCTCAAAATCCTTCAAGTTAAACTTCAGCAACACATGAACTGAAAACTTCTAGACATACAAGCTGGATTTAGAAAAAGCAGAGGAACCAGAGATCAAATTGCCAACATTCGTTGATCACAGTGAAAGCCTCTGACTATGTGGATCACAACAAACTGTGGAAAATTCTTGAAGAGATGGGAATACCAGATCACCTTGTTTCCTGAGAAACCAGTATGCAGGTCAGGAATCAATAGTTAGAATAGGACATGGAAGGAAGGACTTGTTCAAAATGAGGAAAGGAGTATGACAAGGCTGTATATTGTCACCCTGCTTATTTAACCTATATGCAGAGTACATCATGCAAAATGCCACGTTCGATGAATCACAAACTGGAATCAAGATAAGCTGGGAGAAATATCAACAACCTTAAATACGCAGATGATACCACTCTAATGGCAGAAAGTGAAGAGGAACTAAAGACCTCTTGATGAAGGTGAAAGAGGAGAGTGAAAAAGCTGGCTTAAAACTCAACATTCAAAAAGCAAAAATCATGGCATCTGGTTCCATCACTTCAAAGAAAATAGATGGGGAGAAAATGCAAGCAGTGACAGATTTTTTTCGTGGGCTCCAAAATCACTGCAGATGGTAACTGCAGCCATGAAAGTAAAGGACACTTGCTTCTTGGAAGGAAAGCTATGACAAACCTAGAGAGAGTATTAAAAAGCAAGAGATATCACTTTGCTGACAAAGGTCCATATAGTCAAAGCTATGGTTTTTCCAGTAGTCATACAGAGATTTGAGAGTTGGACCATAAAGAAGGCTGAGTGCTGAAGAACTGATGCTTTTGAATTGCGTTGGAAAAGACTCTTTCTTGAGAGTTCCTTGGACAGCAAGGAGATCAAACTCAGTCAATCCTAAAGGAAACCAATCCTGAATATTCATTGGAAGGACTGATGCTGAAGCTGAAGCTCCAATACTTTGGCCACTTGATGTGAAAAGCCGACTCACTGGAAAAGACCGATGCTGGGAAAGATTGAGGGCAGGAGAAGAGGGTAAGAGCAGATGAGACGGCTGGATAGCTTCATCGACTCAATGGATGTGAGTTTGAGCAAACTCTGGGAAATACTGAAGGACAGGGAAGCTTGGAGTGCTTCAGTCCATGGGGTTGCAAAGAGTGGGACACAACCAAGCAGCTGAACAACAGCAAATACTAATATGTAAAAGCATGTCCTTGTTTGGGAGAAATGTACACTGGAAGTGTTCAGAGGAGATAAAAGCCATCTTACCTATCAAGAGCTCATTTTCACAAGGTTCACAAAAATATATACATATAATAGAAACAGAGAGACTGGGTGATAGGGCAAATGCAATAAAATCTTAACAACTGGGGAGCCTGCATGGCATGGGTATGAGAGCTCTTTGTAGCAGTTCTGGTAACATTTACATAAACTTGAAATTATTCCAAAATAATTTTAAAAATAAGCCAAAAGGATAACCAGCAAAATATATCCAGGTCTGGATCTCAGAGAAAAGAGATTAAGAGAGAATTCTGCTCATCAAAAAAAAAAAGAAAGAAAAAAAACCCCAGCAGGGAGAAAGTCTATTATATTCAGAAACAGTAGACTTTAAACAAGAAATGTCTTCACTGTCCCCACTTCTGCCTTGTACATTACTTCCTGTCTCCTCAATCTCCCAGGGATGGTTTACTGATGCCAGTTCTGAGCCTGGGAAGTCCAAGGCACTCATCTAAGTAAGTATCTAAGTTCAGGATCAGATTTAGAACCCAAGTCAGGGGTAGACAAAATACCCACTCTAGGACAGGATACTTTGATGAACTACTGAAGTTGCTCAGTGGTGTCCGACTCTTTGCAACTCCATCAACTGTATCCTACCAGGCTCCTCCATCCACGGAATTTTCCAGGCAAGAATACTGGAGTGGGTTGCCATTTCCTCCTCCAGGGGATCTTCCCGACCTGGGGATCAAAGCCAGGTCTCCCGCTCTGCAGGCAGACACTCTACCGTCTGAACCAGGGAAGACCACTTTGATGAAAGTAACCTATAACCACCCAGTGCATTGAACAAGAAGCCTCCAGAAGCAGCTCGAGCTTGCACTGCCTGCAGGGGCCTTCTGATTACTCAGCAGTAGGGAACACACCTCCACTGCAGCCCAGGCCTCCTCAGTATCATATGCCAACAGACTACTTTTATCCTAGACTAACAAGCCATGTTTCCAAGTTGCAGTAGCAGAATTTCTCCACTTCTCTTCATGGAGTCAGAGCCAGCAGAGGAGCGCAATTCTTCAATCAGGAGAAAGTGAAATCGGTCTTAGGGGGGTGCTTACATGCCAAAAGAATGACTTCTCTCCTACTAGCTGTTTCCCTGCATGTTCTTTCTTCCTTCCTTGCCCCTACATAGTTCCATAATACTAAAAGTTACATATGTGTTGGTTGCTCAGTCATGTCTTGACTCTTTGCGACCCCATGGACTGCAGCCCAACAGGCTCCTCTGTTCGTGGAATTCTCCAGGCAAGCATACTGCAGAGGGTAGCCATTCTCTTCTCCAGAGGATCTCCCCAACCCAGGGATCAAACCCGGGTCTCTTGCATTGCAGACAAATTCTCTACCATTTTGAGCCACAAGGGAAGCCCCCATTAAAAGTTACTGGTAGAGAATATCATATAGAATATTCCTAAAAAGTAAACTCCATATTTGTTCAGTTACTCTTCCTCTAATTTGAATAAACACAAAGCTTTTACTCAAACTAGTCTCATTATCTAGTTGCTTTTATGATATGATCTTACTTAAGTCTCTCTAGTTTGGAAAATTTGGCTTCACCAAAACAATCCTGGGAAATGAATTCTCTTTCATTATATGACCCAAAAAGGGTAAAAACTGTCTAGCATAAATAACACACTCAAGTTTTAATCTGATGAAGCTAAAATTAGACCTTTTTTTATATCTGAATAAAATAAAAGTGATAAAAGCATTTTTTAAGAGTGGTTTTTTTTTTTTTAACAATCAAAGGCTTTTATGAATACATAAGCTTCATTATTCTTTGGGATAGTTTTGATGCCTTATATAAAACAAGTGAAAAGCAAAACAATCCCTCAAGTTCTACTTCCCATCTTCCTGCCCAGAGAACACCACCCCAGGGAACAGAAACACATTATAAAGCCCAACTTCAAAGGCTTGTGGTCAAAAGGTTCTCACAGCCACATGGCACCCTCAGGCTGGGGATACATCCAAACCACTCACATTGCCTACTAAACACCACAGAAGAAGGTACCGCACATCATGTGCAATTCAGCCAGGGGCCCATGGGGAATTTGGAGTTCCCACGCTTTGACCAACTTTCCTTCATAGAGTTTTCGTGTGGCCTTTGGAGGAATATTCAGTGCAGTCCAGTCGCTCAGTCGTGTCCAACTCTTTGCGACCCCATGGACTGCAGCACATCAGGTTTCACTGTCCATCATCAACTCCTGGAGCTTTCTCAAACTCATGTCTGTCAAGTTGGTGATGACATCCAAACATCTCATCCTCTGTCGTTCCCTTTTCCTCCTGCCTTTAATCTTTTGGAGGAATATTAGGAGGAGACTTTCTCAGAGAGGCTGATTTAAGCAAGGGAGCACGTATCTCAATCACCACTACATCTGTCCTGTTAAAGTATCAAGTTCCAGGATCCCTAAGATTACCAGACTCCCCACTTGGCAAAGAATGAAGTCAATTTTCAAGCATGGGGTGGCCTACGCTTAGACTAAAACTCCTACAGGAGACTCCAGACATCTGAAAGTGATGAAAGAAAAGCTGTATCCTTCACAAGGACTCTACACTCTTGTTATTAATATGAATAACACCTTTCAAATTCCCTGGACCATCCCTGAAGGTGAACTATTTTCCTACAAGAAGTAAGCAGCAAGTTCACCTCAGATTCTAAAACTGTTAGAGAAAAAACCACATCCACCCACACACCTCACACTCTTCACCTTGGCTCCCCTGTGAGTAAGCTCTGATGAAGATGAAAGACACTCTAACCACAACCTTCACGAATACATTCTTCTTTTGAACCATGCCAACAAGACAATTATAATTATTCCATCAAAGATACACTGGGGCTAATTCTCCTGTACTGTCAGAAAGTTTGTGAGGCATCTCAACTCCTCTTTTTGTCAATACCATTTAATCTTAGAACTTCTCATATGCGTTATCCTTATGCCCTCAAAGACTAATGGTTAAGCGGGAAACCCCAAAGTGTACGAAATCCTTCAGAAGGTACACAATGAAATGCTAACCCTTCTTTCTTTCATAACCTCAACTTGAAAATAAAAATATCAATTAATTGGACAGTCTTTCACTATTGAGTGTCCTGAATCCAGTAGAGGTAGGCATTAATAAAGATTTGCCGAGTGAATGAATATTAAAGATTTATTTCCTATATTATGATGAAGCTCTGATATTGGATGCAACTAATTATTTGGGACATGAAACTCATTCTTTGGGATACTGGCAGCTCTAGCCTAACTAGTCATCTATCAAATGCTTATTATTGCTCTTTTTTAGGGACACAGACAGGAAAATGTGGGCAAATATATAAAATAGTATACCTTTCATGGAGGAAAAATGTCCTTCTCAAGTGGAAAAACACATCATTCCAATCATCTACCAGACAAAGAAACGATTTAACAGATACTAATTTGTCTGTTATGTACTACTGTAGGCACTGCGGGGATACAAAGATGAATAAAACACATCTTTACCATTAAGAATTCATGATCTAGCAAGTGAGATAAGACAAATATATTCATAGTTATTATACAAATAAATAAATACAAGCATGATCTATATGTCTACAGCCTATAGGAACTGAGCAATAGGTTTAAGGTGAAATTTACTTCAATACATATTTTTTGAGGCTTTATTTTCCACAGATTGCTTTTGAGAAGTGCATTTATTGCAGGAAGATTCTTTGTTGCCTTAACCTAGTAAGACAGAGAGGCATGGAGAAATAAATGCTAATGCTGGAAAGTGGACAGAGCAAAACAAAATTTAAAAACCAGAACTGATTTTTAATTTAAATCCATGCTTTCTTTAAATGCTACTCACAAGGCTGAAGAACTAACCATACTGAAATCAGAAATTACTTTTAAGACTAAACTAAGCATGTTGCAAATGATAACCATCTTAAAAGTAATAACGTCTTTTCTTTCAAGAGCAGGCAGAATTATCCAAGCCTTTTTAGTGGCGGGCTACCCCATTCCATTGAAAATAGATTATCCTAGCAAAGGAAGATTAGGAAGGGGAAAGAAGGGACTGGAAACTGGAATAAGAAGCTTGAGTAGATAATGTCACACTATACTCACTCAATCAGATAAAATCTCCCACTGAAGTAAAACACTGTTTCATGGCAAGCTACAGAGCCTGGGTTATGACTCACTTGTAACAAAATCTCTCCAATGCAAGGGTGCATTTTACAGTCTCACAGGCAGAGCAGGAAAGAACAAGGCAAGAGCTGCAGAAATGAACTGGGAGCTTAGCGACCTGGGCCTAAATCTAGCTTCACTCAAAATTGTTCTGTCCCTCATTCCATCCTTCTGTTCCTCTTATTCTTCCCTCAATCCCCATGTGTCAACCTCCTAATCTAATGTTCACCAAGTACGTACATACACATAAACACACACATACAGTCAAACATCACATGTGTTTAGTACTAAGTATATGCCTGTGCTAGGTGCTTTATATGATCTCTGAATGTCACAACTTTGTGAGGTAGACATTATCATTCCCATTCTATTTAGATAAAATTTATATACCATAAAATTCACCCTGTTAAACCATACAATTAAGTGGTTTCTAGCACATTCACAAAGTTGCACAATCATGACCACTCTCTAATTCCAAAACATTTTTATTCCCTAGGAAGTAATCCCATACCCATTAGCAGTTACTCCTCATCCCCTGGCAAAATCATTAATCTACTTTCTGTCTTTACAAATTTTCTTGTTCTGGATGTTTCAAATAGCTGTGGCATTCTGTATCACTCCCATTTGGCATACGAAGAAACCAAGAATCCAACAGGTTAAGTGCTATGCTTAGTCACTCAGTCACGTCCCACTCCTTTCAACCCCATCCATGGGGATTCTCTAGGCAAGGATACTGGAGTGGGTTGCCATTTTCTCCAGGGGATCTTTCCGACCCAGGAACCCAGGTCTTCCACATTTCAGACAGATTCTTTACCATCTGAGACACCAGGGAAGCCCATAATAGGTTAAGTAATTTGCCCTAAGTCCCACAGTTAATAAAAGGCTGAACTAGAAGAGGAACTCAGATCTAATTCAAATGCCTGTGCTTGCTTTTGACTACCCTTTTTTTTTTTTTTTTTTGGTGCGGCCACATGGCATATGGGATCTTAGTTCCCAACCAGGGATCTAACCCCTACCCCCTGCAATGAAGTAAAGGAAGCCCGACCACCAGGGAAGTCCCAATTGACTACTCTTTCTTTTCTCCCCCCATTTGTTAAACCAAAAAACAACAGTGGTCAAAACTTTTGACTACTATTTATTGCCTCCATGCCGGAAGAAAACAAAGAAAGTGAAAGTTTTAGATATACTTGGGGAAATGGGGGTTTGTTCATTTAAGGTAATAAAAGTAATATAAGAATCACATTTACAGCACCACCTCTGCTAAGCTTATGTTGAAATGCTGAGGCAGCTCTTCCAAATAGATCAATACAAATTACTAGTAACAATTTCTTTTCTTAAGAAAAGCTTTTCTTAGAACAATAGGTACACCAGGTTCTTCTTCCCTTTCAGTTCTGGCAGCCAGTTTACACCAGATGTGACCAAAGGAGAGTGAAGGATGCTGGAGAAAAAAAGCTGTTCACGAACCAAAGGCAAAAAGCTATAACAGCCTAAGAATTGTAACTCACTTAAAAGGCTTATAATCTAACTTTAGCTTTCTGCTATTTTTCTACTTTATATGTTGCACATGTATATGCTTGAGATAAGATTATACCTTTCTAGAGGGGCAAGTTCAGATTTTCTTAGTCCTTTCTGTCCTCACTCAACATAAACAAACAGGTGCACAGTATTGATAATTATAATTTTTATCTTTCTTAACAGAAAACTATAGAATGGGAAGACTGATCTCCACTAATCCAAGGCCAAGGCCAATGGTTTTTATTTGACTCTTTATCCCCCATACTAGTACTCAAACGTTTATTGACTAATAATCAGTTCACTTCAGTTGCTCAGTTGTATCTAACTCTTTGTGATCCCATGGACTGGACCATGCCAGGCTTCCCTGTCCAGCACCAACTCCCGGAGCTTGCTCAAACTCATGTCCATTGAGTCACTGATGCCATCCAACCATCTCATCCTCTGTCATCCCTTTCTCCTCCTGCCTTTAATTTTTCCCAGCATCAGGGTTTTTTCTAATGAGTCACTTCTTCGCANAACTCCCGGAGCTTGCTCAAACTCATGTCCATTGAGTCACTGATGCCATCCAACCATCTCATCCTCTGTCGTCCCTTTCTCCTCCTGCCTTTAATTTTTCCCAGCATCAGGGTCTTTTCAAATGAGTCAATTCTTTCCATCAGGTGGCCAAGATACCGGAGTTTCAGCTTCAGCATCAGTTCTTTCAATGAATATTCAGGCCTGATTTCCTTTAGGACTGATTGGCTGGATCTCCTTGCAGTCCAAGGGATTCTCAAGAGTATTCTCCAGCACCACAATTCAAAAGCATCAATTCTTTCGTGCTAAGCCTTTATGGTCCAACTTCCACGTCTGTACATTACTACCGGAAAAACTATAGCTTTGACTAGACGGACCTTTGTCAGCAAAGTAACTTCTCTGCTTTTTAATATGCTGTCTAGGTTGGTCACTGCTTTTCTTCCAAGGAGCAAGCGTTTTTTAATTTCATGGCTGCAATCTCCATCTGCAGTGATTTTGGAGCACAAGAAAATAAAGTCTGTCACTGTTTCTATCGTTTCCCCATCTATTTTCCATGGAGTGATGGGACCGGATGCCATAATCTTCATTTACTGAATGTTGAGTTTTAAGCCAGTTTTTTCACTCTCCTCTTTTACTTTCATCAAGAGGCTCTTTAGTTTCTCTTCACTTTCTGCCATAAGAGTGGTGTCATCTGTGTNTTCCATGGAGTGATGGGACCGGATGCCATAATCTTCATTTACTGAATGTTGAGTTTTAAGCCAGTTTTTTCACTCTCCTCTTTTACTTTCATCAAGAGGCTCTTTAGTTTCTCTTCACTTTCTGCCATAAGAGTGGTGTCATCTGTGTATCTGAGGTTATTAATATTTCTCTCGGCAATCTTGATTCCAGCTTGTGCTTCTTCCAGCCCAGCGTTTCTCATGATGTACTCTGCATATAAGTTAAATAAGCAGGGGGACAATATACAGCCTTGACATACTTATTTCCCTATTTGGAACAAGTCTGGTGTTCCATGTCCAGTTCTAACTGTTGCTTCTTGACCTGCATACAGATTTCTCAGGATGCAGGTATTTCCATCTCTTTAACAGTTTTCCACAGTTTGTTGTGAACTGCAGAGTCAAAGGTTTTGGCATAACCAATAAAGCAGATGTTTTTCTGGAACTCTTTTGCTTTTTCTATGATCCAAAGAATACTGGCAAATTGATCTCTGGTTCCTCTGCCTTTTCTAAATCCAGCTTAAACATCTGGAAGTTCACAGTTCATGTACTGNGGGATTTCCCAGGCAAGAATACTGGAGTGGGTTGCCATTCCCTTCTCCAGGGGATCTTCCCAACCCAAGAATTGAAACCTGGGTCTTCCGCAACACAGGCAGATTCTTTCCCTTCTGAGGCACAGGGGATGTCCATATGTGACTATATATATAGCAAATATATATATGTATATATCACTTCTTTTTTATCTATTGGTCTATCACTAGACACTTAGTTTGTTTCTGTATCTTGGCTGCTGTAAATACTTCTGCAATGTACATTTTCTTTGAGTATATAACCCAAAAGTGAAATAGCTGGATCATGTGGTAGTTCAATTTTTAATTTTTTTTGAGGAGCCTCCATAATATTTTCTATTGCGGCTGCAGCAATGTGCAGTCTTAGCAATGTTCCCTTTTCTCCACATTCTCACCAACACTTGTTAATTTGTTGTCTTTTTGTTGATAGCCATTCTGACACATGTTAGGTGGTTCATTGGTGGTTTGATTTGCGGTTCCCTGATGATTAGTGATGTTAATAATCTTAATTTATTTTAGATGTTAATCCCTATTGGACATATATTTGCTATATCTTGGGTGAGTTTTGCTTTCTCTGCCTCCTAGGTCACTGGTTCATTCTTCTGTACCATCTAATCAACTGCTAAATCTAATTGGTACTGTCTGATTCAGTCCTGCTAGTCCTGCTAGTGTGTTTTTCTTTCAGTTATTAAAATCTGGTTGGTTCATTGTTAACATTTTTTAACTCTTCGTTGAAATTTTCACTGCTTTCATCCATTCTTCTCCCAACTTTGGTGATCATCTTTATGACCATTACCTTGAATTCTTCTTTTAAGTGTATTACTTATCTCTGTTTCATTCAGTTCATTTTCTGAGATTTTGTCTATGTTCTTTCAGTTGGGACATAGTCCTCTGTCTTCTCATTTTATCTAATTCTCTTCTTGTATCTGTGTAGTACTTAAGTCTGTTGTGTCTCCTAGTCTTGGAAAAGCAGTCTTATGTAGGAGACATTCCATGAGTCCTAGCAATGCACGCCTCTCTGGTCATTAGAGATGTGTGCACTGGGAGGGCTTCCTATGTGGGCTGCATGTGCCATTACCTGGGGTGGAGCTGACTTCCCCCTGCCCAGCCCTGTGTGGTTACTGCGTGTACAGCCCAGGGTGGATTGAGCAGGTCCCAGAGTTAATGGGCTGGAGGGAAGATTCAAAGATGGTGCTTGCCAACATCTGTATCAGCATGGTGCAATGAGAGACCCAGCCCCGGGGCAGGGGGGGATCCCAGCTGCCTCCTGTCTCTGTCTCTCTGGAATGCTTTCCAAGATCAACAGGTGGGTCTTACACGGGCACCTCTCAAATTACTACCGTTGTGCTAGGACTCAGCTTGTGAGATTTTCTTCTCACCCTTTAAGGGGGAGTCTCTGGCTCCTGTATCTCTCCTACTGTCCCAACTGTAGGCTCCACTGGTTTTCAAAGCCAGATGTTCTAGGGACTCATCTTCTGGTGCAGGATCCCAGGCTGGGGAGCCCACAATGGGTCTCAGACCCTTTGTTCCTCGGGGAGGACCACTGTGGTGGTGATATTCTTCCTGTTTGTGGGTTGCCAGCAGGGTCATGTGGGTCCTGAGTAAGCTGTGTCTTTACTGCTTCTATGTATCCATTTCATTGTGGCTCCTTTCTCTATATATTTCAGTTCAGTTCAGTTCAGTCACTCAGTCATGTCTGACTCTTTGTGACCCCATGGACTGCAGCACACCAGGCTTCCCTGTCCATCACCAACTCCCAGAGCTTACTCAAATTTATATCCATCGAGTCAGTGATGCCATCCAACCCTCTCATCCTCTCTTGTCCCCTTCTCCTCCCACCTTCAGTCTTTCCTAGATTCAGGGTCTTTTCCAGTGAGTCAGTTCTTCATATCAGGTGGCCAAAGTATTGGAGTTTTAGCTTCAGCATCAGTCCTTGCAATGAATATTCAGGACTGATCTCCTTTAGGATGGAGTGGTTGGATGTCCTTGCAGTCCAGGGACTCTCAAGAGTCTTTTCCAACACCACAGTTCAAAAACATCAATTCTTTGGTGCTCAGCTTTATGGTCCAACTCTCACATCTGTATGTGACTATTGGATAAAACCATAGCTTTGACTAGATGGACTTTTATTGGCAAAGTAACATCTCTGCTTTTTAATATGCTGTCTAGGTTGATCATAGCTTTTCTTCCAAGGAGTAAGTGTCTTTTAATTTCATTGCAGTTACCATCTGCAGTGGTTTTGGAGCCCCCTAAAATAAAGTTTCTCACTGTTTTCCATTGTTGCCCCATCTATTTGCCATGAAGTGATGGGATCAGATGCCATGATCTTAGTTTTTTGAATGTTGAGTTTTAAGCCAGCTTTTTCACTCTCCTCTTTAATTTTCATCAAGAGGCTCTTTCGTTCCTCTTCGATTTCTGTCATAAGAGTGGTGTCATCTGCATATCTGAGGTGATTGATATTTCTCCTGGCAATCTTGATTCCAGCTCGTGCTTCATCTAGGCCGGCATTTCACGTGATGTGTTACGAAATGTTATATATCTTTAGTTGTGAAAAATCTTTTCTGCTAGTCTTTTGTTGTTATTGTTCAGTTGCTAAGTCATGTCCAACTCTTTGCGACCCCATGGACTGCAGCACGCAAGGCCTCCCTGTCCATCACCAAGTCCCGTATTTTACTCAAACTCATGTCCATTGAGTTAGTGATGCTGTGCAACCATCTCATCCTCTGTCACCTTCTTCTCCTCCTGTCCTCAGTCTTTCTCAGCAATAGGGTCTTGTCCAATTAGTTGGCTTTTCATATCAGGTAGCCAAAGTATTGGAGCTTCAGCTTTAGCATCAGTCCCTCAAGTGAATATTCATGGTTGATTTCCTTTAGGATTGACTGGTTTGATATCTTTGCCATCCAAGGGACTCTTAAGAGTCTTCTCTAGCACCACAATTTGAGTGTTTTGGTGCTTAGCCTTCTTTATAGTCCAGCTCTCACATCTGTACATGACTACTGGAAAAGCCATAGCTTGGAGTATATGGACCTTTGTTGGCAAAATAGTTTTTCTAGTTTTTAATATGCTATGTAGGTTTGTCATAGCTTTTCTTCCATGGAGCAAGTATCTTTTATTTTTTTATTTGTAAAATATATATTTTTTATTGAAGTATAGTTGATTTACAGTGTTACAGGTGCACAGCAAAATGATTCAGTTATACAAATACACGTATTATTTTTGAAATTATTTTCCAGAATAGGTTATTATGAGGCATTGACTGTAGTTCTCTGTGCTGTACAGTGAACCTTTGTTGCTTGCTGCGTATCTGTTTTTTTATTAGAAATCTAGCATTCTGCTCATACTAAGTCAAACAAGTAGAGTCAGCATGTCATAATGCTTTTTAGTTAGGCAAAAATTCGTTTTCATAAAATATATGTATTATATGTATCTATATACACACAAAAGCTTTTCTACTACACTTGATAAAGGCTTGGGAAAGAACATCAAAAAAAATAAAAAAAGAGGAGATGGAGAAATTGGGAGAACATAGACTAAATGAAATGGAAGCATTGAATATTAAATAGAAAAACTGAAACAAATTAGGTAAAAGTAAAAGAAATCAGCATATAGTTCAGTTGTTTTTAAACATGACTGTTCATTACAAGCATATCTGGAACTCTGGAGGAAAAAAAGCCATACCTGAGCATTTGTATTTTTCAAAAAATTTCAAGATAATTCTGATATGCATCTAGATTTTAAAAAGTGGTAACAGGTTTTTCTATTAGATCTTAGTTTTGGTGATTTAGAGTTCTATTATTTTTCTGTTGACCAATCATAGTACAGTGGTATTAAGTGAGTAATAGTTAAATAATAACAATAGGAAAAGATGTTTGTCAGTTTTCACAATCAATAGCCAGATAGAAAATAAAAGATAATTACAATTGCAAGCCATAATGGGAACATGGATTAACTTAACAATATAAATTTGAATATAACAATATAACAATTTGAGGCGGGTAAAGCAGAGTGATGTGGTAAGTGGAATTGCGTACATGGACATGTTTTCATCCACTTAGGCAGTCTCTGGCTTTTGGTTGGTGCATTGAATCCATTTACATTTAAGGTAATTATTGATATGTATGATCCTATTACCATTTTCTTAATTGTTTTGGGTTTATTTTCTGTAGGTCTTTTCCTTGTCTTGTGTTTCCTGCATAAAGAAGTTCCTTTAGCATTTGTTGTAAGGCTGGTTTGGTGGTGCTTCATTCTCTTTAACTTTTGCTTGTCTGAAAGCTTTTGATTTCACCCATCAAATATGAAGGAGAGTCTTGCTGGGTGGAGTATTCTTGGTTGTAGAGTATTCCCTTTCATCACTTTAAATATATCATGCCATTTCTTTTTGGCTTGTGGAGTTTCTCTGGAAAAATCAACTGATAGCAGGATGGGAGTACCCGTGTATGATACTTGTTTTCCCCTTGTTGCTTTTAATATTTTATCTCTGTCTTTAATTTTTGTCAGTTTGATTACCATGTGTCTTGGAGTGTTCCTCCCTGGGTTTCTCCTTCCTGGGACTCTCTGTGCTTCCTGGACTTGGTTGACTATTTCCTTTCCCATGTACAGGAGGTTTTCAGCTATTTTCTCTTAAAAGTGTTTTCTCAGTCTTTTCTCTCTTTTCCTTCTGCAAATGTTGGTGCATTCAGTGTTGTCCCAGAGATCTCTTAGGCTGTCTTTATTTCTTTTCTTTCTTTTTTCTGTATTCTGTTCTGCAGCAGTGATTTCCACCATTCTGTCCTCCAGCTCATTTATGCGTTCTTCTGCTCAGTTATTCTGCTATTGATTTCTTCTAGTGCATTATTCGTCTCGGTTCTTCAGTTCTTTGGTAAACATTTCTTGCGTCTTCTCAGTCTTTGTCTCAGTTCTTTTCCGAAGATCCTGGATCATCTTCACTCTCATTATTCTGAGTTCTTTTTCTGGAAACGTGTCTATCTCCACTTAATTTAGTTGTTTTTCTGGGGTTTTATCTTGTCCCTTCACCTGCGACATAACTTTCTGTTTTTTCATCGTGATTAACTTCCTCTAATATGTTTTTGTTTTGGCCACTGTGAGACTGTGCTTCTTGCTTTTTCAGTCTGCCCTCTGATGGTTGAGGCTGAGGCTTGTGAGCTTCTTGAGAGGGACTGGCGATGGGAGAAACTGGGTCTTGCTCTGGTGGGCAGGGCCTACCCAGTAAAGCTTTAATCCAGTCATCTGCCGACGGGTGGGCTTGCACTCCCTCCTTGGTAGTTTTGCCTGAAGAGACCCAGCCCTGTGGTCTCTGGGCTCTATAGCAGGGTTACTGTCAGAGAGTTTACACCAAAGGGGCCTTAACAGTGCCCCCGTCTCTGGGTGAGCCCCTGCCGACCCACACCTCCACAGGAGGCCCTCCAACACTAGCAGGTAGCTTTGTTTCAGTCTCCTCTGGGGTCACTGCTCCACTCCTCTGAGTCCTGGTGTGCTCAAAATTTCGTTTGTCCCCTCCAAGACTGGAGTCTGTTTCCCCCAGACCTCTAGAACTCCTATAATTAAATCCTGCTGGCCCTCCAGGCCAGATTCCCTGGGGATTCCCAGTGTCTTTGTTGGGTACCCAGGCTGGGAAGCCTGACGTGGGGTTCAGAACTTTCACACCAGTGTGAGAACTTCTTTGGTAGTATTGTTCTCCAGTCTGTGAGTCACCCACCCTGCAGGTATGGGATTTAATTTTATCATGTTGGGCTGCTCTTACCATCTCACTATGGCTTCTTTGTCTTTGGACGTGGGGGTATCTCTTTTTGATAGGTTCCAGTAAATCCCAGGGACGGGGGAGCCTGGTAGGCTGCCGTCTATGGGATCGAACAGAGTTGGACACGAGTGAAGTGACTTAGCAGCAGCAGCAGCAGCAGCATCCTCTTATCAATGGTTGCTCAGCATAGTTGCAATTTTGTTGTTCTTGCAGGAGATGAGCACAAGTCCTTCTATTCCACTATCTTGAACGGGAAGCCTTGCAAGTATTTTTTGATTTCATGGCTGTTCTCAATGTACATAGTGATTTTGGAGCCCAAGGAAATAAAGTCTGTCACTGTTTTCGTTTTTCCCATCTATTTGCCATGAAGTAATGGGACCAGATGATCTTAGTTTTTTGAATGTTGAGTTTTAAGCCAGCTTTTTCACTCTCCTCTTTCACTTTCATCAAGAGGCTCTTTAGTTCCTCTTCACTTTCTGCCATAAGGGTGGTATCATCTGCATATCTGAAGTTGTTGATATTCCTCCTAGCAATCTTGATTCCAGCTTGTGAGTCATTCAGCCTGGCATTGGGCATGATGTACTCTGCATATAATTTAAATAAGCTGGGTGACACTATACAGCCTTGATGTACTCCTTTCCCGTTTGGAACCAGTCNGTTGATATTCCTCCTAGCAATCTTGATTCCAGCTTGTGAGTCATTCAGCCTGGCATTGGGCATGATGTACTCTGCATATAATTTAAATAAGCTGGGTGACACTATACAGCCTTGATGTACTCCTTTCCCGTTTGGAACCAGTCTGTTATTTTCTGTCCCATTCTAACTGTTGCTTCTTGACCTGCATATGGGTTTGCCTGCAATGCAGGAGACCTAGTTTCAATCCCTGGGTTGGCAAGATCCCCTGGAGTAAGGCATGGCAACCCACTCTAGTATTCTTGCCTGGAGAATCCCCATGGACAGAAGAACCTGGTGGGCTACAGCCCATGGGGTTGCAAAGAGTAGAGCATGCCTGCGATTAAGCACAGGTTTCTCAGGAGGCAGGTACGGTGGTCTGATAGTCCCATCTCTTTCTTAATTTTGTCTTGTTTTTTGTGATCGACACAGTCAAAGGCTTTAGTGTAGTTAATGAAGCAGAAGTAGATGTTTTTCTGGAATTCCCTTGCTTTTTCTGTGATCCAGCAGATGTTGGCAATTTGATCTTTGGTTCCTCTGGCTTTTCTAAATCCAACTTGAACATCTGGTAATTCTCAGTTGACATACTGTTGAAGCCCATCTTGAAAGATTTTGAGCATTACCTTGCTAGCATGTGAAATGGGTGCACTTTTAAGGTAGTTTGAACTTTCTTTGGCACTGCCGTTCTTTGGGATTGGAATCCCTAGTCTTCAGGTTGTCTTGGTGACACTAGTGTTAAAGAACCTGACTGCCAGTGCAGGAGATATAAAAGACACGAGTTTGGTCCTTGGGTTAGGAATATCCCCCAGAGAATCCGTGGACTGAGTCCTGGAGAGCTACAGTCCATGGGGTTGCACAGAGTCGAACAGGACTGAAGCAACTTTAGCATGCACGCGTGCACATAGAGAGTTGCTCTTTAAGCAGTTGTGATTTTGGTGTGCTCATGGAGGAGGTGAGTTTAGGGCCATCCTACTCTGCCATCTTGATCCCACACCCCACCAATTCTGTAGTAGAATAATTCTCATGTCTTCTTTTATGACTATGAGAAAAGCAACCTGGTTGGAAATGTGTTACATGGCATGTATTTAGATATTATATTAGGAAGGAAATTGTGATTGTGTTTGAATAGTGATGGATCTTTCAGGTGTCATTTAACATCTGTATTATTTTTGAATTAATTTTTATTGGAGTATAGTTGCTTCACGATGTGGACTGTTTTTTTAAGTCAAAATTGACATGTCTTTTTAGCATTTCCTATTGCAACAGTAGGTATTCTAAGACATTTAGAAACTAAATAGAAGGATTATATCCCTCATTATATTTAGTTTGTGAGTTTGATGGTAGCAATTAGGAACATAATTAGTGAAAGTTAAGCATTAATAGTACGAGTACTGAGCTTAATACAGTTGCAAACAGGTATATCTTTTGATCTTATACTTTTTTTTTGATCTTATACTTTTTAATAAATCTTAATGACACAAAACTTTCTTGTAGCTAGATTTTTATTTTTCATTTTGAATGTGACATTAAAATCTGGCTGGGCATCCAAAAATAAATTCTTATGTGAAGAACTCTACTTCTAACATTTTTCCTTGAGGTATGGTACTGGAATATTCATTTATTGGTACTGTATGGAATTTCTTTTCTCTTTGGCATGAATATATTGTGTGGATTTTTCAAGGTGTTGTGGATAATGATTTTTTAAGGCTGTTGTTAACTTTGTTTATATTACCTTGTCCCCATAATATTCAGTTCTTGCACAATTTTCAGTATTTGGTAATGCAGTCTGTTTATGTCAGTATACTTAATTGTGGCTAATTTGTAGATAGAGGTGTCATTTTTGGAAGGTAAAGACAATTCTTGTTTATATTTTTGCAGAATGCTGATCCCACTGTATTAGTTAACTTACTTGTATTCTGTGAAACTGTTTTTAAAGAAAAGTTTTGTGGAAATTGATAATGCAGGTATATGTAAAGTACAGCTAAATTTCTTTGAAAATATTTTTACCTGCTATATTTTACCTGCATTTTCCAAGAATCATCTCCCTTTCCTGTGAATTCTTATTAGCTGCATATCACTTTACCATACCTTTGGCAGTTAATCATGTTCCTATTTTTTGATATTTTGAACGTTGTATCAAGGTACGTGGTCTCTTTCTTTTTTAATTTTATCCATTTCAGTTTTTCAATTAAGGTAAAATTGACATATATATTAGTCCCAGGTATATGATGTAATGATTCAGTATTTGTATATATTGTGAAATTATCAACACAGTAAGTCTAGTTAACATCCATCTCCATACAAAGTTACAAAAAACTGTTTTCTTGTGATGAAAACTACTGATACACTCTCTTAGCAGCATTTAAATATGTAAAGCAGTATTATTAACTATAGTTGCTCTGTGTGTATTACATCCCCAGGCCTTACTTATTTTGTAACTGGAAGTTGGTAACTTTTGACCTTTACCACTTCTCCTCATTCCTGATACCCTATTTCTGGCAATCGATAGTCTCTTCCATCTACAAGCTCAGTTTTTTTTTCCTTTTGGTTTCTTTTGTTGTCATTTTACTCTTCAGTCGCTCAGTTGTGTCGGACTCTTTGCGACCCCGTGAATCACAGCACGCTGGGCCTCCCTGTCCATCACCAACTTCCGGAGTCCACCCAAACCCATGTCCATTGAGTGGGTGATGCCATCCAACCAATCCCATCCTCTGTTGTCCCCTTATCCTCCGGTCCTCAATCTTTCCCAGCATCAGGGTCTTTTCAAATGAGTCAGCCCTTTGCATCAGATGGCCAAAGTATTGGAGCTTCAGCTTTAGCATCAGTCCTTCCAGTGAACACCCAGGACTGATCTACTTTAGCATGGACTGGTTGGATCTCCTTGCAATCCAAGGGACTCTCAGGAGTCTTCTCCAACACCACAGTTCAAAAGCATCAATTCTTCGGCACTCAGCTTTCCTTATGGTCCAACTCTCACATCCATACATGACTACAGGAAACACCATAGTCCTGACTAGACAGACCTTTGTTGACAAAGTAATGTCTCTGCTTTTGAATATGCTATCTAGGTTGGTCATAACTTTCCTTCCAAGGAGTAAGCATCTTTTAATTTCATGGCTGCAGTAACCATCTGCAGTGATTTTGGAGCCCTCAAAAATAAAGTCAGCCACTGTTTCCCCATCTGTTTGCCTCTTCATTTAGTTTCAACTAGATTGTAAGCATCTAGAGAGAAGGGATAATATTTTATAAATTATTACTATATTCCCCATGCTATTTAAACTTAGTGTCTGGTTTTTCTTTAATATGTTGTTTTTTACCTCATAGAAATTATAACTTAATGTTACTCTATTCATCCACTCACAAAGAAAAACAAAGTATTGATTATTTATTTCTCCTACTGTTTTAAGCATACTGTTCTAATAGGCAAATTCTCATAAATAATAAATCTGAAAGAAATTAGCTTCATTCCAAGGAATCAGGCTGTGAGGAGTAATAATTTGATTAAATAGAGACCATACAACCTTAAAGGAGTTTCCCTCATAGCTCAGTCAGTAAAGAATCCACTTGCAATGCAGAAGACCTGGGTTTAATTTCTGGGTCAGGAAGATCCCCTGGAGAAGGAAATGGTAACCCACTCCAGTATTCTTGCCTGGAAGATCCCACGGACAGAGCTTCATGAAGTCACAAGAGTCAGACAAGACTTAGCAGCTAAACCACCATACAACTTTAAGCACCTACTATATGCCTTTCAGCTACTCATCTNACATGAGTTTGAGCAAGCTCTGGGAGATGGTGAAGGATAGGGAAGCCTGATGTGCTGCAGTCCATGGGGTCTGAAAGAGTTGGACATAACTGAGTGACTGAACAACAATTATATTAGTTTCAGGTATACAACAGAATGATTTGATATTTGTATATATCGCAAAATGATCACCACAATAAGTCAACATACATACCATACATAATGGTTTTTTTCTTGTAATGAGAACTTTTAAGATTTACTTTCTTAGCAGCTTTCAAATATGCAGTTACAGTATCATTAATTCTAGTTGACATGCTGTACATTACATGCCCATGACTTATTTTATAACTGAAAGTTTATGCCATCCTCATCTTTACCTCAACTTTTGACAACCACCAATCCAGAAGAGAGATTTTTATCTGGCTTGCTTATTGCTATGCCCCAGCACCTAAAACAGTGTCTGTCACTTAGTAAATGTTCATTAGATATTTGCTGGATGTTCACTGTAGATATTTTTGAATATCCAGAAAAACTCAAAAGAGAACATGTTTTAAAACCATGCATATTTCTACCCAGAAAGAACCAGTAGCTTATGTTTGTCTCTATTAATATTGATCCTCTGGGGAAGAAGAGGAATAGATAAGAAATGTTGGGCTTCCCTGGTGGCTCAGTTGGTGAAGAATCTGCCTGCAATGCAGGAGACCTGGATTTGATCCTTGGGTTGGGACGATCCCCTGGAGGAGGGCATGGCAACCCACTCCAGTATTTTTGCCTGGAGAATTCCCATGGACAAAGAAGCCTGGTGGCCTGCAGTCCATGGGGTCACAAAGAGCTGGACCCGACTGATTGACTACGCACAGCACAACACATGTTTTTTTCTAACTTTTCTATAGCAAGTTTCTCCAGGTTAGATGATTGCTAGAGACATCCCAGATCTGATCCTCGTGTTTATATAGGTGGAAATCAGTGCTTTTTGTGTCCCACCAACAGGCATTAATATTGAATTCTGTCATGGGAATTTGGAACAAGTTTACTAAGAGAAGCTATGACTATTCTCAACTATTCATCATAAAATCACAACCACACGTGCAAGAATTAAAAAACCCATAGGGCTTCCCTGGTAGTCCAGTGATGGAGAATCCGTCTGCCAATGCAGAGCACGTGGATTTGATCCCTGCAACAGGAAGATCCTACACGCGGTGGAGCAACTCAACTCATGTGCCACAACTACTGAAGCCCTCGTGCCTGACAGCCTCTGCTCCACAGCAAGCAAAGCCACTGCAGTGAGAAGCCCATGCATTGAAACTAGAGAGTAGCCCCCTTCTTTGCAACTAGGGAAAGCCTGCGCACAGCATCGAAGAACCCAGCACAGCCATAAATAAATAAATAAATATTGTTGTAGGGTTTTCTTAAAAAAAACACCTACAAATTAAGGAAAAAATACAACAAACAATGTTTGTGAGTTTTTCATAGGTATTTACTGCTTGTTCAACTGTTGTCATCTTCTAAAGTTACTAAAAGGCAAGTGATATTTGACTCCAAAGAAGAGAGGAAGAATTACGGAAGGTGAGAAAATACAATTCATTAACTTAATTTTATCTATGAATTAGGGGAAAGATCACCATTATCAAGTTGAGCAGTAGAACATATCTCCTTTTAGTTTAAAACTGAGTTCCAAGGGAACTTGTTTGAGAATCTCTATTCTAGACAGTCTTGGTACCTTCTCTGCTTATCTTGTACATTGCTGGTGTGTTGCAGAGCAGTCTTCCCAAACTTTAATGTGCACAAGACACATGTGGGCATCTTATTAAAATCTGATTAATTAACACACCTGATTCAGCACATCCGGGGTGGGTATGGGGTTCCACCTTTATGACAAGCTCCCAGTTGATGCCAACGCTGCTGGCCTGTGGACCACACTCTGAGTAGAAAAGGTGCACAGAGGAAGAACAGGAATCAGCAAAGCCTCAGAATTAAGAAAATAGAATTGCAGCCAAAGATACCTGAGTTCAAATCCTAGCTCTACCCCATCCCATTTGTATGCCCTTGGAGACATTGCTTATTTTCTGTAAGTCTTGGTTCCTCATCCATAAGATGGGAATAATGATACCTTCTTCACAGGGTTCTTGTCAGCATTAAAAAGAACAATGCAATTATAAACCTCAAAGTATGTAGAAACAAAAAGTCTTTTTAAAAAGCAGTTTCTGGGGGCTCCCCTTGTGGTTAAGTCGTTAAGAATCCATCATCCAATGCAGGGGACGTGACTCCAATGCCTGGTCGGGCAACTAAGCCCGCATGCAGCAGCTACTGAGCCTGCACACTAGATCCTGTGCTGCATGACAAGAGAAGCCGCGTGCCACAGCTAGAGAAAGCCCACACGCCACAGCGAGGACCCAGTGCAGCCAAAACAACAACAACAAAGCAGTATCTATCACATACGTATTCACAAATGACAACTGCTTTTTATCAATTGTGTGATCATCTTTACAAACCTAAATTCTAGTCCTGACTTGCTATTGCATAATCTTGGACAAGTTATTGGCTCCTCTGTATCTTTGCTTTCAGTCATCAAATGGGAAAATAATTATGACCACCTTATAAGGTTATAATGAGAATTGAAATGTCGGGGAGGGGGCAGTATTTAAAATGCTTAGTACAGAGCCTTGCACATAGAAAGTATTCAGTAACAGATGATGGAGATGACGATGACCGCTACAAGCCTGGGCTCTAATCCTGGATCTGTGCCTTGTAAAAGGCAGAGTGCTGTGATTGTGCTTAACATCACTCTGTTTTGAGGAGGATGGAGTGAGTCCATCCCCTCTTCACAGGAAGAGAAAATGCTTTGGAAATGAAATGTTAAAATTAAGGAAAAATCACAGGAGTCAGAATCTGACCTGAGTTATGGTCTGAGATATGATTAACTTTGTGATTTACTCTGCTGTGATTTGGAATCACTTAACTTCTTGGAGTTTCAGTTACTTTATCTGTATAGTGAAGCTAATGCTTATCTCACAGAATTGGTAAGAAGAAATGAGAATGTATAAAGCAGTTAGAACTTTACCTGCTTAACTCTTAACATTTATTAAGAATGCTTAATAAATGTTTCTTTCCTACCTACAGTAAATACATTCAGGATTATATATTTTTCCAAGGAAAATCAAGTATTTCCAAGAATATTTTGATTTTACTTAGAGATTCTCTACATGAAGGTTTATTAACTTGAAGATTAATGGTCTATAAAACTGAATTGCTAAATGCATTCTGTTTAATTATACATCAAGTATCCTTCCAATGCTGAATNTATATTTTTCCAAGGAAAATCAAGTATTTCCAAGAATATTTTGATTTTACTTAAAGATTCTCTACATGAAGGTTTATTAACTTGAAGATTAATGGTCTATAAAACTGAATTGCTAAATGCATTCTGTTTAATTATACATCAAGTATCCTTCCAATGCTGAATATTTCATCAGTGGCATTCCTGGCTGTTAGGATGCAGAGCATGGGAAGGAAAAACAATCAATTAAAAGAAATTTAGTATAACCCCAAACGGAGGTCATCTGTTTTACTGCCAAGTAGAAGAACAAAGTTTCCAGAAGTTTTTTAAAGTAACTGACTCAAAGCTTTCCAGAAGAAGTCCTGAACACTGTTCTGCTACAATTGATTTCTCATCGATAAGATTGGAAGATTGGCAATGCTTTTCCACGTCTAAATAAGACTGGAAGATTGGCAATGCTTTTCCACATCTAAATGTTTCTGATGCTTTCTCACTATGTTACCTACCATTCTAGTGGAACTCATTTTTGGTTAATTTCTTTGCTTGCCCAGCGTAAGACCTTGTAACATGTTATATTTTTATCTTTCTGGGCTGATCTGCATGGAGAAAAATGGAGAAATGAAAACCTATCAATAACACCCTTTCCTTTGTCTATATTATCTTCATGGAGGGTTTCTGGAAGATTCTGAAACCTGAGTTCCAAAACATATTCCAACTGGCTTAGTATGTATCTATTAATATATGCCAAATACAATGCCTGACATAAAGAATATGCTTCCCCCCCCAAAAAAAAACATGCTCTATATATTTTAGCCAAAAGAAAATATTTCATATCATCCTCCTGCCTACCCCATTTCTCATGAATCAAGCTCTGCAGGGAGGTGGTTTAATGGAGGTGAGGGTTAAGATTCTGGAGCAAAGGTGAATGGATGTCATTCTCGTCATGAGAACATTCCCCATCCTCAAACTGTAGTGGAAAGAGGGAGCACTACCTAACAACCCTCACACAGATCTCTAAATACCTGGAAAGTAGGTCTTGAATGTAGCTGAGCAACTTTCCCGTGTCTCAGTGTTTAGGGCTCCTGTCATTTTCCTGGAGCTGATTTCAGAAGCTCTGATCTAGAACCCTTCTCAAAATAGGCTCAGTGAAAGTGCTACACTCAATATGTCAGCAAATCTGGAAAATTCAGCAGTGGCCACAGGACTGGAAAAGTCAGTTTTCATTCCAATCCCAAAGAAAGGCAATGCTAAAGAATGCTCAAACTACCGCACAACTGCACTCATCNAAAAAAAAAAAAAGCTTTAACTTTAAAATAAAAAAATAATTCATTTCAAATAAACTTTCAGTAGTCTCAAATCTTGGCATAAAATTTAGGATTATTACTTAGCAGTCCCCTTCTATCCTTACACAGGCTTTATCCAAATTTTATCATTTAGTTGATATCATCTTTAATTCTTATGACAACCCTGGAAAGTTATCGATTTCTAACTCTATTTTGTAGATGAAGAAATCGAGACTCTGGTTAAGTGATTTGTCTAAGTTCAAACACATTCATATGACTCCAGAGCCCTTATTCTAGCTCAACACAATTTGCTTTCTAATGCTTTCCTTTTATATTATTTAAAGAAGGCTTTTTGTATGTAGATATTCTCCATATTTACATTTTCTAATAACAGCCTGGTATTCCGTTATCTTTTATACTACTGTTATTCAGCCACTCCCTGTTCTTGGGGACTTACGTGGTTTGGGGTTTTTCATTGTTACAGATATTTTTTTGTTGTTGTGCTGCTGCCTTTTTTCTTTTTTTGGATTATTTCCCAGGATAATTCCCAGGAGGGTTTTCCTGGGGGAAAGGGTGCAGGCATTTATGTGGCTCCAGCTCTATATCACTGAATTATGCTTGCGTCACTGCATCTTGGAGGAGAGTACTGTCTTCTTTCACCAGCACCCTGTGAGAGGTTTAAGGTGAGCCTGGGAGATTTACCAGTGAAAACAACCCTTTGTCCCTCTATCTGCTTGGATGTTTCCTTCCAAGGGGCGTATGAGACTCCCTGAAAACACTTTGTAGCATAAGCGCGAATACTCTGGAATAAGATCTCATGTGGGATAATGTGACTCTCCCTTCCCAGGAAAGGTTTCCTTGATGAAGTTGTCTTTTTCTCTTTGTTGTCATAAGATCAGCAGAAGATATTTCAAGCAGCTGACATTTCCATCTTGATTCAGACAGACTGAGCTCTTCATTTCTGTGTTGGGAAGAGGTGTGGTAGCTGTTAGAAACAAGCCTGGACTCCACTTAACGGTTTTCTATTCCAAACTAGCTGCAAAGGGTCGGGATGAATATCACCAGAGAAAGGAGGCCCCAACAGCAGGTGGAAAATGTTTTAGGAATTTCAGGAGGAAGTAAAATTGAGGAAAAGTCATATGAGAAAATTGAGGAAAAGCCACCAGCCTCCCCTGGTGGCTCAGAGGGTAAAGAATCTGCCTGCAGTGCAGGAGGCTGGCATTTGATCCTTGGGTCGGGAAGATCCCCTGGAGAAGGAAACGGCAACCCACTCCAGTATTCTTGCTTGGACAATCCCATGGACAGGCACAGTCCATGGGGTCGCAAAGAGTTGGACAAGACTGATCAACTTGCAATTTCATGTTCATACTAAAATAAGAAGCTCCATTCCGACTGGTGGAAGGTAATTTGGGGATATATATTAATATCTCTGAATCCTAGTTATCTTACATGACAAGAGTACCAGGCACTGGAAGGTACTAAAAGATTTAGCCTGAAATTATATGACATATGATAGGCATTCAATCCCAAGGCACAAGGCACAGTAGGCATTGTGGGAAAGGCATAAACACTGAAGACAAGCAGAACTGGTCTAGCTAGCTCTTTCTAGCCAGGTGACCTAGGGCAAATCTTTAATTCTCTTCGAGCTTCATTTTCCTCTTCTGTAAAATGGAGATTATGATACTTATATGCAAAGTTTGTCTTACAGACTAAGTGGGAGTGTATGCCAAACATATGATGCTTGATAAAGAGGTGCTGCGCTCTGCTTAGTCCCTCAGTCAGGTTCTACTCTATGCCACCCCATGGACTGGAGCCTGCCAGGCTCCTCTGTCCATGGGGATTTTCCAGGCAAGAATACTGGAGTGAGTAGCCTATCCCCATCCAGGAGATCTTCCTGACCGAGGAATCGAACCAGAGCTACTACTAATTCACAAATCTACCAGTAATTGTGATCAACTAAGTCTTCCCCTACATCTGTGGTTCTCAAACTTAGTGAACATAAGAACCATCTAGGTTATTTGGTTAAAGTGCGGATTTTCAGGCTCCCCCCCGGAAATTCTGTTTCCATTAGTTTGGGATGGGGCGCAGGAATCGACATGTGCCACTCAATTTCAAGGCAATTTATGTTGTTGGTAGTCCATAAACTATACTTTGAGAAACACTGCTCTGTGGTCTCAGGCAATAAAGAGAGAGAGAGAGAAAAAAGTTTTTCCTATCACTAATATGCCATAAAAACTCAAAAACATGCAGATATAAAATTAGAGAGATCCAAATAGTGAGTGATTCTATATTCAGGAAGATTTATACAATTCTCTTCTCACCCACTTAAAGGCTTCAGAATCATCCTAAAGTGACATTTTATCCTTTTAATACTCATAGATGAATGACTCTTACTTGGAGTCATCTTAACCCCTCATGGAGATCTCTCTCTCTCTGGACCGAGACACTTAATTATTTCCCCCTAGGAATATTGACAGACATTACCACTTAAATCTTAGGTGGTTGTTTTACATTTCATTTGTGTCTCATTTCCCCAACTGGACTTTAAGTCCAAAGGCAGGGACCAATGTCTTTTTTTATTCTCTGTCTCCCACAAGCATCTTGCAAAGCCTTTATAAATTGTATTTCTTTCATAAATATATTTGAATGAATGGAGATGCATCTGACTGTAGCTTAATAATCACTGATAAATTCTTAACCCCAAGAATGGCTCAAAATTACAGTTAGGAAAAGACTGTCAGGCTTTTAGGTTTGGAGTCAAACAGAGGAAAGTGTAGCTCTCAGGCCTATGAAAGTACTATAATTTCTGTGAGCCTGTTTTCTCATTTGTAGGGTGAGTAACACTACAAAGGATGTAGTTGAGGATTGGACATGCAGATTAAGAGAGAATTCATAGGGTTCCAAGCAAAATGCCTAACTCCTACGGTTCTTTATGCTTGCTCTTCCTGTTATATTTAGAAGTGCCACACAGAACAATAGATGGAACTGCCATAGACAGTTATCTTCAGATGTAAAATAATAAACAACTGAGACTCTCGGAGCAAAGCTGATATTTTCTCTTTCTTTTCTCTTCTTTCTTTCTGCTATTTTAAGGTCTAGTATTTTCAGCTTTAAGTAACAGATTGTCCAGGGATTTGTATGGATTCCCTATGGGGATGGGAAAGGACACAAAGCAGCCGTTTTACCAGCCCCGGGCTCTCCCACAGAGCAGGACAATCAGGGTTTAAGTTTATGCTTCACAAACCTCCTCTGTTCTGGCCATGATTCCTGTGACTTTTCTCCCATTACTAAGAAACAACAAGCACCCAGAATGAAGAATATGCATCTGACCTGAAATTAGAAGCAGGAACTTCCCCTTTTTGTATTACAGATAGGAGATTCAATACTCCTAGGGATGAGACAGACTTTGGATTTCCCATGCAGGTCTTCAGGAGAAAAATGGTTACAGAAGTGACAAACCAGGCTTGTTTACTCCTTTAAAGCATTGTTAGTCAGGTATCAGAGATTCTATGCAATGGAGGAAATAATAAACACAATTTCTCAATAAAACGGTAATTACAGTTTTATACCTGAAGGCATAAAACTGAAATGAATAGCTGAGAATAAGGTGGATAGAGGTTAAATAAACCATGATATAGTCACTTGATAGAATGGTAAACGATCGTTTGAAATGTTTACCTACACATGTGTTGACGTAATAACATATGGATTAACATGGAAAAATGTAATAACATATTGGAAAATGCTTCTGAGCACATTTTAACTAAAAAAAAACACAATAAAATTTAGTTTAGACTTAAGTGATGCAGAGCCTTCCCAGTCCTGCCTGCCTCTTACAATAGCCAATAAACAGCATGTACTTAGGTGGCAGGACTGTGACATCAGCAACTATTCAGCCAATCTCCCTGATGGTTATTTGCATAGTTTACACCTCCTATGCCAACAGAACCCAGTTTCTTTTAGGGAGAGCATTGAGTGAAAGTGGAAATCTCCAAAAGAAAGGGAAGAAAATTATAATAACAAAGGAATACTTGTAGTGATGTTGGTATCAAGATACAGTGATCAAAATTATTATATTTCGTGTCTGAAGAGAGTACTTTTACCTTCTAAGCAAAGCACTCTAGTTAGTATGCTAAATCTTAAAATAGCTCTCTGACAACCCACTTGATGTTTAAAATTTTTTTTATGAATTCCCACAGAATAGGAAACAATTTCCTGCCTCTTGCTATTGGGAAAAGAGAAGTCTTTTATTTCTTAGGATTAATTGCATTTACAAAAAGAAAAAAGAAACAACTTTGTGCTTACCTGTTGATCTTGACACCTTACCTTCAACAATTAAGGCTTCATCATTTTCAGGTAAATGAACTGGCTGTTGACAAGGAAAACAGGATTTTATAAGCCTAATCTTTATCCTCCTTGTTTATACATTTACTAGTTTAGCAAATTTGATATTACTAGGAGTGTCCCCTTTCGGCAGCCTAACTGGGATTTCCTTTCACAAAAAGCATTAAGCTTAGTGGGATAATCCCACCTTTTTCATGTGGCAGACAGTGGGTTTAGATGAGTTTGTTAATTGTTTTTGTTTCATTCTGGCTTACTGAGCACATACTGTGTCACATGTTTTCACACTTGTTTTTCAACAAACGTTTTCAGTTTAATCCTTACAATAACCATGTGAGGATGGATATTATTAGCCCCTGTTTACAGAAGAGAAAACCAAGGATAAGAGAGGTTGAGGGATTTGGTTCCCCAAAAACATGCAGAGAGTAACAGAACCAGAATTCTTACATGAATTTTCTAATGCCAAGCCAAGTGTTCTTCCCACTACATCATGTTATTTATTTATAATTAACCAGTGGAACTAAAGTAAACTGGAAAATGCTACTCCTACATACTGAATATAATCTCTTGTAAACTTGCACATTTTTATCTTATCGTGAACATCAAAATATAGTATGTGCCTACATTTTCCCAAGAAACCTTTAATAGAATAATCTAGTCCTTTAAATAAAATTTCAATCCAAGTATCTTCAAGTTCTCTTTATTTTAGGTACTCAATAATTGACCACGGATAATGAAAATTTGTCATTGTCTTCAAACTGGTGGTTGCAAGTCACACAGCTCTTTACACAACTTCTCACCCAAACTTCTTTGGCAGCATAATATGACACTCGGTGTAAGTCAGAAATGGGTGAGACACATTTGAACTCCCAAGGATAGAATCACTGGAGTGCGCGATGTTCAACTTTTTGAAGCTGGATGACACTTCTGTTTAAATCAATGGCCCTCACTCTACCCAGCAATGTCTAAGTGCTTTATATATATAACACCCTATGTTACCCAACAGCCTGTAAGGTTGGCATCGCCACTTCTAAATGAGGAAACTGGGGCTTAAAGAGGTTAGATAACTTGCCTCCAGTCCCAGTCAGTGGATAGCAGAGCCAGGATTTTTCCGCAAGAAGACTGGCTGCAGAGTCTGAGCTCTTACCCTCTCAGCGCTGTCTCTCCAAAGCTGAATGTAAAGTATTGGCTTGATTTCACGAAATACACTTTTTTATTGACCTGCATCACTCCTCAGAAAATATGGGCACAAATAGGAAATCTGGACATCATGCTATGTGTACATGAAAATATAAATATAAAATTCAAAGTCAGCTTCAACCCAGTATAGAAAGGAAATGTAATTCAGAAGGATAATGGTCTCTGCTTCCTTAGAGCTTCACACTGACAGCCTCCACTTTTCTTTGGCCCAGAGTCAGGTCATGAAGGTACATCCATGTGCACTCACTATTTGCCACCAGAGACCTGTCCAGGGTCTGTGGGACCCCTGCACTTCCCTGGGGTGCGCCATCAGGGGACAGTGACATCGTGCACTGGGGTCATCAGCCCTGATTGGTTCTTCCTTGTCCTGCCACAGACTTCACTGGCCTTCTGCTTTTCCCTCACCACTGAAAATGCTAGAGACTTGTGGCCTCGTTGTCTACGTTGTGCCTGACACTGTGTAGTGGAGGTGGAGGGGGCTTTACATTTCTAGCCCATTCTAAACTTCTGTGTTCTAAAACTGGAGCTGCCTTGTTTGGAAAGTAGCTGCTTGGCTGAAGTAAATACTTAACAACTTAGGCTCTTCTAGGACACGCATTAAAACAAGTGGTTGGAACGGGAAAAAGAACCGAGTCAGGAAACTCACAGACGGGCAGGACTGAAAGGGTAAGTGAAGTGAGGCTGGAATGGTACTATGGGTGTGAAAGAGCTTGGGAAACTGTGAAAAGCTGTAGAGATCACTGTGACTCACACACTAAGTGGTCCCCTCACTACGGTCTAGGCCAGTGGTTCTCAAAAGTTAGTATGCATTAGAATGACCCGTAAGACTTGTTGAAACAGATCTTGGGACCCACTATTTCTGAATCAATAGGTCTGGCTGCTGCTGCTGCTGCTAAGTCACTTCAGCTNATCAGGGTCTTTTCTAGTGAGTCTGTCCTTTGCATCAGGTGACCCAAGTATTGGAGCTTCAGCTTCAGCGTCAGTCCTTCCAAGAATATTCAGGGCTGATTTCCTTTAGGATGAACTGGATTGATCTCCTTGCAGTCCAAGGGACTCTCTCAAGAGTCCTCTCCAACACCACAGTTCCTTAGGAGGGACTCTAAGGTGCATGTTTGGGGAGAAGGTTCATGCTTTGTTTCTCCTATGTCTTGAGCTACATTAAAAGTAAAATAATATGCGTGCTAGTGGCTAAGTGCAGCAATTTCACAGCATCATCTTTTACGATATGGAATAGCTTAACTGGAATTCTATCACCTCCACTAGCTTTGTTCCTAGTGATGCTTCCTAAGGCCCACTTGACTTCACATTCCAGGATGTCTGGCTCTATGTTAGTGATCACACCATCCTGATTATCTGGGTCATCAAGATCTTTTTTGTACAGTTCTTCTGTGTATTGTTGCCACCTCTCCTTAATATCTTCCGCTTCTGTGAAGTCCATACCATTTCTGTCCTTTATTGAGCCCATCTTTGCATGAAGTGTTCCCTTGGTATCTCTAATCTTCTTGAAGAGATTTCTGGTATTTCACATTCTGTTGTTTTCCTCTATTTTTTTGCTCTGATCACTAAGGAAAGCTTTCTTATCTCTCCTTGCTATTCTTTAGAACTCTGCATTCAAATGGGTATATCTTTCCTTTTCTCCTTTGCTTTTGGCTTCTCTTTTCACAGCTATTTGTAGGCCTCCTCAGACAGCCATTTTGCATTTCTTTTTCTTGGGAATAGTCTTGCTTCCTATCTGCTGTACAATGTTACGAACCTCGTCCATAGTTCATC
>SJYV01043672.1:247948-270554 GCA_006410875.1 Neotragus pygmaeus
TTGGACTGCAAGGAGATCCAACCAGTCCATCCTAAAGGAGATCAGTCCTGGGTGTTCATTGGAAAGACTAATGTTTAAAGCTGAACTCCAATACTTTGGCCACCAAATGCAGAGAGTTTGGCCACCAAATGCAAAGAGCTGATTCATTTTAAAGACCCTGATGGCTGGGAAAGATTGAAGACAGGAGAAGAAAGGGACAAAAGAGGATGAGATGGCTGGATGGCATCACTGACTCAAAGGACATGAGTCCGAGTGAAGTCCGGGAGTTAGTGATGGACCGGGAGGCCTGGTGTACTGCAGTCCATGGGGTTGTAAAGAGTTGGACACGACTCAGCAACTGAACTGAACTGAATGGCTAAGTGAGCCAATTAAACTTTTTACAGAAATATAATAAAAATGTGTCTTATGGAATTTGTCAGCTCACTCTCTTTGAAACCACCAGATCATTTTTTATCAACAGTTATACAAATAAAATTTTGATTCCAAGTAGTTAATGGGTGGCATGGGTGGAGGGGGGTGCAAAATTATAAAAGACAATAATTATAAAAGATAATTGAATTTATTAATAATAATGCCTAACAACTCGATTAAAAAATGGGTAGAGGAGCTTAACAGACATTTTTATAAAGAAGGAATACAGATGGGTATTTGACCCATGGAGAGATGTTCAACATCACTAATCATAAGAAAATAAAAATCAAACCCACAATGAGGTATCACCTCATACATGTCAGAATATTTATTATCAAAAAGACAACAAAGAATAAGTGTGGGCAAGGTATATAGAAGAGGAAACTCTAATGTACTCTGGGCAGGAGGGTGAACTGGTGCAGACACTATGGAAAACAGTATGGGTGTTCCTCAAAAAATTAAAAGTGGAAATATCATACAATCAGCAATTCCAATTCTGGATATTTTTCTGAAGAAAACGAAACCACTAAATTGAAAAATGTGTGCATTCTTGGGCTCAAAGCACTATTAGTTACAATAACTATCACTTAGAAGCAGCCTAAGTGTCATCTTTATTCACCCATCCATAGGTGAGTGAATAAAGAAGATGTGATGTACATGTATCATGTAATACTATTTGGCTATAAAGAAGAATAAAATCTTGCCTCTTGTGACACAATGAATGGATGTAGAGCGCATTATATGAAGTAAAATAGAGCAGACAGAAAGACCATATGATTTCATTTATATGTGAAATCTAAAAAACAAAACAAATGGACTAGCATAACAAAACAGAATCAAACTCANAATGAATGGATGTAGAGCGCATTATATGAAGTAAAACAGAGCAGACAGAAAGACCATATGATTTCATTTATATGTGAAATCTAAAAAACAAAACAAATGGACTAGCATAACAAAACAGAATCAAACTCATAAATACAGAAAACAAACGGGTGATTGCCAGACAGGAGGAGAATGAGGGGATGAGTGAAATAAGTGAGGGGGATTAAGAGATACAAACTTCCAGTTATTAAATAAATCATGGATATGTAATATACAGTACAGGCACAATAGTTCATACAATTTTAATAGCTTTGTATGGTGGCAGATGGTAATTCAACTTATTGTTGTGATCATTTTATGATGTTTAAAAATATTGTATCACTATATTGTACACCTGAAACTAACATAATATTATGAGTCATTTATACTTCAATTTTAAAAAAAGAATGACTACTTTAGTATGTCACTCCTCATTTTAATTATTCACAGGATGTGTGATTTGCTAGAATACTCTTAAACTAATTCAGTCTTTTATTCCGTTGCAGTACACTTCCCAGGAATTAAAACTTACATAGATCCAGATACATATGAAGACCCATCCCTAGCAATCCATGAATTTGCAAAGGAGATTGATCCATCAAGAATACGCATTGAGAGAGTCATTGGGGCAGGTAAATTTCAAGTCTACACTTTTGAAATTATGATTCCTTGATGGTTTTGTAACTGGTTTATCAACATAATATTTATAATCTTAGCAGTTTTAGTCGGTGAAAAAAATGTAATGCAAAGTAAAATTATCTTGTATATATAATGTTATTGTTTTAAAAAGTATTGCAAGTTCCCAAATTAAGTTTCCAAACAATGAGAAAATTCACAAACATTTTTAACATCCTGTTAGAGGAATTTATTTTGTAAATGCAACTTCAAGAGTTATTTCATAGGTTATTGTACTTACTCCCCAGCATCTACAGACATATACTATAATTAGTATTCACAGTGATGACCTTGAGGTTCTGCAAGATTCAGAAGTCTTCTAAGACTCACTGAATATAAAATTTAGTTCAATATATTTTTACATACCTTTAATGCAAACTAATGATTGTCCCTATGTAGAATATTCAAATGCTCAGAACACTATATTATTCAGTTATTCTAGATAAATACAAATTTATTATGAATCAGCCCCGAAGAATTTCTTCTGTACGTTTGGGTTAGAGGCCAAGCCGATATAACAAAGAGACCTTAGAATAAAAACATGTTCCTCTTTCAAGTCCTTGTCCAAAGGACAAGATGAATAATCCGTGCTGTCAGAGAAGCTGTCATGCAGAAGGTCTTTTAAGGACCAGAGTTCTTCCTACTTTTTGCTTTGCCTTCCCCTAGCATGTTTTTCTCCTCTGAATGGTAAAGGCTGATCACCAGCACAGCTACCTTCTGATCTCTGAGAAGAAAAAGGAAGGGGTTTGGGCTCTTTCACTTTGCCTTTAGGAAAATTAGCTTTGTCTTTAAGGTAATAACCTGGAAATATCAAACAGGAATCAATAATCCAAATACAATCACATGGATACACCTAAAAGCAAGAGAGTTTAGAAATATAATCTCTGACTGGGCAGCCATGCATGCAGCTGAAAGGGGAGTGGAATGCTACTAAATAGAGAAAGACCCGATCCTGAAGGACAATGTCAGTCTCCTCTAGGTGCTAGGTATCTGTGTAATCCTTTAGAGAGAGCAGAACATCCCATTCCAGCTGGCTGTTGTGTCCTTGCGAAGAGCAAAAGGCTTTCTTTATTTCAAAACTCTTCTTCACCAGAAGGACTGGCTACATAATTTGCAGGGACCAGTGCAAACAACAAATGTGGTTATTGTTGTTCAGTTACTGAGTTGTGTTTGACTCTCTGCAACCCCATGGACTGCAGCACTCCAGGCTTCCTTGCCCTAACAAATGTAGAGTTCTTTGTTAAAAAGACTATTAAGAATTTCAAGACAGTGACAACAGAGCATTCAACAAACAGCAGTACCCTTCTAAACTCAAAGTTCTGGCTGACCACACCCAAGAAGCTGACTGTTGCCCAGATACACAGAGAGCTAGGACTGTATTGAGAACTCAGGAATATTTGAAGAGAGCCTTTTCTTATGTCATTTCACTCCCATTGTCTCATGGGTCATATCTTCTCCAAGGCCTGTTCTCACTCTGAAAGCTGACACAAGGGTCCTATACACTTAAATCTTAATGCTTTATAGCCATAGAGGTTGTCTTATCAGAAAGATTAAGAACCTGGAATGGAACCAGATTCTCTATTCTCTTCTGCCCAACATAAAGTGTATCAATAGGCATTAAAGGCATAATTGAAAAGAATGACTGATTATACCCATTTAGTTTGGGAGTTCGTTTCCTTAAGATAGCAGAGAAATAGAAAAAAAAGGAGGTTGAGTGATTCCATTAAACCCTATATTTGGCTTTCTTCCTCTGGCCCCTGAGAAAAAGTCGTATGACCTTTTATTTGGTATTATTCCATACTCATGGGGATTCAGGAGAATTATTTCTTTTAAGCTTTTGTGTATAGATTAAGCACCAATGTCTGAAATCATAATGTTGAGAGGTAAGCATCAAGTATCTGAGGTGTAAACTGTCAACTGAAAAAAAAAAGCACAATTTAGAAACTGTGAACTGAGTTCATTCATTGTCTTATTAAAAACTGTAGCCTGGAAGACAGCCTCTCAATAGCTCTGAGAAACTGTTATGAAAAAGTAAAGGGGGATTTGACAAATGGGGTACCTGCAACCAGGCACATGTGTCCTATCTCCCTAGAAGGTAGCTGCCAGTCATGAGGCACAATTATCTTAGTTAATGGTTTTAGTGCCTTTCTAAGTTTGGGAAGATACAAGAATCCAGGTTCATAAAAAATTTCTCCAAAAAATTAACTCTCTGAATTCTGCCAGTTTTCCCAGAGCGCAGAGTGCCTCATTCCTGATCTCTACCCTGAAATCCTTTTAGGGTATATTAAAGGTCAGTGGCTGCAGTGGCTTATGACTCAATCCTCATAGAGCCAGATGGCTAGTGCAGGTGACATTCTTTAGTTTGCAAAACAGATACATTCAGTTTTTCTTTATTGTTTGGGTTTTAACCAAAATATAATTTTATCCTGTAAAAATATGACAGATACTGCCAAAGCAAACAATAACTATTAAAGAGACTATTTTAATGTCACGATCTCCCTAATCTGTCTGAACTCTACAAGTCACAATGGGATTCTTTCCATTTGGCAAAGAAAGAAGTATAGATATATAGAGTGTCTCTCAGTGTCTCTTATATTTATTCATCTTCAACTATTTCAACTTTCAAACAGTATGCTAAGTGATCTTTTACTGCCTATCTTCAGAAGAATCATAAAAATAAAAATGCTGTATGAGAAAAAGCTATTGTATCATAACTTCCCTCTTTGTGTCCCTGGCCTGTACTACTCTACTGTTGGTTAACCTCATTAAGTCACATTCCTAAAACTCTATTTACTTGGGAAAGTCTAATGAATATGTGGGCACTTCCCACAGCAGCAGTATGGAAAAAGCCTGCAATGCAGGAGACCCCAGTTTGATTCCTGGGTCAGGAAGATCCACTGGTGAAGGGATAAGCTACCCACTCCAGTATTCTTGGGCTTCCCTAGTGGCTCAGCTGGTAAAGAATCTGCCTGCAATGTGGGAAACCTACGTTCGATCCCTGGTTTGGGAAGATCCCTTGGAGAAGGGAAAGGCTACCCACTCCAGTATTCTGGCCTGGAGAATTCCATGGACTGTATAGAACATGGGATCGCAAAGAGTTAGACATAACTGAGTGACTTTCATCATCATCATCAATCTAAGGAGTTAATAGTTTTCTAACATTCATGACATTGTAAGGGAGGAAAAATTTTCCTCTATCCTTCTAGGGTCTTTGGCTGATCTGTTAATTAAANAACATGGGATCGCAAAGAGTTAGACATAACTGAGTGACTTTCATCATCATCATCAATCTAAGGAGTTAATAGTTTTCTAACATTCATGACATTGTAAGGGAGGAAAAATTTTCCTCTATCCTTCTAGGGTCTTTGGCTGATCTGTTAATTAAATTGGCGTAAGATGGGTTAATAGGAGAAAACAAATCTAATTGTGTACTACAAAAACCCCACAGAGGATAATGAGAGGCTCCCCCTGACAGGCAGGCAACTAAAGCTTGTGTGCCATTTTGAGCTAAGAAGAAGAGGGTGGGGTCTGGGGTTTCAAAGGAAGGAAGACTATTCATAGAGGATAGAAAGAGTAGGNGAAAGTGAAGTCGCTCAGTCGTGTCAGACTCTTAGCGACCCCATGGACTGCAGCCCACCAGGCTCCTCCATCCATGGGATTTTCCAGGCAAGAGTACTGGAGTGGGGTGCCATTGCCTTCTCCAAATAGGTCTGGATGGTGTCCAATAATTTGCATTTCTCTCAAGTTTCTAGGTGATGCTGATGTTCCTGGTCCTGGGACCACTTCCAGAACTGTTCATCTAGGCTGCTGGCTGGGCAAAACCCATGGTATCCGCAGTAACCACAAGGTAACTACTTGGATGGCATTGTTATTATTACCCAGCTCCATCTCTTGGTAACCCCAGTATTTGCTCTCTTCTGCCTCCAGATTATTCAGTGCAATTTTGCTGAGATTTATGGGGGGGGGAGATTGAATTCTTTTCCTCTCTTCCACGTTTCAACCTCCTGTCATTGAAACCCCTTCTTATTTAAAAGCTGCTTCACAGTTTGCAAAAACTCTCACATACATTATCGTGTCCAAAAATGAGACACTTTCTTATTTCTGAGCACAAAGCTGAGACTCTTTAGACAATTAGGGGAGGAGGCGATGGGGCGGAACACCCGCTTTCTTCCTTCCCTTTGCGTTTGCAGTTCTGAAGGTAGCAATCTGTCCGCGTTTCAGATCAAGGGTCTTAGGATCTGCGTCTTCCTCACCGAAGACATGCTATAATGTGCGAAGTTAGAGCCAAAAAGGCGTGATGATAAGCATCCCTATGGCGCCTCCTCCCCGCCAAATAAAATGAGTGGCTGGGGGACACCCCGACAGAGTGTTTCCTGGAAGGGTCCCTCAGGTGCTTCTGTTAAAATCGCGCCTCGGAGGCCCGACGCCCCTGATCTCAACTCCGCAGCCCGCTGTCCGCAATGCTAGGACGCAGCACTCCAGCCCTCCCGATTGCTCCTGGGGGATCGCGCGGTGCAACCAACCCCAAGGACGCGGCCGCGACGCCCCCCCGCCCCGGCCCTCGGGGCTCCCCATTGGCCCGCGGCCGTCGTCACGCCCTCCTCGCCTCGCCTCCCCCGCCCGGCCGCCGCACCGGCCGGCTANGAGGGATGCGCGGTGCCTCCCGGTTCTCCTCCGCCCTGCGCGTGCTCTGAAGCAGAAAGTTTGGGGGCCGGGGGCTGTCTTCCTCCTCCCGCTCCCATGACTGTCCAAGGACTCCTGCTGCCCAATCTCGACTGTGACCTGCCTTCGCTCCCCGGGTGGCGATGAACTATTCCAAGCTGTAACCAAGGCTCCCCGCTCCTCGCCCTTCCCTCACCCTCCCTTGAAAAGGTTTATTTTTTCAATTCAAGAGATTGTGATCCACCCGACTCCCCTCCTCGTTAATAATTTAGACCCCGAGCCTCGTTTCTGAGTGTAAGAGGGGGTGCGGTCTCCCCCCAGGACGGCGCGCTGGAAGGACAGATTCCCCTTGCCGACCTATCTACACCATGAAGAGGTGCAGATCGGCTGAGCTGCAGCAACAGCAGGGCGAGGAGGATGGAGCCGGGCTGGAAGATGCTGCTTGCCACCTGCCGGGCGCGGACATCCGGCCTGGTGAGACCGCGGGTGCTAACTCTGCTGGCGGGCCAACTTCGGATGCGGGCGCTGCCGCGGCGCCCAACCCGGGTCCCCGAAGCAAGCCTCCCGATTTAAAGGTGAGCGCAGACCCTCCCCTTGAGAGCCCAACCGGCGACTTAGCTTTCCCCGCCCCACGCAGAAGTGCTGTAACAGGCTAAAAGTGATGGGGAAGCCAAACAAAGGTCAGAGAGGATGGGCAGATGTTCAGCCAGACCCTAGGCTAGATCTCAGGTACCATTTGTGCCTCTGTCTTTCAGCTTATTTCAGGTCTCTGTGTTTATTCCTCATTATGCAGCAGACGTTCTAGTGACTCACGCATCGGAGGTTGTTTGAATAATGTGTGTGAAGCGCTATTCGCAGACAAAGAGCTGGAGAAATCCGAAATGCTAACTAAAAAGTTGACATCCCTTCCCCTTCCTGGAAGGGGAAGAAAATGACAGAGGTGGGGACCCAAGCAAAGGACCATTAGCTCCTTTGCTGAATTAGTTTCCTCCTTCTGGGACCTTCCTGGACTGAAGCTCAGTTTGTCCATCTGTGAAAGGGGAGTGTGGGCTTCCTGCCGTTAGGTGGAGCCAGAGGTTAAGCTAGTGCTTGGAGATCCGGGCTGGCTTCCTAAACCAGCCCCCAGGGTGGAGAACTGCCAGGTGGCCGCTTGGTGCTTGCGCTGGTTTGGGGCCTCGGTTCAAGTTGCACACATGATGAGCCGGCAGGGAGAACCAGGATCCGAAAGAGGCGGCCACATGCAGCTGGGAGTCCTTTATTTTCCAGCTTGAGGTTGCCGAGACAATTATTGAGCTGTACTGGATATGTCTCTATATTAACTAAAACAGCAGCTGTGATAAATAATGCACCTTTGCTGGAGCTGCCGCCGGAATTGCAGGCTCAGGCTTCTCAAGCAAGCTCACCGCCGGGCTGAGAGAGATGTCAGCCCAAGGAAGGAACTTAGACGCCTTGGAGATTGATGCCTTGGGGAGACTTTCTCCAGAGAGGGTGCAAGGTCTTGGCTAGGGGAGCAAAAGGACTCCGTTATGTTAAATAAAGCCTGTCTCCTACGGCAGCAGCCACTAAGCAGCTCACCAGAATAAACCAATGACACTCCTCGTTTGGCCTGAGCGGCACAGAGCCAGGAAGTCAGAGCACAGGTGAGTGTGCTCATACCTGTGTGTTACCTGTCTGTGTTTCTTGGGGAGGGGTAAGAAGGTGAATTCTGCCTCCATATGTGTATCTTAAGAATTAATTGGTGGCAGTTATTTGAACGTAACCTGTGATTTTGCTGCTGCCCTTTTTTAGAGGATCTGTGTAAGATGAGCTCCACTGGATAGGCAGTGCAGGGAGAGTCCTTGGTGCCTGCCACCTCTGAGCCCACCTGAGTGGTCAGGAGCTGTGGTTCCTATTTTCAATGAGATGGTGAAGGAAAAGGGCTGCCCTGAGTGCTGACGTGGGGCAGGGTCAGCCTTCTGCTGCAAACTTCAGCTTCCTTCTGGGCTGATCCAGATGGGTCTGGCCAGCACACCTTGATTCCTTGGCGAGATGGGCTCCTCACCCCGAGTCTGTGAAAAGCAGCCTTGGAAACTCCCCCACGTTTCAGCTCTGGCTGCAGTGAAAACCACTGGCTCCGTTCATTTCCCCAGCTGCCTTCACAAGGGAAGGTGGGCTTGCGGTGGGGGCTGCGGTGTCTTTGTCTCTGTAGATAAAGCTGCTGAAAGAAGCTCATTCATCTCCACCCGCTTCCCTCTTATACTCTCTCTCTCTCCTTTTTGGGGGAGGGTGGTGGCGGTTGACACGCTCATTCTGGTTGGGGCAGACACAGCAACAACAGCTCTACACTTGATATTAAATGAGGGCCATCCCTGAACCAAAGTTGAGATCAGGTGTGAGAAAAGGACACCTTCTTTTCTTGTCCTTCCAAGTTGTCCTCCACCCCCATCAGAAAACATATTTCTGAGCTGACCACAGCCGTGTGAACCCAGGCTGGCAGCTCAGGGAAAACCTAGCTGTTGCCTGCTCCATGGGAGCTCGGGGAGACAAGCAGGGCCTTTTCCTGTTTATCTCCGTCTGCTTTATCACGTGTTTACAAAGTAGGGACTTCAGAGACAGACACCAACTTGGGGGCTATCGCAGTTTAATTTGCTGTGTGATCTCAGGCAAGTCAGTCAACTTTTCTGAACCTTTTTCTGGGGAAAGGGACTAGGAATTTTGAAGTATGTCTAAACTTATTTTCCAGCACTGGCATAGTTTTCCAGTAATGGAAAAATCCCATCTTTGGCTCTAGCGCTGCGTAGAAGCTAACTTGTTTTAGATGTGATGGTGGTACCGGAATAGGGTAAGTTTGATTTTTTAACACCCCCTGTCCCCTACCTGTGTCTGGCCTGGAGCAACCTGCAGTTCTGGCTTGGTTTTGTTTTCATTTTAAACTTTGGAAATAGGAATTTCTGGTCCCTTAGTCCACTGCTGTTTTCTTGTAACAGCTCCAGGTGTTATGATGGATTAGGTGCAGTGGAGGAAATCATCTTGAGAAAAAAAAGGCTTTGTCTGAAGCACCTCGTGGAAGCTGGGCGAAAGGAGAGGGCAGAATGATCCGCACGTGCCCTGATAGCCAAGCTTGTCGAGCAGCCCCAGAGCAGGGGCTCCGGTGGTCTCCCTTCTTGTCCTTCAGTGCCGTGGAGCACTGCACTGTAGATTTCTCCTGTGGTGGCCTGGGATCCGAGATTGGGGGCCGTGGAGGATCAGTGAGAAGGAAAAATAGTTAAGCAGCAATGTTAAAACTCTAACTGAAAAAAAGCCTGAAAAAGTACATTGCCCCACAGGCAGCTTATGCAGGTACTTTGGAGGCCTTCTCAGCTACTCTGCACACTTGATGTGATCTTCAGGGGCAATGTGACCAGACACTCCTGCAACAGGAGCCCCAAAATTCAGAGTCACATCGCCTTCCCCTTTGGCTTGTGGCTTGGACTCCGTTGAACCACTCGAGTTCATGTCTTGGATTCATTTGTGGTCATTATCAAGGCCTTTGCTCTTGCCAGTTTCCTTACTAGCTAGGAGGACACACTAGATTGCTGCTTACAGAGAGTGTTGGCTGACCGAAAGTACACTGAGATTTTGCAGCAAGTAAACCCAGTGCCAGTGAGAGCGGGAGTGGGAGGAGCTCGGGGAAGACTGCAGAAAGGGACACAGAGCACATGTTCCTGTTAGAAACACGACATGTGGTAGATGTTGCTGAGGCCCGGGATGGGCGGCTAAGCATGAGAGTCATCTGGCTCTTCCCTGAGGCCTTTTAGAAGCCCGAGGGCAGGGGAGGAAATCGCCAGCCTTGCCCTCTCTCCCACCCCTGAGCAACTGGAGGACTTGGCCTTTGTGAAAGGAAGGCTCTGGATGTGCTGCCCAGAAACTGTCCCCTGGACTTTCCCTGAGCTTCTCTTTCCTTCCGCAGATGCCTCTGCTATTCATTTCCCGAGAGAGTTCTGAACAGTATTAATATTTTTTCCAAGAAGAAGAAGGGGGTGCTCTGAAGTGCATCATCCCAGTCCTGGTTTGAAGTGCTTGTAACTCGGGACTCACTTGGGTGCCTTCATGTGTACCATCCACTGGTCTTCCTGTCTGCCTGGAGTGAAGAGCGATTCGAAACCAAAGAGCTGAGGGAAAGTCACAGCTGACTCCGTAGGACTGTCCTTGCTGGCTCGCAGCCTGTGCTGAGCACAGGTGCACCGGGTTCCTCGCCGCTCCCGGAGAGCCCACTGGCGAAGGCTTCATGGGGCAGCAGACGCTGACCTTCCGTGGGAAAGCCTGTTTTAGATTGTGAAACATGCCATGTATGTCAAAGTGTCTAAAAGTATGTAGCTACCTGCTACCCGAGAGGGGGAACATTTATATTCCCAAGAAGCTTCTACTTATTTTCCTGTTCTTTTGTTTATTTTTAAGGCCCTGGGTTTTGATGAAATTTATGGGCCTCACTTTTTCTACTTTTTCAACGGAGAAGGTTAGCAGCTTCGTGGGATGCTGGTGGGGTGGAAAGGTGCCTGTGCTCTGGGGCCTGGAGGAGGGTTCCGGCGGTAGGCAGGGCTCTCTGTGGCCTTCTGCAACAGGGGGCCCCCAGGTGTCCTGCAGAAGGGACATGTTCCAGCGTGAAGATTTCTGCAGTCTCCAGTGGGAGCGGGACCCTGAGAGGTGACCTAGGAGAGATTTCATCTGGAGAGATACAGTTGAGGTAGAGCCAAGAATAAGGAAATGGGGAATCAGGCAGCAGGTGCTGCCTCAGCCTCCAGGCAAACAGGCCGAAACACTTGCAAGAAAGTCATCATCAAAGCACACCTAAGTTTAAGGGTGCGTTAAACTTGGCGAGCATCATTGATGAAATCAGAAACATAAGAGGCTAATCAGAAGTGTGCTTAGAGCAAGTTGTAAAGGGTGGAACTTTCATTGCCAAAGAGGAGGAGAGCACTTTCTCGTGAGAGGGCAAGTGCCAGGTCCTGTGTAAGGCCAGGTGCTCTTTGACCACATGCAGTTCCCCAGCCCTGTAAGTAGTCAGGCACAGTGGAGGGTGATGAAGAATGCGGAGGGTGTCTGTTTTTGTCCCACCTGGACCTAACGGGAGGCGCATGGAGGGTCCTTGGGCCTGGTTGCCCCTTCCCCACCCCCTCTGCCTTCAGGAATTTTCAGAGACGTTCTGGACGTGGACTCGGGAGGAATTGTTGGCCAATGGGAAAGCACATGCCAAATGAAGCTGTCTGTTCTGCTGCATGTTGGGTTCTAGATGAATCGCCAGCTGCCCTTGTTCCAGTGAGAACTGTCTTGTAGGCTTGGCATCTACAGAATGTGCTGTTTTTTGTATGTATTTAATTGTCTTCACTGCCAATCCCGTTAATAAGAATCTCTCCCTCAGCAAGGAATTGAAACGTCTGATAGAACCTGAATTAGGGGGTTGAAGTTTTAAAAAATACGTGTCAGGGCTGGGGAAAACAAATCTCAGGTGGCTTCTCAGTGGTGGTCTTGGAGGCCAACTCAAAACTCACGTCTGTTTTCATTTCTCCTCTAAGAAATGGGCTTTGAAATCTTCATAGTTAAGAATGATACGTTCTTAGAACGAGGCCACACTGGACAGGGTCCACCTTCATCAACCAAACACTTAAGCCTCTCTCCATGTTAAGAACTTAAAGCTGTTTGAGGGATCACAGGTATGTTTTGTAACTGTATGAAAAAGATAATATTTGACTTTTTATACCTATTGGCTAAAGGTGTCCAGCCAGGTTAGCTGAATGATGTCCACTTGGAAAACAGCTGGCTGGGAAGACATGGACCTTGACCTAAGCCATTTGTGAGGACAGTCAACACATCCAGGCTCCTGGGCTCTGTTCATCCTTCCCCAGGAAGCCCGATCTTGGCAGTTACTGAGATGACAGACTGAGATGAGGTTTAAATTGCAGCAGGAGAGATCTGGGCTAGACATGAGAAAAAGTTGTGCAACTGAGCTTTGAAATCTTTGGAAAAGGTAATTGTCTAAGGATTAAATCTCCTTTTTAAGATGATCTTGTAGCTATCCATAGTTTCCACTCAGAAATTTATTAAGTAGCGACGGGGCTCAGATGATAAAGAATCTGCCTACAATGCAGGAGACCTGGGTTTGATCCCTGGGTCGGGAAGATCCCCTGGAGAAGGGATTGGCTGTCCACTCCAGTATGCTTATCTGGAGAATTCCATGGACAGAGAAACCTGGCAGGCTGCAGTCCATGGGTTTACAAAGAGTCAGACACGACTGAGCGACTAACACTTTCACTTTCTATGACCATATTGGTGTGAAGGTCTCTGCCCGCTACTATTGGAGGCACAGAGATAATAGTTGATACAGCTCCTGCCCTCCATGTGCTCATTGAGGATTCCATGCAGAAGCTAGTGAAAAGTTGGATAACAGTTTGAGAGAACCATGTCACAAGGCAGAACATGATTAATGGCAAGATGAATGGTGTAGATAACAAGCTCTCTGGGGTTCAGAGCAGGGTGGTGAGATCTCTTTAGACTGGCGTGGTACGAGAGAACTGTATGGAGCAGGGGAGGTGGGTGGTGAAGGGTGGGTTTGATAAGAGGCAGAGAGAGGGCACACCAGGAAGATAACTTTAATCAGAATCTTTTATGCTGGTATATGTTGAGCTGATTCTGCCTAAAGACCCATTGCATGAGGCCACTGGGCCTGACTTGCATTGACTCCAGGCAGAATTCTCTGAGCAATAAAGGAATAAGAAGTTTAAATCAAATTGAGAATGGGAAAATCATTTGCCCCTAAGTTGAAATCTGTTCTTTTTTTTTTAATGTCAGCTGGGTTGCTGGGGAAGAAAAAAATGATTCCGAAAGTCTTTATCACTGTGTTTTTAAGAGAGACAGTTGCACCCGCTCACTCTTCTCCATCACTATGGCCGTGAGCGCCAGACCTGGGGTGACTGCTCCTCTCCTGCTCCAGCCCCAGGCTCCCCACCCAAGGCTTCTTAAGGGAAATCGGAGACTTCTGCAATGCACTTTTTATCTTGAGAGTAGGACTCTGTGGGTTTTTACAGTGATTAGCTCTTTAATGCTGGCCCTGTTTCCATAGAGACCCTATAAATAGAGGAACGTTGGCGACCTAGGCTTGCTGAGGCTCACAGTGACCCAGTCACCCCATTGAACCCTACCTGCTGAACCAGTGGTGGGTCAGAGGTCATTTCAAACCCAGCTGGGAGGAGCAGCAATGCAGTCAGCTGCCAGGTGGGGTAATTAGTTATAGGTCAGCATCACTTTTAAAGATCCTTTCAGCATTAATGGGAGTTGTTAAGAACACAGGGACTTGGAAGAATTAGAAGCCACTTTTGGCCATTTTTAACCAGATGGTACCAAAGTCACTGCACCCCAAAGCATTTTGCTTGATCTCAAGCAGCTGTGTTTGCAGCTTTTGGAGCAGACTTCCCCTTTTGGGGACCCACACCCAGGGAGGAGAATGGATGAAGCCTAACTGTTCAGAGACCACAGCCTTCTCAGGAAGGATCTTTCGGAAACCATTTAGTCCACCCTTTCTTCCTGAGAGGATGATGGCACCCCAAGGAGGCGGGGCCCTTCCTGCCCTTAAAGACGATTCAGGGGAGGGCAGCAAACGTCCCTCGTTTCCCTCTGCCGGCGTGGGCACCTGGCCCTGGGGCGCTCTGCATTCTGCCTCCCTTCTGGCCTCTGGGCAGTTGTGGGACAGCTTGTGCTCATTCTCGTGGATCAGGAGAGCTGTTTGTATCCCACCTCTCACTCCGAAGCAGCTCAGCTCTCTTCTCCTAATAAATACATGGCTGCGTTCAGCCACCAAAATGGCTCCTGGCAGCTGGGGAAAAGCAGGAGTCAGTGTGGAGAAGCAAGTGACATTTAGTAGCTGGAACCTGTTAGTCAGAGCAGGTGGTGCTTTCTGCTGCGTTGGTGGCTGAGTTCCCTCAAGCTAGTCACCATGGTTTTCCTCATTTCCAAAACTTGAGGCTGGCTATGTGTGTATGCTGGGTTTTTTGTTTAGTTTTTTTAAATACTTACCATGTATGTCAAAACCCCTTAACCATCTCCTCTCTGACACCCACATGCATGTATCACTCTGCTCTCTTGCCTTGCACTTTGTGAGGAAAAACCCCTTCGTACGGAGCCACCTCCCTCCGCCCATCATTCTTTGTCTTCTTCCCCACCATGGACTTGAGCAGACTCCTCCGTGCTGCTGGGACAAAGGTCCTTGGGTCATCCTGTCTCTCCTTGACCTGCAGAATGGAGGGCAGGGTGGGCAAGGAAGACCTACGCTGGTTACAGGTCTTGCCCGCGTCCCTCAGTGTAACACGAGACGATGCACCGCCGCGGTTCAGGGGACTGAGCTCCCGTGACTCAGGCATTCTGTTCTGTTCTGATCCTGCCTGTGACGCTGTTCTGTTGTTGGTGTTGTTCAGCTGCTAAGTCGTGTCCAACTCTTTGCAACGCCATGAACTGCAGCATACCAGGCTTCCCTGTCCTTCACCATCTCTGCATCTTGCTCAAACTCATGTCCATTGAGTCAGTGATGCCAGTTCTCTTCTGGGACCTGTGTAAATACTGTGTCTGCTTTAGTCTCGGAATCGGCGTGTGAGCCAGTGGAGGCTCATTTGAGTAGAAGTTGGAGACTCTTCCCCGGGAATGGGATGAGCCACTTAGCTGTGCTCTGCTTACATTTCTTCATCTGTAAAATGGAGACACATCCTGCCTCCCGGGCTTGCACTCATGTCAGGTGAGAAGGACAGCATACGTCGGAAAGCACCTTGAAAAATGCTGTCGTGTGATGTTCAGAATAATCTGACCACGGTGTTTTGGATGCAGAGCAACATGGCAGACCGTGGTGGCTGCTGTCCCCCAGCACCTACCCCGACCTCCCGGGGCTCAGGGAGAGGAGATGCCTCAGAACTCTAGTGCCGTCTTTTGAAGGAAATCTGTATCTGAGTCAACGTGGAAGAGGGGCCTCAGTGTTGGAGAAGCTAGGCTGGGAGTGCCAGGGAGGGAAGGAAGAGGCCTGGAGTAGGATGCTAGAAAGACCGTTTGTAATAGGTAATGTGACCACTTGGCAGAAGTTGCTGGGCAAGTGCCAGAGCCAGCTGGCCCCATCCGTGATGTCTGCAGGAAGGTCTGGTATCAGCCTGGGCCCGAGGAGGGGGAGGGTGTCCCGGCCTGTCTCTGGTCCAGAGGCCACAGGATCTGGCGGTTTCCAAGTCTGGCAGAATGCACGCCTCAGTCCGGCCTTCCTTGAACGTGGTGGTTTTACCTGAGCCGACTCTGCCCCGGGCTGGCCCTGGAGACAGTGGCTCTGTGGGGAGACTCAGCACCTCCAGGGCTGCCCCGGGATTAAATTCTTGAGGAGTGGTGGTGGTCACCTTCATCTCCTCACCTAAAAATGGAAATGTTGCTGCTGTTGCTTTTATTAGTTTCTGGGAAAGTCGAGTGAGATCATGCAGGAGAAAGAGCATGTTGAAAACTGTAAACCCAGTGAGCTGTGGTGATAAAACTTATCTGGTCTGTAAAATGGGTGTTATAAAGGCCCCACCTACTTTGAAGATTGTGGGACTATTCAAATGGGGTGAAAAATGAAAATCCTCCACTTTGACACAAATCCACAGTAGTGTGCACAGTTACTGACATCAGATGTAAGTGCAGCTGTCTGCACAAACCACGCTGAGGTGTCAAGTAGCAGTGAGAGTGCTGCTGCACTGTGCTTAGTCGCTCTGTCGTGTCCAGCTCTTTGCGACCACATGGACTGCAGCCCGCCAGGCTCCTCTGTCCATGGGAATTCTCCAGGCAGGAAGATGGGAGAGGGTTTCCATGCCTTTTTACAGGGCATCTTCCCAATCCAGCCCGCCAGGCTCCTAGTCCATGGAATTCTGGCCAGAATACTGGACTGGGTAGCTTTTCCTTTCTCCAGGGGATCTTCCCAACCCAGCGATCAACCTAGATCTCCTGCATTGCAAGCAGATTCTTTACCAGCTGAGCCACAAGGGAAGCCCAGGAATACTGGAGTGGGTAGCCTACAGTGAGAGTGGGGTCGGCTAATACAGATCTGAAGATGGTTTTCTCTTGGTGTCTGCATGGTTCAAGTTTTCTCCTCTGTAAGTTTGTTTCTAGAAAAAAAGAAAATCCAGTACTTGTAATCCTTTGGAAGGTTTCCTAGCTGACAGGCTGCCTCCCGAGGACGTTCCTTACAGATGAAGACCTCCTGTAGCTCATGGAGCCCCAAGTCGCTTGATTCTGAGTTCCCCTCTCAGGAGTTAAGGGTTCCGCTGGCCCTCCAAGTCCCAGCCTTCCGCCTGCTGGCTCTGAAGTTCTCTGCTGAGGGTCGGCCCCCACGCAGAAGCAGTGGTCTGGAGTTATCCCGCACGTGGCCAGGCAGTAGGCTGCCCCTGTCTGAGCAGTTCTGCCTGGGGAGCAGGGGGAGCACCTCAGGGGCAGGACTGTGAAAGCCTGGGGCCAGGGCAGCACGGGGCTACAGCGCCCCCTTGGTTTGCTCCGGCCTGTGGACAGCTGGTGCTGATGTGTATGCGGAGGAAGCTGTCACGTACTGCCTGCACTGCAAGGTGTGCCCGTAGACGTAGTTTGTGCGCTTTTTTACATTTACCAGGTTATTATGCAGGATGCAAATGAAGAGGCACCATGGGTGCGACTAACCTGAGTGCACAGGTTAGGCCCTGAGCGACTAACCTCCAGTGAAGATGTTTGGAAGGGTCTTGGGTACAGGAGTTTCTGTTGCCCTGGAACTGGGATGTGCCACCCTCCTGGCATGTGGAAGTGTTCATCAACCTGGAAGCTTCAGTAAAGTTTATTGCTATGTCAGAAATGAGATTGGCTATAAATAAGAGAAAATTATTCTAAAGTTGTATAGGTAAAGATAGGCTTGTTTATTTCATGAACGAAGAATTCCAGTGTAGGCATCCACACCCGGTTTGGTGACTCCACAGGGTCATCAGTTAACAGGCATATCCCTGGGGGCTTTACCAAGATGGGGTTGGTAAAGCATGATCCAGGCATTACCTCCACATTCCAGGTGGGAAGAAACAAGAAGGGCTAGTGCCTTTATTAGGAAAGCAAAAGTTCCCCCAGAAAGCTCATTTTGCTTTTCATTGGCCAAGACCGTGTCATGTAGCTACCCCAGGCTGCCAGGGCCTCTGATGAAGCAAGAATTTTTAGTGTGGTGCAGTAAGGCCATGCAATTTGGGAAGAAAGGAGAATAGGTATTGGGTAGGTGATTAACAATATCTGCTACATAGTATAATCTGATTGCATGACCCTGATTTTCCCAAGGAGCATTGCAATGAGGCATCCTTTGGGCCAAAAGAGGATCTTGAGGAAGGATCTCATCTAGAAGGAGGGAGGTCTCAGGGGTGGAGGGAGAATCCATCCAGAGGGATAAAACTCATGAGCCAAGTGCTGCCAGCATGCGCCACTGAGCCCCAGACTGTAGCCACCAGGATACCGTGACCAGTAACCCTGAGCCATGTGTGGGTTATGAGTGTCCCAAGGGAAGCCATGGGGATACATGTATTTGGGGAGGAGAGGAGTGGGTCTGGGTTGCCCCTTTCCCACAGCCATTCACGGGGATCTTCCAGTTTCCGCTGACTGTAGGAGCTGCAGTAGTATCCCAGGAACAGACCCCTTACCTCTGCCCCCAACCAGCTTTGCACTCACGGGGTTCTTCATCCTTCTCCCTTCAGAAAATCCAGCAGCTCTCAGAGGGCTCCATGTTTGGCCACGGCCTGAAGCACCTGTTCCACAGCCGCCGCCGGTCTCGGGAGAGGGAGCCTCCGTCGTCTCAGGACCCGCAGCAGCAGCATCAGCAGGGCATGTCGGACCACGAGTCCCCGGACGAGAAGGAGCGCTCCCCAGAGATGCACCGCGTGTCCTACGCCATGTCCCTGCACGACCTGCCCGCCCGGCCCACCGCCTTCAACCGCGTGCTGCAGCAGATCCGCGCGCGGCCCTCCATCAAGCGGGGCGCCAGCCTGCACGGCGGCGGTGGGGGCGGCAGCCGGCGTGCCAAGAGCGGCTCCCTGGAACCGCAGCGCGGCAGCCCCCACCTGCTGCGCAAGGCCCCCCAGGACAGCGGCCTGGCCGCCATCCTGCACCAGCACCAGGGCCGCCCCCGCTCCTCCTCCACCACCGACACGGCCCTGCTGCTGCCCGACGGCGTCTCCCTCCTGGCGGAGGAGGCCGAGGGTCTCGGTGACAAGGTGAGGCTGGCCTTCAGGGCAGGGGCCGCCGCGCAGGGGGCCTCGGGCCTCGAGGACCTGAGCTGGGGCCTGGCCTGGTGGGTGCGGACACCCCGCCTCTGGGGAACTGTCTGTTTCATGGAAGGAGCCAGAGAGAGGACTAAGCCAGAAGAAAGGGGCGAGCCCCCCCAAAGCCGATTTTTCTTTGCTTAGGAATTTAGTTTTTCAAAATTGTCTTTTGCTTGGGCTGATAGTAATTTTGGTGTGTTCTCCTTAAGCGTGCTCTCAAGAAACAATCCATGCGGTAGTTTGGACTATCATCAACCGTGGTTGTGCCGCTTTCTGCTGAGTCAACTCAGTATTTTTGCACTTTAGTTTTTCTCAATTGAAAATAGAGATAATAGTAGTAGAATTGCTCCAGGATTAAATAGGGTCATATATGTCACATTCTTGGAATAGAGCCGGGTGTGGTATAGTTTTTATTATTACCAACCCAAGATGACAGAGGAAGAATCCATGAAGGGCTGTTTGGAAGGGAGAAAATCTAGTTGGATATTTCTGAATTTCTATGTTCACATTTTCATTCATATACTGAGTATTTCGTGCATACTTGTTATGCGCTATAAGAATGAATGAGCTGGAGGGAACAAGTAGCGGTAGGGCTGTCCTCACTGAATCGAAGGGAGACAGATGGGTGAACAGACAGAACTGGGTGATGAGGGTGTGACAGAGGATGTGAGAACTTGTTGGGGAGGACCTTCTGGAGGAAGCCACTGAGCTCAATCTTGAAGGAGTACAATTTAGCCAGAGGACTGGGGGCAAGTGTGGGGGCCGGAAGGGTATAGTGTACAGAGATACAAGCCGCTGCTGGGGAATGCCTCAGATTCACTACAGTTGGAGTGTCCAGCGCTTTTGGGGATTGACAGGTAGGCAGAGGTTAGGTCACACCAGGTCTTGCCATGTGGAGCCTGCGGGAGTGTGACGTTGTCAGAGGATGTTAGGGAGGAAACTGGCCAGAGGAGGCCCCACTGGGTCTTAGTGTGGACAGTAGATTAGGAAGGGGGGCAGGAATGGAGTCAAAGAAACCATTATTAGAGCTGTCGCTGGAGTCTAGGCCACATCAGTGAGGATGGGAGGGCAGAGACAAACTCAGAGGACCTCTGGCAGTTCTCATCAATGGTACTAGGCAAGAAGGTGGACGTGGAAGATGGAACTGAGCTGGGTGTGGATGAGACTTTGAAGCAAGTGTTAAGTACAATGGAGGCCAAGGACAGAGCTGACGTGTAAGGGACAGCAGCAGGTCTGTAGGAGTGAACCTGGGGAGGGATGATGTTGAAGCACGACAGAGGAGTTTTCAGGGAGGAGGTTTTCAACAAAGTGAAAGGGAGAGTGAAAGGTCAGATCTGGATTTGGACACGTACGTAGATGGTATCAAGCAATGAGGGTCACTGATAACTGTGGCAAGAAACTGGCAAATAGACTGTGGAGATGGTAGAAGTAGAGGGCCAGCTCTTCTTGTGGGAAGAAAGGACAGAATTGGTTGAGCAGTCTGGTTTGTGTTAGTTTTTAAAAGACGGGCAGGGAGGGCTGCAGATCACTTAGTGGGTCAGGAAAAAGGCTTTTTACTTCTTTGCTCAGTGAAATGGGAAGCTGTTAGGTTTTGGACAGGTGAGGGACACCCTTTAAGGAGACGGATCTGGGTGCTGTGTGGAGGCCAGGCTGTGAGCAGGGAGGCTAGGAAGCTGTTGGAAGCCCCAGAGATTACTGCAGGGTGAGAGTCGGGGGAGGGCTGGATTCTGGACTCCCCTCAGAGATCAAACAACAACGATTCCTGAAGGATGTGGGTCAGGGCAGAAAGGGAGCAGGCAGAGAGGGCTCATAGGTTTCAGCCTGGCTGCTGAGAAGAAGAAATTGCCATTAGTTGAGTTGGACCAGCACAGCTGGAGGGGCTGTGGGGGCAGAAATCAGAGCTAGTCTTTGGACATGTTCCGTTTGAGATGACTGTTAAACATCCATGTGGAAATGCCAAATAAGCAGTCAGATGTTGGAGTCTGTAGTCTTGGGAAGAGACCCAGGCTGGAGACAGACTTTTAGGGGTTGTCAGCATATAGAGTATTTAAAACGATGGCCCTGAACCATCTGCAAGCTTAGTTTCAACTGCAGAGACGACTGTGCCAAGAATGAGATCTGGATGTGTCAGCTGAAAGGAAAACGTGGTTTTGTGGAAGGAAGGGAGACCCAGAGGGAACTAGCAGCAGGAATCAAGTTGTTCAGCCCTTCATGAGCAAGTGTTTTTTGTTTGTTTTGGGGTATTTTTGGCCATGCAGCACAGCTTACAGTATCTTAGTTCCCCCACCGGGGCTTGAACCTGGGCTCTGGAAGTGAAAGTGCGACGCCCTAACCACTGGACTGCTACAGAATTCCCAGTGAGCAAGTATTTTATTTGCAGCAGCCACCAGGCCCGCCTCTTGCTGCTGCTGAGTCAGTGGATACCTTTTAAAAGTCACTTTAGAACAATCCTACATCAGGGTCTCTGGTCCTGGAGCCGTTTCACAAGGAGAGAGAATGTGGGCATTGTAGTCTTGAAGCTGTCTGAGCAGATGGAGTGGGTGCACAGCGGGCGCATTTGGAGGCTGTCAAAGTTTGTTGCTGTTTGCTGAGTGGGAATGCAGGGGCCTGGGGGGACGGGAGGGCATCAGCTGGGTAGTTTTTCCATGAGGTTCATGTTTGGTCTTCACGTTGCCCCCAAGATATCCAGGGGGCAGACAGGGTTCTGTGCTTTGTTGCTGGTGGAAGACATGACTGCAGGCTCTTGGGTGAGCTCCCTAGGTGCAGGATAGAAATGGGGAAAATGGTTATTCCGGGGACTGTTTTATATCCTTATTTAGAAGGTTCATCCTTCCAGAGCTTCGTCGTCTGTGTTGTTCAGTCGCTCAGCCACGTCCAGCTCTTTGTGACCCCATGGATGACAGCATGCTAGGCTTCCCTGTCCTTCACCATCTCATGGAGCTTGGTCAAACTCATGCCCATTGAGTCGGTGATGCCATCCAACCATCTCATCCTCTGTCATCCCCTTCCCCTCCTGCCCTCAATCTTTCCCAGCATCAGGGTCTTTCCTAACGAGTCGACTCTTCGCATAAGGTGACCAAAGTATTGGAGTTTCAGCTTCAACATCAGACCTTCCAATGAATATGCAGGACTGATTGCCTTTAAGCTGGACTGGTTGGATCTCCTTGCAGTCCAAGGGACTCTCAAGAATCTTCTACAACACCACAGTTCAAAAGCATCAATTCTTTGGTGCTCAGCCTTCTTTAGGGTCCAACTCTCATATCCATACACAACTACTCGAAAAACCATAACTCGAAAAACAATAGCTTTGACCGTACAGACCTTTGTTGGCAAAGTAATGTCTCTGCTTTTTAATATGCTGTCTAGATTGGTCATAGCTTTTCTTCCAAGGAACAAGTGTCTTTTAATTTCCTGGCTGCAGTCACCATCTGCAGTGATTTTGGAGCCCAAGAAAATGAAATCTGTCACCGTTTCCATTGTTTCCCCATCTATTTGCCATGAAGTGATGGGACTGGGTGCCATGATCTTAGATTTCTGAATGTTGAGTTTTAAGCCAGCTTTTTCACTCTCTTTTTTCACTTTCATCAAGAGGGTCTTTAGTTCCTCTTCGCTTTCTGTCATAAGGGTGGTGTCATCTGCATATCTGAAGTTGTTGATATTTCTCCCAGCAATCTTGATTCCAGCTTGTGGTTCATCCAGCCTGGTATTTCTCGTGATGTACTCTGCAT
>SJYV01043672.1:272395-300531 GCA_006410875.1 Neotragus pygmaeus
TGGACTGGTTGGATCTCCTTGCAGTCCAAGGGACTCTCAAGAATCTTCTACAACACCACAGTTCAAAAGCATCAATTCTTTGGTGCTCAGCCTTCTTTAGGGTCCAACTCTCATATCCATACACAACTACTCGAAAAACCATAACTCGAAAAACAATAGCTTTGACCGTACAGACCTTTGTTGGCAAAGTAATGTCTCTGCTTTTTAATATGCTGTCTAGATTGGTCATAGCTTTTCTTCCAAGGAACAAGTGTCTTTTAATTTCCTGGCTGCAGTCACCATCTGCAGTGATTTTGGAGCCCAAGAAAATGAAATCTGTCACCGTTTCCATTGTTTCCCCATCTATTTGCCATGAAGTGATGGGACTGGGTGCCATGATCTTAGATTTCTGAATGTTGAGTTTTAAGCCAGCTTTTTCACTCTCTTTTTTCACTTTCATCAAGAGGGTCTTTAGTTCCTCTTCGCTTTCTGTCATAAGGGTGGTGTCATCTGCATATCTGAAGTTGTTGATATTTCTCCCAGCAATCTTGATTCCAGCTTGTGGTTCATCCAGCCTGGTATTTCTCGTGATGTACTCTGCATATAAGTTCAATAAACAAGGTGACAATATACAGCCTTGACTTACTCCCTTTCTCAATTTGGAACTAGTCTGTTGTTCCATGTCTGGTTCCAACTGTTGCTTCTTGACTTGCATACAGGTTTTGCAGGAGACAGGTCAGGTGGTCTGGTATTCCCGTCTCTTTAGGAATTTTCCACAGTTTGTTGTGATCCACAGTCAGAGGTTTTAGCGTAGTCAATGAAGCAGAAGTAGATGGTTTTCTGGAATTCTCTTGTTTTTTCTATGATCCAACGAATGTTGGCAATTTGATCTCTAATTCCTCTGCCTTTTCTAAAACCAGCTTAAACACCTGGGAGTTCTTGGTTCGCTTACTGCTGAAGCCTGGCTTGGAGAATTTTGAGAATTACTTTACTAGCATGCGAAATGAGTGCAGTTGTGCAGTAGTTTCTCTTTGGCATTGCCTTTCTTTGGGATTGGAATGAAAACTGACCTTTTCCAGTCCAGTGGCCACTGCTGAGCTTTTCAAATTTTCTGGCCTATTGAGTGCAGCACTTTCACAGCATCATCATTTAGGATTTGAAAGAGCTCAACTGGAATTCCATCACCTCCACTAGCTTTGTTTGTAGTGATGCTTCCTAAGGCCCAGTTGACTTCACATTCCAGGATGTCTGGCTCTAGGTGAGTGATCACACCATCATGGTTATCTGGGTCATGAAGATCTTTTTTTATAGCTCTTCTGTGTATTCTTGCCACCGCTTCCTAATATCTTCTGCTTCTGTTAGATCTGTACCATTTCTGTCCTTTATTGTGCTCATCTTTGCATGGAGTGTTCCCTTGGTATCTCTAATTTCCTTGAAGAGATCTCTAGTCTTTGCCATTCTGTTGCCTGATTAATCCTGATGACATCTCTGTGAAGGTGCCAGAGCAGTACTGTTATCTCCATTTTATAGATGAGCAGACTGAGGTCTAGAGGAATCAGGAGGCTGCTTGCCTAAGGGCACCTGGCTGGTCTGTGGCAGAGAGGCAACTAGACCCTGTGTTTCTAGCATGTCCACGAGACCAAACTGAGATCAGAAGTCTCTAAACCCGCCAGGGACCTTCTATGCAACACCCGTGGGGAGCGGGTTGCCTCCGCCCAAGGACAGTGACTTTATCTCACGGTTGCCATTTCCCTTTCTGTGTATATCCCTTCTGACCCAGTACTGTCCCCCAGGAATGGGTGTGGGCCTGGGGGATGCTGAGAAGAGAGGGTGCCTTCATGTCCTGTGGAAAGGGATCTTCTAGGCATCAGCGAACCCTGCGTGATCAGCTGACTCCCTCAAACCCAGAGGCCCTTGGCTGGTGTGCGAAGCTGGTCCTGCCCTGGTCTCTGGGCGTGAATAGAAGGGATTCTTCTCTCTCTAGTAAACATAGCCCCACATGCTCTCTGCAAGCTCCCTGGTGATTACTAGCATCTATTTTTAATTCATAAGCCTCCCCCACTACCCACACCCCTTGCCATTGTTTAGAAACCAGCAGCTGACTTTCAGCCCAGAGCTGGCCCTGCCAGGGGTTGAATTGCCCATACACCCTGGAGGCAGCTTCAGTTCCTCGGCTGTCCTGAGAGGCTCAGCCCAGCTGCTCCCTAGCAAAGTGGGGCACCTGGCGCGCCATGGAAGGCAGGGCACAGCAGAGGCACAGAGAGGGGTTCCTGGTCCCAGGAGGCAGCTCAGCCCTGGTGGTGTGGTTTGCCTCCAGATCCACTTTGAGATTGTGCCTTAAATGATTCCCCTTTCAAAACAGAAACAGATTGTCATCTCAGCCTCACCATTCTGCTTTCTACTATTGGTGTGACACTGAGCAAGATAACCACTCTTATATCTGGAAAGCAGATACATGAAGTTATCACCACTGGTACACTGGGACACTGGCAGATGAGCAGGCAATGTCATCCGGGTTCCCCGTTTGCGAGTGGTCTTAGCCTCTGGAAACCTGGGCCCTGGCTGTTTCAGCAGGAACCTCTGGTGGTATGTGCAGTGGCAATAGTTAGGCTGCTTGGTTCCTCAGCAGAGAAGTCTCACCCCTCTTCCCAGCCTCTCTTTTGCTGAGCAGCAATTCTTAGAAAATGTAGTGCACTGTCAGGAAAGCCTAGCAACTCTTCTGTCCTGCCTTGATACCCTGCTCCCAGAGTTTCAGAGAGTGGATTCGTCGTCGCAGGGGTCAGAGACTCGTTTTTCCTTTCTCCCAAGTTGGGCTGGGTCATTGCTTTCCTCTTGGCCTTGTTCAGAAGCTCTCTGTAGCTGTTGCTTCATGGAAGTCTTGAGCTGGGTGCTGCGGTGGGAGAGTCTCTGGAGAGGGAGAGCCTGGCGTGCTCACAGCTCACAGCCGGCTCTACCAGCCTGGCCCTGACCTTGCCCTGGTCATCCTGCCCTGTCTGTGCAGAGAGTCTAGTCCTCCTAAGGACGAGGCCGGCATGGGTTGGGGAGTGGGTGTCCAAAGCTCACAGAGGGTGTCCAGAGCCTTAGGAGACTGGTACAGATTGCCCAGTGGCCGGAGGACTTTAGCAGCAGGCCAGTCTGTGGCCCCTGGCTTTGAGGGCAGGTGGGGTGGGAGAGAGGCCCGGCGCTGCGGGGAGGGCATTGAGATGATGTCGTCATGGACCTTCGCCGTGACCTCACCGAGGTGTTATCTCTAGGTCCCAGATGGGGAGGCCGGGGAGGGGCAGGGGCCTCCGCCCATCACGTAAACCAGAGCTCTGGACAGCCTGTTTGGTACACTCTGGCCAGATTTATCCAACAACAAGATTTCCACTCTGCCCTGGTAAATACGGAGCATAAACAAGCACCCCTGTTTACTGGCAGGAATGGCAGGTGAGGGGCCGCCCTCAGTCCTAGGCTGCTGCCAAGAAGACAGATTTTGGCAGGTGTCGAGGGGCCTGGTTTATTTATGGCTGGGAGCCGGTTCGGAGGTGGGTGGGGCCTGTTTGGAACATGTCCCCCAGGCGCGGGGAGGCTGGCCTGTTCGTCAGCAAGGCCTGCTGACATGTGTGAGCGGCCAGGTTCCCTGAGAGGCCGAGGGCCCCGTCTGCCCACCCGTCCACACCAGCGCGTCCACCTTCACAGCCGCATCAGAGTCCCTGCGTGCACGCAGAGTTTGCCAGCCCGAGCTCGCCACCAGTGGCCGGGAGGACGGCTGCCCTCTCCCGTCTCCTCCTCTTCCCTCCTCGCTTCCTCTGTGTGTGGGGAGGCTCCTCAGACAGGGGGCACCCAGCCCAGCCCAGCGGCCTCTGGCTTCTGGCCGCTCGCCAGGCCCAGGCCAGTGCCTCCGTGCTTCGGCGTGAACTGCTGCTCCCCGTCTCAGTGGCTGCTGCTGCTAAGTCGCTTCAGCCGTGTCCAACTCTGTGCGACCCCACAGACGGCAGCCCACCAGGCTCCCCCCTCCCCGGTCCCTGGGATTCTCCAGGCAAGAACACTGGAGTGGGCTGCCATTGCCTTCTCCAATGCATGAAAGTGAAAAGTGAAAGTGAAGTTGCTCAGTCGCTTCCGACCTTAGCGACCCCAGGGACTGCAGCCCACCAGGCTACTCCGTCCATGGGATTTTCCAGGCAAGAGTACTGGCGTGGGGTGCCATTGCCTTCTCCAGTCTCAGTGATTAAAAGCCCCTATTTCCCAGTGTGTCTGTGGGATCTGGTGAGTTAAGACGTTCTTCCTTTAGTCTGATTTGAGTGCCTCGTGTTCAGGTGAAATCCCTGTGCTCTTTAGGGGTCCTCTCCAATCAGGAGAGAGGTCAAGAAAACGGAGGACTCTGCCCCATACTCCCCGCTCTGACAGCAGAGGTTGTACGCAGCAGCCTCTTTAGGGCAGGATTTGGGCCTCAGTTGGCCCAGGAGGCCGCCGGCCTTTGGAACTAGCCTTTATTCATCTTTTCTGCACTGACATCCACGACTCTTTCCAGATAGAAAGTACCCAGCGCTCCCCAGGTTAGCTCTGGCTTCTGGGAATACAGCATCCCCCCTGGGTACGGGGGTGAAGCTAGATAATGTCCAGCTTACCTGGCAAGGCCTGGATGGCATGCCTTCCCACCGCACCTGACTCCAAGCCCTGCCCCAGCGGGGTGAAGTGCTTCCAGCTCAGACACAGGTGGGAGGCCCCATCAGGCCCAGACTTCCCCCTCAGGAGCCTCAGCCCTTTGCACCCGGCCCAGTGCCCAGAGGGCGGTGTGCCCAGGGCTTGGGTGTCAGCCCCCAACGCCCATGCTGATGATAGCGGCAAGAGGAGTCTGTGTCTTCGGCTCCTGCTGATGGGGAGCCAGCACTGGTGGTGTGGGCCGGGTCACAGGAGCTGGCCCGGGTCTCCCCCGCCACCGGGCACATTCCTCTGTGGACCCAGCACATCCCTAGGACGTGAAACCTGACCCTGGTCCCGTCTGGTGCCAGATGAGGCAATGGAAATACAGTATTGTTTACCGGATCCCTGCTCTGCCTCTTGTTGCTCTTCAAAGGCACAGTTTTGGCTTTGTACCTGTGCTGCAGGGCAGAGGACCCTGAAACGGAAGCAAGGAGGTTGCACACACCCCACTGCTTTTCTTCTAGGCTCCGAGGAACCCAGGGCTCCCCCGAGCTGCAGTGGGGGCTGGGGGCAGGGAGCGAAGTTCCGGGAACAGGAGCCTTCTCGGACCTCCGTCCCTCTCCAGTGAAAGGCCCCAGGGTGTGACAGGCGGCGGGTCTGAGTGTTCTCTGCCTCCCTACCCCTCCACTGCCACAGCCCCTATAGCCGTGTCCTCCACACTTTGAGCCTGCTGCGCCTGCGTCTGTCATCTCTTTGGCCTTCCTCCAGGTCTGGATTTGGGAAGTGTGCTCGCTGAGTCCTTTTCAGCCTCTTCAGGTGCCCCACCACTGGGACCCTGAGCTGGGCAATATCCATAGCTAGTGAATAATTCAGTGTGCTCCGCAGAAGCTAAACCAGATCCTAGGTGATACTGTAACCACAAGGCCTCCTCTGGGTGGCAAGAAAGGCGAGCCCTGCCCTGCAAAGGAAGGTGCTCTGTAGTGTTAGCCTCATTATATAAGGTTTCTTCAGTGCCCGAGAAGGCGGCTTCAGATGCAGATATAATCTGGGCACTGTGCCTGTCTGCTGGCTTTGTGGGCACCCCCAGTCCATGCCAGCCCTGGCCTCTGATGCGTCCCTCCAGCGTTGGGCAGCGTGCTGCAGTTTGCAGACTGCTTTGCTTCCACATACATTTCTCGTTGAATTCCCGTCAGTTCGTGGTAAACTCTGATCCCCTGAGTCAACAGGATGCCCCGAGCGTTCTGTGTTTCAGCCCTCTGCTCCTAGAAAGGGGTCAGCCTAAATTTTTCTTGGCAAGTAGGGTGGGGTGGAGGGTGCTCTGCTTCCTCAAAACTCCCCCAAAAGGAGAGGCTGCTTCCTCTCTGGGTCACTTTCTTCCAGGCCTGTCCCCAGCATCGCCTCCCCCAGGGAAGTCAAGCGGGTATAGGAGGCGTGGAATCATCCCTTTTCCCTACCTTCCTGGCACCAGTTCTGATTTTCCTAAAAGTGAGCTCAGGTGTGTGGTCGTCTCCACTGCCCAGCGTCTGGCTCGTGACCGTGCCTGAGCAGGGCTCTGTAGCACGAGTGTCCATGGCGTTAGGCAGGCTGGGAAGCTGAGGGCGGGAGAGACTGCCCCCTCCCTGGAAGCAGCTGCACAGCGGCGTGGCGTGTGTGCCCGGCAGCAGTCCGACCTGGCTTCCCTGGTCTGCTTTGCCGGCTCGTGTGGCAGATCCTCTCCATGTGCTCCTGGGAAATACCCCCATATTGGCTGTCCCAGTTCACCCTGGAGAAGATGCCCGTTTCTCCTGTGTGTTCCAGGAGGAAGCAGGGTTCCTGGGTGACTTGAGTTTCTAAGAAAGCGCCCTGACTGGCTGGCTGTAAGAGTATTAGGGGAGGGACCGCTGAGGACTGACCACTTCCTGCCCCTCATTTCTGAGAGGTGACCCTGGAGCAGCGGCTCGCCTTTTATGGAGGAATCCTAACTGGGAGATTTTCACAGCACGTTTGAAGCCTGAAGTTTTTTTTAAGGCCTCACCTGGTATTTGAAATGACTAAATTTAGCTGCTCTTCAGCATTTGTCTTTGCTCCCAAAGCCTGTGACTTCTCAGGTTTCCCACCCTTCAGAATGTGTGTGTGGTGTGTGCTTTCTTCCCTCAAGAGAAAGAAAACCAAGTAGGGAGATTTGAAATAAGGTTTAAAATGTGTGTGGTGGGTGGGGGGAACCTGAAGTATGATAGTAAGGCCAAAGGAAGAAAAAATGGAAGGAAAAAGTGGGCACAGTGTGAAAATGAGAAGAGGAAGCTAAAGGGGACCCGGCAAAGAGAGGGCTGAGGCCTGCGGGGCGTCCAGAGGAAGGCTGGCCCCTTCCAAGGCTATGGGAGCCGATCAGTGGCCTCGGGACGGGGGCTAACGAGGGTGAGTGGAGAGAGCCAGGCACACCTGCGAAGGGCCGGCGCCCGCCCTGCCCTGCCCAGGTGGGGCCCGTCTCTGCCAAGCCAGAGGGCAGGTGGCAGGACGGCCAGGAGTTGGGGGCAGGTGCCCGGGGCACCCCCTCTCTGCGAGGACAGACGCCTGGGGCTCCTGCCTCCGCAGGGCCTGTTGCTTTACTGCAACCCTTGCGCGTCCGCCTGCGCCCCTCCGGCTCTGCTCCCTGTGTAGCCCCTTTCTGGCTTTGTCCTGAGTGCACGCTTCCACGCACCTCCTAGAGTGACTGTGGGGCAGGGGGGTGTATACACACTCATGTGAAGCGGCCTCGGGACTCATGTATTTCAGTAAAACGTAAGATGTGTCAGGAGTTTTCACTCATGTTCCCCTTTGATCCTCAGTGTAGCTCTGGGAGGTAACAGTCGTATGTACAGTTTTGCAGCTGAGAAAACAGATTCAGCTGCAGAGGCTGCAGGCTCAGCTCACCCACCCTCCCCTCCAGCTCCTGATGCCACCAGTCTCGTCCCTGAGGTCTCTTTCTCCAAGCCGCTGCTTTGTGGGTGCTGCTGCCTCTTCTTGCCGTTGTGAAGAGGCGCGAACAGGGCTTGTGGAGGGCACATCAGGAGCAAGTTGGCAGGGTGCGGATTTACATCGGGCCTTCGGACCTGAGCCTCGGCCTTGCTGCTGAAACACAGGTCTCCCCCCAAGGAGCAAGATGTTTTCCTGCAACACATTCCCTTCTGCTGGGACTTTCCAAGCCCCGCTTTCACTTGCTCTGCCCACTGAAGTTGTGGACACTACGTCTCACCTGTACCAACCTGACCCCGGCCCCTTAGCCGGTATGGGATCCGCCGCATCACGGTGCTCTGGGCTCCTGCTCCTCACCCCTAGAACAGGAAGCTCTGCATCCTCGACACGTAAGGACGAGAACTGACACTCGGGGAGAAGGGACCTCGCCCCGGCTGGCTTGCCCAGCAGACGCGCCGCCCCCCCCCCAACTCCTGTTTGTCTCTTCCCTAGCCCTGAGCTCCGCCCTCCTTTCTCCAGCTCTCCAGTTATTGTGCTGGTGGGTGAGGTGTCCCTGCAGGCGAGCTGAGCCTCCCATCAAGGGGATGCCAGACGCCTCCTCAGGGTCTTCCCTGAGGTGCAGTGAGGCCTGGAAGGGACTTCTTCCTGGTGTTTCTGAGCCTTCCTGACACCAGCAGCCGGGAGTGAGATTGCACAGTGTCATGAGACCCCACCGCTTGGCTGACTCAGCCTCCTCCTCGCCTCTGGGCACCTGCCTTCTCCTTTGTCCCTCCCACTGTTTTGCTTGTAAGGAAAGGCTACAAAGACTAGCTTGGCAGAGCCTAGAAGGGAGTGGGGCAGAGGAGGGACGTCCTGAGTGAGAAGTCCAGGCTGCCTCCGGGACTACCTCGGACAGACTGCAGTAGGTGGCGTGCCTTCCATCTCTGCTCAGTGGGGTAGGTCAGGTGGTCCTTACCCACGCCTGTTATGCTAGGCACAGTGAAGGGCCGGGTATAGTTAAGATCTGACCCCTGCATGTCTCAGCATTACGACTCATTTATGCAAGAGGAGCATCGCACAGTGCCCAGAGAGAGAGAGATTCTCAGTCGTGTCCAACTCTGCAACCCCATGGACTGTAACCCACAGGCTTCTCTCTCCATGGGATTCTCCAGGCAAGCGTACTGGAGTGGGCTGCCATTTCCTTCTCCAGAGGATCTTCCCGACCCAGGGATTGAACCTGGGTGTCCCACATTGCAGGCTTTACCGTCTGAGCCACCAGGGAAGCATGAAGTGAAAATCGAGTGCCATAGGTGGGGGTCTTTTACAGATGAGGGGGGCTGCTGAAAGTGTTCCTGACCCCGTGTGTCCCTGACACACATGCTTAAAAAAAAACTGTTAATTGCTCACTTGTGTCCAACTCTTTGCAACCCCATGGACTGTAGCCCACCAGGCTTCTCTGTCTATGGGATTCTCTGGGCAAGAACACTGGAGTGGGTTACCATGCCCTCCTCCAGGGGACCTTCCCGACCCAGGGATTGAACCTGGGTCTCCTGCTTGAGCCGGCCCCCAAACCGGGATCTGTGTGCTGTGCCCACGCTGGGCTCCTGTCCTCGCAGACCCCGGGTCATCGCCACCACGAATGTTTGTACGGCTCCCCCAGCCCAGGGTGTGGGGACTCGTGCTCCTGGTGTTTTGGCTGCGGGCCCTGGCACTGGGGCCTGGAGATAGTACTGGGCCCTTATCTGGGTGCACCTTCTTGAACTGGGGACCGCCCCGTCAGCATGATCCATGCTGATCCTTCGTATTTAAGCCCCGAGTCCTTCGTCAGNTTTGGCTGCGGGCCCTGGCACTGGGGCCTGGAGATAGTACTGGGCCCTTATCTGGGTGCACCTTCTTGAACTGGGGACCGCCCCGTCAGCATGATCCATGCTGATCCTTCGTATTTAAGCCCCGAGTCCTTCGTCAGCCCCCAGTGGGCACAGAATCTGCGTCATCTCTGACTGGTGATCCTGCCGTGGAGGCTGTCCTTGGACCCAGCAGACCCTGCACCCTGCCGGCCTCCTCACGGCGTGCACGCCCCACCTGTGGATCTCTGGCTCTCTCTGCTGGCCACTCGCAGGATTTCCTGCTGGGACTGGCAAGATGAAGTCCAAGGAAGAGGAGAAGGCTGTGAGTTTGCCATCCATCTTTTTATCTTGGGCGCTTTTGCTGGGGGGTGGGGTGAGGAATGGGGAGTGGAAGCCAGTCGTGCCCAGCGCAGAAAGCAGATTTCTAGGATCTCAGAGAAGAGAAAGTCCCTGGGTGAGACTGGCTGCTGTCCTGCAGACCGCCACTGGAATAGGCAGGATGTCTGGGGAGTGAGAGTGCCTTCAGCGGTGGGCAGGGCCGCAGGGAGAGGGGCAGAGGACCTCAGGCTGGCCTGGCCGTGTTGGGTCTGTCAGGGAGCCCCTTCCAGGCTCCAGCCCGTGTGGCTTCGAGGAGCTTGCCTCCGCTCTGGAAGCCTGGCTAGGAGATGTGCTTCTGTTCTGAGGCTGATGAAGGGAGTCCGTGGTGCCGTGCCTGTTTGTGAGGGGGCTTTCTGAAGGCGAGAAGCTCTGCACCCATGCATGAGAGGTGGGAGAGGCCGAGCATGCGTCTGTGCGGGTGAAAGAGGCAGGAACCGAGTCACCACATGCTCTTGTGAAATGCCTGCAGGCAGGAGTTGCTGTCGGTCACACCCAGATGTCCTCCTGCACACTGGACTGAGAGTGGCAACAGCTGGACAGGCGATGTGGGGGGAGGGCCCTCATCGGAGCTCGGTCCCCCTGCTCCGTGATCTCCCTTCCTCCTCCCAGATGGGAAGGAGCAGCCGTGAGCACCAGGGCGGGGGGGATCTCCCTGAGCAATCCGCCCCTAATCCCCAGGCCTGGCCTCAGACTGGAGATGGCGGGTGCAGAGCCCGGGAGCTCCGGGACACCTGCTCGCAGAGCCCGGCTTCCCTTGGCCAGCCCAGTACTGCCCCGGGAATGTGACCCTGGGGGCCTGGCGCTGCCTGCGGAAGGCTGGGCCCTCAGAGCCCCCGGCACCCCGTCGCCAGCCCGGCTGCGCGAAGCCGTGCCCACGCAGGTGAGGCCCGGGCGGGGGCGGGGGCAGGAAAGACGCAGTTTGTCAGATGAATCGGATTCCCCACGTTCTCTCGGGGTGCAGCCCCTTTCCTCTGGTGTCTGCGTGAGAAAGATGGGAGAGGAGGCAGGGCTGACCAGCGGGCCTCCACACTTGGGCCGCTGGACGCTGGCAGGGCCCCCGGGGTTGGGGGAGGGGACTCCAGCACAGAGCCCTGCAGAAACGAGCAGAGCGTGTCACTCCGCTCAGGCCACAGGAGCCGCCGTGAAATTAGGCGGAAGGGGTGAGCAGGCCGCCTGCTGGACAGAAGGCCATTGTGCTCAGCAGCGCGAAAAGAAGCCGCTAAGCCGAGAGTATGGTTCCAACCAGAACCGGGGGTGGGCCTCAAGGAAAGGACTGGCATCCCAGGGCTGGGTGAGAGCCGTGACATTCTGCCAGGCAGAGTTGCCCCTAGGACCAGGGTGGGCGGGCGCCCTTGGGCTGCCGGGGAAGGCTGATGGAAGCCTCAGTGCCCGGCTGCCTGGAGACCGTGGGTACTGCCCGGAACGGGGAGGGAGTGAGTCTCGCCGTCTGTGTGGACTTGGCCCTAGGGTAAAGCTCCTGGTTAATCCGCTGAGGGCGGGGTACCAGGAGGACGGGGCGCTGCATCAGGAGCCAGCCCCTGCTTGGCGCCCGCCCTCGCATCCCTGGGGCCTCACTGCAGGAGGTTTTCATCCTCCTCTTCTCCAGACCCAGGTGCATGTGCCCCTCCACGTGTGCCCCTTTATCTAAACACTGGCCTCCCTGCCCTCGGGAGCAGAGCTGCTTCGGCTCCCAGGCACCAACGGAAGGCGGTGCCCTCCTCTCCTCACTCTTGCCCTCCCCTGCCGGCTTGGGCTGGCAGTCACTATGCTCCAGAGCTGGGGTGAGTGGCCTCACGCGCCTGCCTGTCCATAGCAGCAGGAGAGAGCCCACAGGCCACACCTGCTGATCCAGCCTCCGACTCAGGGCCCAGGGTTGGCGTCCTCCTCCCAGCCTGCTCCGGCCTGAGCGCCAGGTTGGATGAGAGACATCAGGTTGCCTCCCTCCCAGCTTCATCACAGGGGCACCTGCCTGTTTGGGCAGAGGGATGTTAGCTGGCCATGACCGCCCCTCTCCACCCTGGCCTGACTCCCCTCCCTTTCCTTTGGGGAGCCAGTGGAAGAAGAATCCGTGTGCTCTCCATACTGAGAAAGGTGCTCAGATCACAGTCACGGGGCCAGGAGTCAGCAGATGGAGGCATCTCTGCTGCATCACCCTGGCCCACAACCCCGTTACCCTTGCCTGCGGGGCTCTCGGCCTCTGCTGCCCAGGCCTTGCCCAGTGGTAGTACCCTGCGTGGGCTCGGCCCGCCCGGCCAGACCCACGGACAAGGTGGGATGGACGCCTGACTCCATTGCTCTCCACCCTGGAAGGGAACCGCAGGCCACCTGGCCCAGGATGTTGGGGCCACCCTGATCTCCTAAAGGGAAGCAGAGGAGCCACACGCTTTTTTCCCCCTTTTTTTTCCTAAAACAGACCTTAGCATTGGCTTTTCGACTCCTGAACAGGGAGCTAAAACACGAAGGCCCCAACTTCTATGTCAGCCTGCTCTGGGGACCCCTTTGTAAGCAGGGAGCACTCTGTACATGTAGGCAGGGTTGATGTCCCCAGAGAAGGGGAGTCGCAGGCGGGGAGCCTCTGTGCTGTCCTGGGAACCTGGGAGCACAGGTGTGGAGCACGCACTCCTTGCAGGTGTGACTGTGCATGTGGTCCATCCTGAAGAATCTTTATGATGTACTGTTGCTGAGGAAACTGCCCCTGACACGCTAGTGCCCTTTCCCTCTGTACGGAAGGGCTTCATGAGAGCCTCAGAGACCCAGGCTGCCGGGCTAGCATGTGGGAGGAAGACCCGTGTCAGTGGGGTTAACCCGAGGACGTGAGCTCAGGCCCCGGAGGAGCTGGGCGTCTTGGGAGTCTGGGGAGCCTGGGCCGGGAGCCCTGTAATCTGGCGGAGCACCTGATCTGGCTTCACTGGGCGCTGCTGGAAGGGGGCAGGGAGGAGAGTCCGAGGCGCTGTGAAGCCTTGTATGAGGGTGCTCTCAGGGACGTGTGCAGGGGTCTCACCAGGCCAAGAAGACGAGTCAGGAGAGTTGTATCCCAGACGCAGGCAGTGCCTCCACTTCGGCTCTCCCAGAGCGTGCATCAGCGGCTCTGGGACTTCGGTGTCCGTGCCCTCAGCCCTGGCTGTCGGTTGCCCTGAGCAGGGAGCACCACTGCCTGCTGGTAGCCTCCTGGCCGCCTTGTGGGGTAGGGGTCATGGAGGAAGCAGGGCCCACCCTTCATGGCTCGCCTCTTCTTAGAACTTGCCCTGCACCCAACGGCGCTCAGGGATTCGTCGTGGGGCCAGGCACCTGCCGAGCATCCGGCTTCTCAGATGGGAGAGTGGGGAGAGGAGGCCTTGGTGCTGGTGGCTGGGCCTGGACAGAGGGCTGGGGCCGGTGGGCCCTGGGAGTTTTCTCCTGCTAGCGACCTGGAGCTCGGTGATCTGTATTGCTCCTCTTTTGAGGGAGTGAGTTAGAGCTTCTGCTGTGTTCAGAATGTGGCTGTAAGAGGAAGGAGCCAGACACCCTCCTGCCACCCACTCTGTAACAGGACATGGGCTGGACCTACAGCGCGGGCTGGCAGGTTGAGGACCAGGCCTCGCACACCCAGGCTGTGCCGCCCCGTCACCTCTGTCTAGCGCCAGAGCTCTTTCATCATCCCCAGAGGAATCTCGGGCCCGTTAAGCAGCCACTCCCCATTTCTCCCTTCCCCAGCCCCTGGCAGCCGTTGATCTGTCATTAAGAATTTAACTATTCTGGACATTTCATATAAAAGGAATATGACCCTTAGTATCTACTTCCTTTTACTTAGTGTTCCCGAGGTTCATCCGCGTTGTGGCGTATATCAGTCCTTCATTCTTTGTATAGTCAAGTAATATTCCATAGTGTGACTGTACTAGTTTTGCTCACCAGTGATCAGCGGACGTCTGACTTGTGTCCACCACCCTTTGGCTATGGTAAATAGTGCTGCTGTGAACACGTGTGCACCAGCGCTTGTTTAAATACCCACCTTCAACTCCTTGCTGGTGTGCCTAGGAGTGGAGTTGCCGGGTCATATGGTAAGTCTGTGTTTAACTTTTTGAGGAGCCTCCAAACTGTGTTGCACAGTGGGTACACCGTTTGGCATTCCTACTAGCACGGTATGAAGGCTCTGATTGCCCCACATCCTTGGCAGCCCTCGTTATTTCCCTTTTTAAACTGTGGCTGTGCTGGNTCCAGGCTGGGGATGCCAGCGCTGCTTCCCAACGTGGGTCCTCCCCGAGGTTTGCACCCTCCCGCAGCCCATCCCTGGGGCCCCACCTCCCAAGGCTAACTGTCCTGGGCCCAGGGGTGCTGGACCAGCCACCCTGGCCATGACCTGCTTCCGGGGAGCCACCCACTCACTGGCTCTGCTTCCACAGGAGATTTCACAAGCTCTGGGTGTCTCCCTGGGGCAGCAGGCCACCAGGGGTCCCCAAGGAAGGCTCTGACCTGCTCCGGGACAGGCCTGGGCAGGGCTTGAGAAGGGACAGCAGGAGCCCTCAGGCAGAAGTGTTGGAGCCAACCTCCCAAGGAGCTGGGAGCTGCCTTGCTGCCCACCAGCTTCCTAGCCAGAAAATTCTTTGATTGCCTTGTTCTTAGAGCAATTTCAATGCACTGCTGGTAAGACCAGAGTAAAGGCTTTAGAAAGATCTAGCTCTCCGGCTGGTTTGAGCACTCTGATCTCTGGGCTCCTAAGGAAGGCCGAATTCTCTAGGTGCTGCTTTCTTGGGTCCCTTTGTTCTTTTTCGAGTTGAGCCCAGCCCAGGCCCAAGCACTCAGAGTTGAGGTGGAGGTGAGGAGGAGAGGACTTCCCACGAAACTGGGCCTTAAAAACACTCATGCAAGAGACAGGGCACCAGCACAGACCTGTTGTGTATCTCAGTCTCGTCCCCTCCTCATCTTCTCAGCCAGACAGGGCCAGGCCGGGCCAGGCCGGGCCAGGCCAGGGATGGAGAGACCTGGAAAACGGCAGCACACATGCTGAGAAAGAAGGGGCTGAGCAGGGATCCTGTTCCTTCCTCTCCATTTGCTGGTCTTGGAGCGCCTATCACAGCTGGGCAGCCTGGAGCCCAGGTGGGTGGCCCCCAGTTTCCCTGAGCCTTGGGTTCAATGAAATTTGAGAAGCGCAGTTTTGAATACTTACTCTGTGCCAGGCACTGGAAACAAAAAGGAAAGCAAGATAGGGTCCATATCCATAGGGAGCCCATTGCCTAGTGTGGGGACACACACACGGGCACACACACACGCACACGCACACAGATGCGCGCACACGTGCACGCACATACACGCGCGCGCACACACACACACACACACACACAGAAGAGATAAACGCTGCAGCAGAGCTGGGGGTGGGGGGAGGCCCAGGGAGTGTGAGCTCTACTCTGATGAGGAACTTTGAAGAGGATTCTCCAAACACGGGACAAGCAAAGGGCAAGAACACCCGTCAGGCAAGAGGCAAGCAGGGGGAGTGTCCTGTAGCGGATGGTTTCGGTCAGGCCCTGGTTTCGCAGGTGAGGCAGAGGCATCATAGAAGGCTTGCAGGAATGTGCAGTGTTTCAGGCATCATACTGCTGGTCCTCACCCCGGAGGGCAGACCACCTGGGAAGGGGGCTTCTAAGGCCACTCCAGGGAGAAGGAGCAGAGAGAGGGGAAGGGAACCCCACTCCAGAACTTCTGAGGCTTGGGGGTCTCAGAGGGGTTGTCTGTGCTTGGAAGTGAGAGGGAAGGCGCGGGGAGTTTGGGGAGATAAGGCAGGGAGAGCTGGGACAATCTGGAAAACTAGGAACTCAGGGGCTCACATTCAACTATGCTGTGTGGTACTGGGAATATCACACAAACTTTCTGGGCCTTAGGGTCCCTATCTTCACACAAATGGAGAATTTAGGATGGAGAGACTGACAAGGCTGGTGAGTCTGGGAGATTCAGAATGTGTTTCTGTGAAGCAGATTCGAGTGGTGGAGGGGAGGGTTGATTTGGGCGAGGTCTGTGAGCAGGAACGCAGGCAGACAGGAGTCAGGAGACTAGTGTTCCAGCCCTGGGGTCCTAACTGCTGATGCCCAGGGTGGGTGGGAGGCGTCTGAGGGTGTGTGGGAGACCCGGGTTGGCCCTGAAGTTTCTCATGGCCTCCCTCTTACCTTCCCCTGGCGGTGGGGATAAAGATGAGAGAGAGAGGTGCCAGGGTTTTCTTCTCCGCTTGGTAGCTATAAGATCAAACAGGAGGTGGCTTCCATGCAGCCGTCATCTGCTCAGGTATGATTTTGAGGGCGTGGGGAGGCCCCACCCTGGCCCAAAGCCATAGCAATATCAATCCCTTTTCTTAGCCAGGAACTCACAGCTCACAATTCTTTTTGTGTGCATGGATTAATTTTATCTCCATCATAACCCTAGAGGGTGACTAGAGAGATGTCATAAGACTCCCCTTACAGATAGCAAACCGAGTCTCAGAAGGGTGAGGGGAACTTTACTCATGGACACAGCTGGTGAATGGCAGCCCCAGGACAAACCCAGGCTTGCCGACAATGCCACTGCCTGTAATGGAAACCTGATACCCAGTCAGCTTGGGTTGCTACTTACACATACAAATGCAGGTGTCCCTAGGAGAAGTAAACTTTGAGCCCTTCACATGTTAGTATGAATTAGTTTATCCCTCAGAGCACTTTATTTACTCTGCCAGAGAAAAAAAAAGGTTAGGGTAAAAAACATTTTCAAGAAGGAAGAAAGGGAAAAATTTTTTCCCCACAAATTTCATTGACTTTCTATTTTTCCCCAGCTTGAGTCCTTTGAGGCACAGAGCTTATTACCAACCCCAGAGGGAAAAGGCCAAGGAAGATCCAAAGGGACAATGTATTCATCTGTTCACCGAAGGTCTTTATGTCAGAGATGGAAGATACTGAGGTGAACTAGACAAACTCTTTCCCTTTGAACATCTCAAAATCTATCCAGAAAGATGGAGGTAAAAATAGGTAAATGACAATAGAGCTCGGCATCTGCTACAGTGAAGCTATGATCTAAGAAAGAGCATCTAGCTGTCAGAGGAGAGCTGGGTTAGCAAAGTTCTCGTCCCTTGATGACACACCTTTCATACATCGTTTCACCCATGCCCGGGAAGCCTTCCAGCCAGCCAGTCCTTTCTGTTACCTAAGTCCTTCTTGCTCAGCAGTGCCCAGTACTCCTGGCCATTGCCCAGTTATTCTAGCCTGTGACTGCAGCAGCTAAGTGAGGGCCGTGAGGCCTTCATGAAATCTCTAGCCAATGCTCCCATTATATAGATGTGGAAACTGAGGGCCAGAAAGGGGCAGTGACTTGCTCGAGATGGCCACAGTGAGGTGCGGCCGAGTCTGAGCTCTCACTGCAGATGACACACACACCTGGAAGTGTCTGACTGAGGAACCTCTGTACTCTGTACAGGGTCAGAGAAGGAAGGTTAGGTGGTTGAGGGAGGCAGAGGGGGTCCAGACTCCACCCTGACTAGAGGAAGCACTGCAGACAGGGAGAAGAGGGAATGTGGGAAGAAGGCCCTTGTCAGGAGGGGTTCGGATGGGGACAGGACAGAAAGCTTACTTCCAAAGCCCAGCATGATCATCCACTGTCTGTCTTACTGAACCCTCAAAAGCCAGACGTATTTAAGTTAAATGTAAATTAATAAAAATTTGATAAAATTAAAAATTCATTTCCTTCACTGCACTGGCCACATTTCAAGTCTCAGGAGCCACATGCAGACAGTGCCTGCCGTACTGGGCAGCACGGATGGGACACATTTCCATCATGGCAGTGGTGCTGCTCCAGACACTACACGTACAATCTCATTTAAATAGCATTTCCTGAAGATCATTAACACGTTTGTTGTAGAAAACTGGAGAAAACTCCAAAACAGAAGATGCTGTCCACCCACCTTTATCCTTTCTTTAAAAGAAAATTCAAATAATGCACAGTTGGTGTAAAAAGTGCAAACAGTATGAGGGCAGAGAGAGTAAAAATGTCCGTTGCCGGAGGAAAGCCCTGGGGGCAGCTTGGCACACGTGGTCCCGTGTCTGGGCTCAGGAACACGCAAGGCGCTTTAACCAAAGGGAAGCCATTGCGCGGGCTTTGCCTCCAGCAGACTTCCGGCGCCTCCCCACCACTAACCGGAAGTGCTGCCGGCCCTGGACCCAGCGCCCTCTCAGTGGCCCCTGCTGTGGACCCGGAAGCCCCTCTCTCGTCTTCCCTCACCCAGCTCTGCGCCCTGTGACACCTCATCAAGGCCTGGGGTGGGGGTGCTGCGGCCTTTCCCTCACTTGACCCGTCATCTCTCCCAGCCATCCTGGGAGAATAGTGGGGCGGCCCAGAGCGCAGGGCCTGGGATTGGACTGTCGCGGGTGATGTCCCAGCTCTACCGCTCACGGGGTTCCCAAGATCCTGACGGCGGAGGTGACCTCTGAGCCTGTTTTCTCATCTGAAGGTTGGAGACAGCGTTCACCTCAGAGGGTTCATGTGAGAGTTCCGTGAGACGCTAGATGCGTGCTGCAGGACATTCTGCATTTCGAGATGCTAAGCAATTGTCATTTTGCAGGTGAGAAAACTGAGACTCGATGAAACCTAGATACGGGTCAAGTTCCTGCTGGTAGGAGGTGGCAGGAACTGGGGTGCTTTTTTTTTTTTTTCCTGAGCTTCTTTAGCCATGGACTTTATTGTTTGAATATTTGCAATTATTATTCTATACGCAAACATTAATTTCTTACAAAACTCTGTATTCCATATTGCTAGGTCACTTCACTCTTCATTTTATGTCACATTTCCATCAAGAACTATTTCCCCAAATCACAATCTGCCTGATTGTTGTTGTTGTTCAGTTGCTAAGTTGTGTACGACTCTGAGATGCCATAGACTAGCCCACCAGGCTCATCTGTCCATGAGATTTTCCAGCAAGAGTACTGGAGTGGGTTGCCATTTCCTTCTCCAGGAACCGGGGTTCTGACCTCGTGTGTCTGGCTCCGGGGCCCACCCTGCTGTCTCCACAGGCCACCCCTCTCTTTTGCCCCTTGGAGCACCTTCACATGGGCCCACAGAGAAGCAAAGAAACAAGGCTGACAGCAGCAGAGCTGGATGGCGGCCCCAGCCCTCAGGCTTTTCCCTGGTCAGAGGCTGCCCAGCCCCTTCCTGCAGCAGACTCAGCAGCCTGCTGCTTGCATCTGCTCTTCTAGGGCCTCAGTGTCTCCGAACATATAACTGCCCATCATTCTGCACTTTCGCGACCTCCAACCCCAGGAGGCCTCAGGAACCCAGACTCGCCTGGAGGTGGGAGGTCTGCCTGCCCCTCAGAGCAGACCAGGCCCTGGTGAGGGGCCAACCAACGCTTACCTCGCTCACCCCAGGCTCCCCCGGGGCCCTGAGGCAGGGCGTGGCGCTCGACAGGCCTGCTTGATGAGAGCAAGCTTGGAAGGAGGTTTGGGATGGGTGTGGTGGAGAGGGTGCACCAGGCAGGCTCAGGTGTGGTCACCAGAGAGGGGGCACACCTGCCAGCTTCCTCAGCTGTGCCAGACGGGCTGGGCAGCTTCTCCCACAGACTGCGCCCCTGGACTGCCCTGTGTGACCCCCGCCCTTAGTGAAGAGTGGTGGAGGTGGACACACTCCCCTCAACACGGTCCAGGGCCCTGCCCTGCTGGGTGGTGTGTGAGGAGGGGCCCCGGAGCTGTGAGGCCAGGCGTGGGAGACCTGTCCTCACAAGCCCAGCTGGCCAGAGGCCTCGTCTGCCCCAGCCACCCTCCCCCAGAGGCAGCAGGAGCAGACAATAGCCACGGGTGACTCACCAATGAGCCATCTTCCATCCCCACCCCAGGCCTGGCCCAGGACATCCCAGCCTGTCTGTCAAGGGGGCTGGAGACTAGTCCCTTCCTCTGTCCTCACCCAGCCCTGGGTGACACCCTCTGAAGAACATCAGGCTCCAGGAGGGAGGGATTTGAGCGCAGGGGATCCAGGCAGTTAGAGAAGAATTCATTTGTGAAAGCAGACACAGGATCCCAGATCTGGCCTGCTTTACCCTGCCCTGCCCCTTCTCGCCTCTACAAGGCGACACCAACTCTCCCTGAATCCCAGAGGAGGAGTGGTCATTGTCTCTTCTGGGATAGAGCTTGGACCCCACAATTTATTCCCTTCCGCGAGACCAAATAAGTGGAGAGCTCCAGTCTGAACTCACTATTAAAAAATATTTCCTTTTGCTGAGTTTCTATCTGCCTCCCTATAGAAGCCACTAGACACTATTTCAAGAATTTAATATCCACTCCCAGTCTTCCTCTACTCTATAACTCTTTGCTCTCAACCAAAGTCATTCCTCCTACAAGACTGGATTTAAAACATTTTGACACCTTGGCCTATGTCCTCTGGAATCCTTTCCATTTATCTGCTTTTTTCTTGTAACATGGTCTCTAGAATGGGACTTGGCTTTTCAGCCAAAATCAGGCCAGGACAGAGAATAGTACAGAATCATCACTGCCTAAATTTTGGCATGATGTAGATCCCATGAGCTCTGTCGTCTTGCTGGTCTGCGTTGAACTTGGGGTCAGCAGACACCTCTTTGGCGATTTTGGACTCATGTATCTGTTTAGCCATGTTCATGTTGAGTAGGTACACAGGTCACCCAGCCTGTGTGACTGTGGGCTCCAACGATTTGGAGGCCCCTCTGCCTTCCTGGGTCAGGGTTCCCTGGCAGAGTATCTCCAGGGATGAAGCCCAAGGTTCAGGCAATGGCTCTCAACAGATCTTCATTGTGGACTCTCTTGAGGGTCTGATGAAAAACTCGGCACTCTCTTCCCAGAAAATGTACCTTCTCAAATGAAAATATACCCTGCAAATGACACCAGGACTCCCTGAAGAACATCTGGATCCCGGGTTAGGAATCCCCAGCTGGAAGACGGTGCCTGAAAAATAAACTCTGAGATAGCCTTCCGGTTCTAACTGTGGGGTCTGAGGGTTCCCACAAGTTAATAGGCTCTCACACCAGTGCTGTGCTTTACAGCTCACAAAGCATGTTCACACATATGGCCTCAGACAGAGCCTAGAGTACAGATTGCTTGCTAAGTTGCTTCAGTTATATCTGATTCTTTGCGACACTATGGACATTAGCCCACCANTAGGCTCTCACACCAGTGCTGTGCTTTACAGCTCACAAAGCATGTTCACACATATGGCCTCAGACAGAGCCTAGAGTACAGATTGCTTGCTAAGTTGCTTCAGTTATATCTGATTCTTTGTGACACTATGGACATTAGCCCACCAGGCTCCTCTGTCCATGGGATTCTCCAGGCAAGAATATTGGTGTGGGTTGCCATTTCCTCCTGCAGGGGATATTCCTGACCCAGTGATCAAACCTACCTCCCATGTCTCCTGCATGGGCAGGCAGGTTCTTTACCACTAGCGCCACCTGGGAAGCCCAGAGTACAGATTACAATTGAATAAATAGGAGATCAAGGTCCAGGGACTTGACTAAGGTCTTGTAGACAATATGGGCAGAGTCAACATGCTCCTACTCACACGGGGCCTCAGAAGAGCCCACACAGTCTGTCCGCCAGCAGGAAAGACACAACAGAGAAGCGGCTGCACTTGGCCACATGGGAGACTGGTCCTGACGGGTCCAGCAGGCTCCCACCGCTGCTCCGGGAAGACACACCCAGCTACCTCCATGCTGAGCTGTGCTTCTCACAACTTCCATCCTGTCAAAGCACTGCCAGGCTGTGGCCTGAGGGGGAAGAGAGACAAGGGCAGAAACCAGGCCTGGAGCCTGAATCCCAGGAACCCAGTGGACCGGGAAAGAGCCTTTGGACTCTACCTTTCCCTGGGGTGCAGACACCTGGGCAGATCAAATGGGCCTGGGAGGGAGTGGGAATCAGGACCCAGAGAATACCTGAGGGACTAAGGTTTGCATCTAGGCACCAGAAAACTATTTGAGGTCAGGTTTAAGGAATTCCAGCTCCCCTAAAACACCTCTACTTGACCTAGTAAACTCCTCAGCCTGCAACACCCAGCTCAATCCCTCCAAGAAGCTTCCCCGCCTTGTCTGTGATGCAGGGCTTGCCCCAGCCTGTGTTCACACCCTCCTCAGGTACTGTCTGGTCACTAACTGATGCCTGTAATGGGCTGCCCCAGCAGGCCAGGGCTCTGGACTCAGCATCTCCCCTGGCCCCTGGCAACAGGGGCTCGATCCATGTTATTCAGTAAGCTAGACACCAGAAACAAGGAACCGTCTTTGTCTCTACCGGTTGTGTGACTTCAGGTTGGGTTCTAAACCTCCAGGGTCAAAGAAGGCCGGCCCTGCTCACACACGCCCCTTTAATCAGAAGCCAATAATGGCCTTTAGAAACCCTCTCAAGAAGTGTCTGACAGTTTTTCCCAGGCTGGCATGGGGTGAGGGAGAAGGTTCAAGAAAGAAAACTGTCATTTTAATGTCTCTCCAAACTAGGAATATTTTCCTTTGCTCCAAACAACCAGCAGAGATGTGTGGGGAGAGAAAGGATCTGGAACTTGGGAGCATTGCTCTGCAGGCCTCTGGGCGGCTCTCCATCCTCAGCTGGGTTGCAGCCTGGCCTGGGCTGGTGGTTGCTGAGGCAGAGGCCCAGGTTTGCCCTGGGTGGGTGACTCTTAGCACAACGAATTCATAAATTTGTGTTGGTTTTATACACCTGTCTTTTCTACTGGACTTCCTCCACTGCTCTGGAGGGCAGGAATCACATTTTATCCAAATTGAGTTCCTCAAGGCTGGATACAATGCCAAGTACACAGTAGATGCACAGTTACATAGTTAAAGGCCGTTTGAAAAAAAAAAGCATCGTAACCTCCCCACTAGTTTTATCTCTGGGGCACCCTTGCCTCTCTTTATGGAAAGAGCTTCTTAAAGTTTCCCCATGCTGATATGAGGAGGAAGCTGTGACTGGCCTCCATTCTGTTAGCTGAAGGGGTGGGCCTTTCTCCCCTGGGCTGCTCCTGAGACTCATTCTTTGTTTCTGTTTATTTCTAGCCCCAAATATGCCTCTTAGGTTTTCCTGCCACCTGGCCTGACACCCCAACCACCCCAGCTGCACCTCTGCACAGCCCCACCCAGACACGAAGGTTCACCCCTGGCTTCCTGACCCCACTCACTCCTATGGAAGCCACAGCTATTTTTAGCAGAGCTAAGTGACCTCACTGCCTCCTGTTTTTGACATCCTCTGGAGACCTCAGTCCTCGCCTGCCCCCACCCAGCCTTCACCCGGCCAGCATCACTTCCTCCTTTTAACAACAACACGATGCTGAGTTTCACTTTCCTTTGCTTTTGCTCATCCTGCAGCTTGCCTGGGTTTCCTCCTGGAGGCTGAGTGAACCTCAGGCCAGCCCAGGGAAGATTTTGCTGCTCCTACCCTCTCCAGGCTGGCACCTCCAACCTTAAGCATTTAGGGCCATCAGGCCCATTCGTTTTTGTTAAAAGTTGTCATTTCTCCATCTGTTTCTGAGTCAGGATCCCAGAATCTGATTCAAGTTCTCAGCCTGACCTAAATCTTTCCTGCTGTCAGGGTTGACAGATTAGCAAGTAAAAATACAGAATGCCCATTTAAATTTGAATTTCAGATAAATAATACATACTCTTTTAGTTTAGTATGTTTTAGGTAATATTACACTACAGAATTATTCATTGTTTAATTGAAATTCAAACTTAACTGAGAAGAGAATCCTGTATTTTGTCTGGCAACCCTACCTGCTATACTCCTTTTTAATGTTGTAGTCTCTTTACACTCTAAAAAATTATTGAGGACACTCAAAGAGCTTTTATGTGGGTGAAATGATGTTTACCATATTATCAATTAAAACATAAATTTAAAAATATTTATTAACTTATTTTAAAAGAACAGTCTAAAGAAACAATGGCAATAACTCACTACATATTTATACATACAACACTTTTTACCAAAAAAGCTATATTAAAAAAAAAAATTAGTGAGAAGAGTAGCATTGTTCTACATGTTTGCAAATGTTTTTAATGGTTGGCTTAATGAAAAAGAGATAGATTTTTTTTTAATTAAAAAATTTAATTGCAGTAACAAAATACATAAAATTCACCATCTTAACTGTCTTAAGTGTGCAGATCAATTATTAAGTATGTTCACATTGTGCAGAACTAGATTCTTGTACCTCCTCAACATTCAGTCTGCTATAATTCACACACCGTGAAGCTTCTGGAAGATTCCACTGTCCACTCATGAGAGAATGAGAGCAAAAAGGCAAATGACATTTTCACATTATGATGAAAACAGTTTGACCTTGTGTATCCTGTGCAAGGACTTGGGGATCCCCCAGGGGACCCTGACTACCCTTTGAGACCTGGTGCTCCAGAGCAACACCAGAGACTTCAGTGATGACCACCATCTGACTTCCATCTGGGGTGGGTGCAGTATGACATAGCACACACATGGCTGAATGTGATTCCAAGCTGGTTCTCATTTCTGAGCTAAGCGGTAGAGTGGGAGGAGACTGAGGCTGGAGCTTGCCTAGTGCCCTAGCAGGGATGAAAAAAAATGGGCCTAGAAAGACTCGGGACCTAGGGACCTAGCAAATGGCACACAAGCTGTGAAGCAGACCAAGCTGGCTTAGAGAGAGAGAGACAATTCTGCTTCATCTTGAGGCTCTTAGAGACTAAAGAAGGCAAACTCCTCCAGGCAGGGAAGAAACAGTGGATGCCTTTCTCAGGACATGGTCAGTGAACCAACATGCTCGATGCCCCAACCCGCCCTCACCCACGGCTGGGAAGGCGGGAGCTGTTCCTGTCTGATGCAGGCTGCTCATTTTGGCCCTCACCCTCATTTCCTGCCACGACTAGTGGCTGTAGGGAAGGACCTCTGGGCCCTCCCATTTCTACTGAGTGGGCTCAGGGAGACCCTGCCTTGGGGCCGGAACATCATGAACCTTAGTTATGGGCGCTTATTCCTTTTCTGACCAACCTGTGACCAAAGCCTGGGGCCAGAGCCAGCCAGGGGTCTTCCCCTCAGCCACACGAGTGGCCCCATCACAGCCAAGTCCAGGGGAGCTGGACGCATTTTCTGTCCCAGACACACACCCTTAGCACGCTCACATCTGTGCTGTTCATGGTCATCCTGTGGGTGTTATTTTATGGCTTCAACTTTATTATATACACATTCCTTGAGGGAGGGAGCCATGCCTTGACTGTCTTTGTGTCCTCCATGGCGCCTACAACAAAGTAAGGTCTTGATACGTGTTGACAGGTTTATTACCGGGCGAGTTTTCACTGATGTAACTATCAGATTCCCTTTTCTAAGTGGCTGGGGCCACGGGAGCAGGTGGAGGCCCTTTATTAAACATTTATTGAGCACCTTCTCCCACTCCTTCGTTTTCTTTGGGGAGGTGTTGCTTACAAAGCACGTTCAGGAGTCATCCTGTGATATCCCGGGGCAGCAGAGCTGACGTGAGTGTACTGGGAAAGTGACTGTCTAAGTGATTGCACTGTGCTCTGCCTATAGGAGGAATGTGCTAAGCCAGGGAGCTTGTCTGGGGCAGTGTGTGTGGGAGGCTTTCCAGAGGTCTGCTGGGGGAAGGCGCCCTGAACCAGCCACCTGGTGCGTCCTGGCTGAGAGGCTGCCATGCCACGAAGGCCATTCTCTGCCCAGTTTCTCTGCGCAGTTTCCATGCTCTCTGAGTAAGCTTCCCTCTGAATCTCAGCTTCGCCTCGTGTGGAAGCAAGGGGTGGACATGCTCGTCAGCAACCCAAGGGCCTGGTTGGTTTGACAGCAGTTTACAAACCAACAAACCGACGTTCTGGCTGTGTCTGTTCATCTCCTGGAGCTTTGCAAGTCTGCCCCTGAGTCTCCTGGGCCTGTGGCTAGCTAGCAAGGTTTCTGAGCAGCCATGTGAGGCCCAGACCCTGAACTGAGAAAGTGTCTCAAAGGGGACCTGGCCACCACGTGAGACTCTGAGGAGGAACCAGCCAGCTCCCCACAGGTGCCACCCAGCCCACGTCTTCTCCCTTCATTGAGCCCTGCACTTAGAGACAGGGCCAGCCAGGGGTCCTTCAGCAGAAGCGGGGCTCCATGCCAGGGGCTGACCTGCTTCAGTAGGAAGCCAGAGGACCAGGAAGACACTGCAGATCAGGCTGGAAGCGGATTCGGAATCCAGCCAGAGAACTTTGAAAGGTCACTGCACCCTTCCCTCTGCTGCTGGGTGAGGCATGTGGTCAGCTCTGCTGGGCAGCTGGGTCAGCACCCCTGGGAGCTGGTGTCCTCTGAGGAGGGGAAAGCGGGGACGAGCAGGGAGTAGCTTCCACCCGGAAATGGGATTTTGGCCTCTCGGGCTGGGAAAATCCTGCTGTGCTTTTCTGTTTATTAGGGAAGCTGAGTCAGTCTCCTATCTCCTAAAAAGCTGTTGTTTGTAGAATTTCATTGGTCCAAGCCGGCACTCCCCCCTCCCAACAGCTTCCTTTTCTCTGGGGAATTCCTGTGGGGATAGGTGACAGATGGGGGAGGGGGGGGGAATTGGAGAGTGAGACCTGAAATCAGAGCTTTTGCCCATTTATGGACTTGAAGCCCCCCCACCCCAACTCTAGGATGAGTCATTCCCCCAACTCGACCTAAACATCCCCAGAGGGGAAAGGGTGAAATTGAGTCAGGAGATTAGCAGGAGTGAGGAGGGGAAAGCCTGAGAAGCATGGGGTGCTGTGCTCAGTGGCTTCAGTCATGTCCCATTCTGTGTGACCCCATGGACTGTAGCCCCCAGCCGCCTCTGTCCATGGGGTCCTCCAGGCAAGGACACTGGAGTGGGTTGCTGTGCCCTCCCCTGGGGGTCCTCCTGACCCAGGGATCCAGTCTGGGTCTCTTATGTCTAACCTGCAATGGCGGGTGATTCTTTACCCCTAGTGTCACCTTCTTATGAAACACAATCAGTAAGGAGGATTTTAGAGCCAAAAGCAGGCAGAATAAAAGAGAGAGAGAGAAAGAAGTTTGCAACCCAGAGAGGAAGTGCCTGCCCAGTGGCGTGGCATTTCCCTAAAGGCAGCAGCTCTGTAGAGAGAGGTTAAAAGCCCTTACTTGGAGTCAGTCCTCCAACTCTGGTGTCATCAGAGCCACTCACCAGGCCTGTTAAAATGAGGGCTGCATGGAAGCTTGCCCACGATCTGAAGCAGGAAGTTCTGAAACAGCGGAAGAGAACTGGGAATCCGGGAGCTGGCTTGTTCTCTGGGGCCTGGGTTGTACAAGGCAACTCCCCTCCCCTCTGCCAATGTCAGAGGCAGAGCCCTGGCCCAAGAGTGACATTTCCAACGTGCTTATAAAATCTCTAAAATCCTTAGATATGCGGTCATGAAGTTTCATGGCTGGATGGTTTTGAGAGGTCTTTTAGCACAGCCCTCTTGTACAGGAAGACAAAGGACGATACCCCGCAGTCTTCTCCTTCCATCCCTGGGAGAAGCCTGTGTCTTCCTCAGGAGGAGAAAGTCAGATGCATACGGGCAAAACCACCTTCCTGACTCAGCAATATCCATCTCCTCCACTGTCAAGCTTTCACAAACTGATCAGCCACAGAATAACTGCTTTCCTAGTCAATGCGTGTGTGCACACTAAGTCGCTTTAGTTGTGTCTGTTTCTGTGTGATCCCACGGACTATAGGCCCCCAGGCTTCTTTGTCCATGGGGATTCTCCAGGCAAGTATACTGGAATTGGTTTCCATGCCCTTCTCCAGAGGATCTTCCCAACCCAGGATGGAACCCGTGTCTTTTACATCTCCTGAATTGGCAGGCAGGTTCTTTACCACTAGCACCACCTGGGAAGGCCTTCCTAGTCAATGAAATCCAGGAATCTTTAGAACTCAGGGACTTCAGAGATCAACTAAGCTGATTTTCCATCCAAAGCAGAAATTCTTTCCTAACAACTCCTGTCTTTATCTCTAACTCACATGTCTTTCCGAAATTCCAGACTCCTTATACCGTTCATCTCCACTGGTGATCTGAACGCTCCCTAGCTTCCTGCTTCAGCCCGTCTCTTATAAATGCCGAGGCTGCTTGGCTAACCCTTTGTCCTGGGTCCTTCCAGCTCAGACACGCTCTGGCTCTCAGTGAGTCTCCAGATTCTGACTGGCAGAGCTGAGCACAAGCTCTGGTGGGGTGTGGGCACTATTTCATGCCAAGGACTGCGGTTCCCCACCCATCTCAATTGCCATTTCCCCTTCCCACCAGCCCACCAGAAATGTCCGAGGCAGCCCAACTGGATGGGGTCCCCAGGGGATCGGATGGCTCCTCCTGACGTGCCCGAGGCGGGGGGCTCTCCCCACTGCATGAAGTGGAGCTTCCATGCTCCCCAGCGAGGGGGTTTCCACCCAGGGACAGCCTGGATGGACTTGCCCCAGGCAAGGGCTGAGGGTGTGGAGAGAATTCTGGTCTGGTTTCTGAAGGCC
>SJYV01043672.1:300745-316690 GCA_006410875.1 Neotragus pygmaeus
TGGTTGTCTGGGTTATTCACATTCCGGAAGCGCTGATGTGGCACTAAATATTCCTAGGGCCCCAGACTTCCCCCCTGGGGCTCAGAGTCATCTCTCTGAGTCTACTTTCTGGAATGTTTTTGGTATGAAGCATCTGGCAGGTGAGGGGAAGGGCCCAGCAATATGGAATCCACATCCCCAGAGTCTGGGTCTCCTTAGGGTCTGGTGTAATAGACACTCTCTTCCTACCAGAGTCTCTCTCCCCAGCCGCCTGCCCGCCTCCCCCGTTCCCTCTCTCCTGCCCACTCCTCCTAGCCCCTGGTTTGAAAGAGATTAAGCAAACAAACCTCAAAGAGGACAAAAGATCTAAGTCCTTGAGAATTGCATGGACTGTACAGTCCGTGGGGTCGCAGAGAGTTGGACACAACTGAGCGACTTTCACAGCCACAGCCCCCTTCTTAGACGTTCCAACCCCAGCAGTGCTGGTAGATGTGCTGCTGGAGCTGTGGTGTCCCTTCTCCCATCCTGGCTCCCCACACCAGCTTCTCCCTGTTCTCACTCACCCTCTGCTTTTCCACCTCCCTTTTGAGGCTTTCGAGGGAAGGGGAAGGCATTTGGGGCAGAAATAACTACCTCCAATTGTGCCTAGACAAGAGTGGGGTCTGTACATTTGTAGTTCCATTCACTGATATTCACTGGTATTCTCCCAACTCTCCAAAGCCTATCTAGATTAAATAAATCCCACATCGCCCACTCCTGCTGAGACTTGGCACTCCCCCAGACCTGGATTTCAAGAGATGTGGTTTTATCCCTGGGTGGGAAGATCCCCTGGAGGAGGAAGTGGCAATCCACTCTAGTATTCTTGCCTGGGAAATCCCATGGAAAAATCTGGTGTCGCAAAGAGTTGGACATGATGGAGCAAACTAACACTTTTCACTTTCACCTGGTGGCTCAGGGGTAAAGAAACCGCTTCCACTGCAGGGGAGACTGTTTGATCTCTGGGTCAGGAAGATCCCATGGAGTAGGAATGGTAACCCACTGCAGTATTCTTGCTGGGAATCCCATGGACAGAGAAGCCTGGTGGGCCACAGTCCCTGGGGTTGCAAGAGTTGGATACGACTTAGTGATTAAACCACTATCACCAAGTGTTTGATACATAAGCACTTAAATGGTAGCCCCTGTTACCTCCTAAATTGCAATTATTCTTTTCCATCACCCTGTTTCCCCTTCACCATCATCTGAACTGGCAATTTTTCTATTGAACTTTATTTTTAATACATGCTGGCTTGCTGCTCAGTCTGCATTCTCTTTGAGGTTACGATCTTCTGTGTTGCACCAGCAACAGAGCCATTACCTCTGTCTTTCACAGAGCTTTCACTTTTTTCCTGAGTCAGTGAAGATTCCACGTCTGAACTCTCTGCTTCTTGGGTAATGATTTTCTCTTAAGTTTTTCCTACATCTACCCAGAGTTTGGCCCAGAGCTCTGGCATTGATTTGGACCAAAAACAAAGATATCAGACTGAAGTATCCCATTTGCAGCCTGAACAGTTTGCTTCCTCTCCCATCCTGACCCCCCAGTTACCTGGCCTCCTCACTTCTTTCCCAGAATCAGCAACTTTGCCAGCTTCGCACAAGCAGGGAAGGGGAGGAAAGGGCAGGTGCTCCGCACCAGCAGGCACTGCAGGTTGGCGGGAGGGCAGGTGTGTGTGGAGCGGGCAGCTGGAGCTGGCCAGGACTGGGGCTGTTTGGGGGCCCGCGCACAGCAGAGGCGGGTAAGGCATGGGGGAGGGAGTCTGCTTGGAGCCNGGGTTATTCACATTCCGGAAGCGCTGATGTGGCACTAAATATTCCTAGGGCCCCAGACTTCCCCCCTGGGGCTCAGAGTCATCTCTCTGAGTCTACTTTCTGGAATGTTTTTGGTATGAAGCATCTGGCAGGTGAGGGGAAGGGCCCAGCAATATGGAATCCACATCCCCAGAGTCTGGGTCTCCTTAGGGTCTGGTGTAATAGACACTCTCTTCCTACCAGAGTCTCTCTCCCCAGCCGCCTGCCCGCCTCCCCCGTTCCCTCTCTCCTGCCCACTCCTCCTAGCCCCTGGTTTGAAAGAGATTAAGCAAACAAACCTCAAAGAGGACAAAAGATCTAAGTCCTTGAGAATTGCATGGACTGTACAGTCCGTGGGGTCGCAGAGAGTTGGACACAACTGAGCGACTTTCACAGCCACATCCCCCTTCTTAGACGTTCCAACCCCAGCAGTGCTGGTAGGATGTGCTGCTGGAGCTGTGGTGTCCCTTCTCCCATCCTGGCTCCCCACACCAGCTTCTCCCTGTTCTCACTCACCCTCTGCTTTTCCACCTCCCTTTTGAGGCTTTCGAGGGAAGGGGAAGGCATTTGGGGCAGAAATAACTACCTCCAATTGTGCCTAGACAAGAGTGGGGTCTGTACATTTGTAGTTCCATTCACTGATATTCACTGGTATTCTCCCAACTCTCCAAAGCCTATCTAGATTAAATAAATCCCACATCGCCCACTCCTGCTGAGACTTGGCACTCCCCCAGACCTGGATTTCAAGAGATGTGGTTTTATCCCTGGGTGGGAAGATCCCCTGGAGGAGGAAGTGGCAATCCACTCTAGTATTCTTGCCTGGGAAATCCCATGGAAAAATCTGGTGTCGCAAAGAGTTGGACATGATGGAGCAAACTAACACTTTTCACTTTCACCTGGTGGCTCAGGGGTAAAGAAACCGCTTCCACTGCAGGGGAGACTGTTTGATCTCTGGGTCAGGAAGATCCCATGGAGTAGGAATGGTAACCCACTGCAGTATTCTTGCTGGGAATCCCATGGACAGAGAAGCCTGGTGGGCCACAGTCCCTGGGGTCGCAAGAGTTGGATACGACTTAGTGATTAAACCACCATCACCAAGTGTTTGATACATAAGCACTTAAATGGTAGCCCCTGTTACCTCCTAAATTGCAATTATTCTTTTCCATCACCCTGTTTCCCCTTCACCATCATCTGAACTGGCAATTTTTCTATTGAACTTTATTTTTAATACATGCTGGCTTGCTGCTCAGTCTGCATCCTCTTTGAGGTTACGATCTTCTGTGTTGCACCAGCAACAAAGCCATTACCTCTGTCTTTCACAGAGCTTTCACTTTTTTCCTGAGTCAGTGAAGATTCCACGTCTGAACTCTCTGCTTCTTGGGTAATGATTTTCTCTTAAGTTTTTCCTACATCTACCCAGAGTTTGGCCCAGAGCTCTGGCATTGATTTGGACCAAAAACAAAGATATCAGACTGAAGTATCCCATTTGCAGCCTGAACAGTTTGCTTCCTCTCCCATCCTGACCCCCCAGTTACCTGGCCTCCTCACTTCTTTCCCAGAATCAGCAACTTTGCCAGCTTCGCACAAGCAGGGAAGGGGAGGAAAGGGCAGGTGCTCCGCGCCAGCAGGCACTGCAGGTTGGCGGGAGGGCAGGTGTGCGTGGAGCGGGCAGCTGGAGCTGGCCAGGACTGGGGCTGTTTGGGGGCCCGCGCACAGCAGAGGCGGGTAAGGCATGGGGGAGGGAGTCTGCTTGGAGCCAGAGCCAGCCGGTTGCCGGCCTGCACTTTGTGCTTATCCTCTTTCATCCTGGCCCTCCGAGCCTGGGAGTTTCTCAATGGAACTGGCGTCTGGGGAATGCTCTGCAGGGGGTGGAGAGGGCTGGCCTACGAGGGGGGCATTCCAGGCATTCTTTACATCCTCCAGGAGCCAGGCGGTTGGGCGCAAGAGTGAGAAGCTGCCCTGCACTAGCGGGAAAAGGATTTCTTTGGAAGGAGAGAATAAAGGTGGCGGGGTACCTTACAGCAGCCAGGAACAGAGCTGGACAGGGGAAGGAAGGAAGGGCTATATAACTGGACAAGCCCAGTTCTTCAGTGCTAAAGGCAGAAAGGGCAAGTTGGGACCCTCAGTCCAGGGCTCTCTCCCCTCTGTGTGCTTAAAAGGGCAGAACTGCTGATGGAGGTATACCTGGGAGTCTTTTGGAGCTAAGAGCAGGGTTTTTGTTGTGTGTTTTGCTTTCATTAAGCAGGGTCTCCATTTTTCACCCCAGAGTCTCCAAGGAAGTGTGTGTTAGGAGAAAACTCAAAGATCTGTGTCCCACTACCCAAACAGAATGACTGAAGCTATTTTCCAATCACCATTCTCATTTTTAATGGGGTGGTTCTTTCTAGTCACAGGAGGGAAGAGGAACCATCAGGTAGACAGAATCAGGGCATGGAGTGAGGGAGCCAGAGGCCCCTTCCAGATAGTGCAATGGGACATGTAGGCTTACAAAAGATCCCCACCCCTGCCTTTTAATCAGTAGGGAAGCATTGCAATAATACCTCCCTGTACACAAAACTTAGATGTCATAGTGGAATTCCCCAGAACACGGCATTCACATTATTGACAATAGTAAGATTCGCTTTTTTAAAAACACAGAGCTGAAAACATTAAAATAAATAAGAACTTTCTAGGGCCCTAAAGGCCCGGAGAAACAGACACATCCATTCTCAATAGCAGGAGCTGCTTGGAGGCTGGAGAAGTTCAGAGTCCTTGAGGTCCAAAGTGGGGTCCGGGGGAATCTGAGCCCCTTGAGATGAAGTCCATTAGCAGCCTGAGCCTTTTCAAGTCTTTTAGATTCATAGCAGCGACTCCATTTGCCCTACGGCATGAGGACCCCCTGGCTGACCCCGTCTCTCCCTCAGGTGGACAGCTGGTCCCTGGGCGTTCTACTCTACACCCTGGTGCATGGCTCCATGCCCTTTGATGGGCAGGACCACAAGGCGCTGGTGAAACAGGATCAGCAACGGGGCCTACTGGGAGCCTCTTAAACCCTCTGGTGAGTGAGGGATGTGGGCATTCTCATCCAGACCCTGGGTGTCCTTTGCTAATTCCTGATGCAGGAATTAAACAGTGACAGTAAAGTGAAGCTTCCTTGGTGGTTCAGACTGTAAAGAATTTGCCTGCAAAGCTGGAGAGTGGGATTTGATCCCTGAGTCTGAAAAATCCCCCAGAGAAGGGAATGGCAGCCCTCTCCAGTATTCTTGCCTGGAGAATTCCGTGGACTGGGAATTGTCTGCAATTGCAGCCTAGTGGGCTATAGCCATGGGGTTGCAAAGAGTCAGACGTGACTGAGCGATTTTCACTCTCCCTTTCCAAGTCTGGAGGATGGGAAGGGGGAGAGAACCTTTGAGGAAACAGAGGTGGTGTTCTCTTACTGCTCAGGTAAGTATGGAAGGGCATACTCTAGGAGACCATTCCCGAGACACCCCAGAACAAACTAGCAGGGAGGGCCACATTCCAGTCTGAGTGGTTCTGTCAGGGGAAGCACACTGATCGAAACCGCCCACCCTGGCCAGGCACCACAGTAACCATTGACAGGAGGTCTTGGTAAGGAACACAGAACTAATAGGCCTCCACCAACTGGCAGAGCTCAGGAAAGGTCAAAAGGAGACACCACATGTCCCACCATCTCCCAGAACCCTTCTCTCTGGCTTCCATCTTGGCTGAACAAAACATGGATCACCAGGAAGGACTCTGAGTCAGAAGGATTGGCTAAGGACAACCCAGAAACTAACCCCATCACCATAAAACCCGAGACTCCGAGCCACGTGGCAGAGTAGCTCTCCTGGGTTCCCTGACCCTCCTGCTCTCCACCCGGGTGCCCTTTCCCAAGAAAATCTCTTGCTTTGTCAGCACTTGTGTCTCCTCGGACAATTCACTTCCGAGTGTTAGACAAGAGCCCAGTTTCGGGCCCTGGAAGGGGTCCCCCTTCCTGCAACAGTTGGTGGAGATGGGAATGTGTATGTGAATGAAGAGCTTCTAGCCCCACCTTGGCAGGACGGCATCACACACAAACTTACTCTTTACAGGAGCTAGGCACTGATAGAGTGCTCTTTCCAGCTCTCTGTGGCCCTACTATGGCGAGGGCACAGGCTACCCTGCACCCGCATGTGGGCGAGCAGCCGGCAGAGACCCTGGCCAGGCCTCCGTGGCTCAGTGGCTGCGGCGCCAACCTTTGTTTAAGAAGTCCAGGAGTAAGAACTACACAGCCCAGACCCTCCAGGGGGACGCTGCCCCTCGCCCTGGTAAGGGTGGCTTCAAGCTGCCAAAGGCATCCTCAAGAGGAAGGCATCAACCCCTCAGAGGAGGCAATGGGCAAGGCAACCTGGAAATTAACAGGCAACCTAGACTCGGCCACGGGCCTTCCCCGCTGCTTCTCCACTCATCTTCCCTCTAGAGCTACCTTCTGGGTTCCATGGGGCTGAAGACATTGAACCCTCAACGCACTTCACTTGCCCACTGCCCACATCCAGCCCTCCCCGGAGCTCAGCTGAAACCACCTCAGCCTTCTGGGCTGGGATGCGGGTCCCGGGAGGCAGGGAAGAAGGCAGTCTCCCCCTCAGGGTGCATCCAGCTGCATCTCAGAGCCTGCCCACATGGGCAACACCCCCTCTTCAGCTGAGCTCCGAGCGGACCTTCAGTCTCTGCTGGCCGCCCTCTGTCCTCTCCGGGCAGTCCAGCAGGGAAAAGCAGCTAGTCCCCAGGGGGTCCTGCCTCCAGCGCCTCAGGCCTCGGCTTCCGGGGCCCTCCAACAGTGGTGCCTCTAGCCCCATGAGGTTATCCACAGACACAGAGCCCCGCAGCGGGGGCTCGGGGAGCCGTTCGGGCAAGTCCAGCTGGTCAAAGGACTCAGAAGACAGGATGCTATCCTCACTCACGGCCCCTGAGGGGCGGCTGGCCCGGACTGGAGGGCGCGGGGAGGCCAGTTCATCCAAAGAGCCGAAGGCGGTGGGCGCTGTGTGCTCCAGGGCTGCGCGCGAGAACTTGCCGTTGTGTTTGAGAATGCCCTTGCGATGCGGCAGCCGCCCCGAGGCTGGAGGGGGCTTGTGCTCCATGGTATCTCCACTCACAAACACGTCCCTGGCATCCGTATCCCCACTCACAAACACGTCCCCGGCATCCAAGAGCTCCCCAGACTCGCTGGGCTCAGGCGAGGAGTAGTAGCCGGACTCCCGCTGGCATGCCTTCTTGAGGATGCCCTTCTTGGGGAGCGGCGGGCCAGACTGGCCTGGGTTGGCAGGGCTGGGGCTGGGCTCAGGGCCCTGCATCGCCCCCTCTGCAGGATTTGACGTCTTCTTCTTGAGAATGCCTTTCGGCAGCTTGAGGCCGCCCTTCCCAGGGCGAGGGGAGGCATCAGCGGCCAGGGCCCCCTGGAAGGGCTGGGCCATGGCATTCTCCTTGCGGGACTTCTTGAGCGAATGCTGGCGCTCCAGGCCAGGGGCGAGGGCCCTGCTGCCAGGCGCCTGCTGCTTCAAGAAGCTGCAGACCTTGGCGCCATTCTCCAGGAGGGGGCGGGAGGAACGCCACAGCCACTGAGCCACGGAGGTCCAGCCGGGGTCGCTGCTGGGATGCCCGCCCTCGTGCGGGGCCCCCTGCTCCCCGACACGGGTGGTGTAGCCCCAGTTGACCCACCAGTGGCTGGCCACGTCCTCCAGGGTGGCCCGGCGGGTAGGGTTCACCATCAATAGCCACCGGATCAGGCCACAGGCATCTAGAAGGGGAGAGAAAGGCTTCAGCTCCGTAGCCACAAGCTCGGGCACCCGCAGCAGCCCTTCCGGCTCACCCCATGAATGCTAAGACGGGGCTCCCTCCCAGGTCAGCTGTGCCCTCAGGCAGGCTCCCCAGTCTCCAGGACCGCAGGACCACAGCCATGTTTACAGGTCTGCTCCTTTGCTCCAGTGAAATGCAGGCCTCTGGGGGTGGGTCTGTGCTGCTCAAGATAAATCAAGGTCCTCACACCCTTCGTCTCACCTTATACATCATACATGAAAGGACAAAAAGATTTCTAAGGACAAACGCAGTAGGAAATGAGACAACTGTGGCAGAGAGGATCTAAGCGAGGCTTTGGGAAGCACTTTTCAAATAAGCATGCCCATAAAGGAAGATTTAGCCCTTCCTTCCTTGCAGGTCACAGACACAGGAGGCAGAGAGATGAGAGCAGGAGGTGGGGTGGAAGGTTCCTTCATCTACAGTGGGCTGCCGTCTTCACTTGGTGAAAGCGAAAATCGCTCAGTCACGTATGACTCTTTGCAACCCCATGGACTGTAGCCCACCAGGCTGCAATTGCAGAGAATTCCCTCAGTCCACGGAATTCTCCAGGCAAGAATACTGGAGTGGGTTGCCATTCCCTTCTCTGGGGGATCTTTCAGACCCAGGGGTCGAACCCCAGTCTCCAGCTTTGCAGGCAAATTCTTTACAGTCTGAGCCACCAGGGAAGCTTCACTTTACTGTCACTGTTTAATTCCTGCATCAGGAATTAGCAAAGGACACCCAGGGTCTGGATGAGAATGCCCACATCCCTCACTCACCAGAGGGTTTAGGAGGCTGCCGGTAGGCCCCGTTGCTGATCTGTTTCACCAGCGTCTTGTGGTCCTGCCCATCAAAGGGCATGGAGCCATGCACCAGGATGTAGAGGAGAACGCCCAGGGACCAGCTGTCCACCTGAGGGATAGACGGGGTCAGCCAGGAGGTCCTTATGCCGCAGGGCGAATGGCTCCAGGCTCCCCTTCAGTACCCACGAGGGGGAGCCCAGAGCATCCGGGGACCACCTCCTTCTAGTACCCAGGGGCAGAGAGGGCCATACTGCAGAAGGGACTGGGAGTCATGGAGAGAGGTGTCACCTGCCTCTGCTTGGGGCAGCTGGCCGGGGGCTAGGGAAGGCAACGGGAATGCAGAAGGTGTGGGGCACAGAGCCACGCTATCAGGGGTCAGAGGACTTAAGCTCTCATGCCAGTTTTGCCACTCCCAGCTACAGAACTGGCTAGGCACTGCTTTGGCGGGGAAGTGAGTCTTGCAATCTGAGAAAGGGAATCATTAGAAAACCAGCTCATCCCTCTCTCAAGGTCTAAGCCAAGAGATTAGGAGGAGGCCAGGTACTCACCTCTGGTCCTGTGTAGGGCTTTCCATTGACGATCTCGGGCGAGGCGTAGAGGGGGCTCCCGCAGAACGTCTGCAGGAACTTGCCTTGGTGGTAGAGGTTGGAGAGGCCAAAGTCAGCGATCTGTAGGATTGGGTCAAACATAGACAGGGTCACACCAAGGCCTGGACTGTTTTGTAGCTCCTGGTCTGCCCCTCCAGACCCGGAGGAAACACAGGCCCTGGCAGAAGGAAAGGGTGTCCATGACCTCTACCCCATACTGGGTAATACCAACACAGCTCAGGCCTTGGAAGAAAGAGCCCTTCAGAGGCTATGTCAATGAGATGTGCCTGGGCAGAGGCGAGGGGAGCTCCAGAGTCCTCACTGTTCCCCAGGCCCTTTGCTCACGCTGCGCTCCACTCCAGGGATGCTCACTCTACCTACACATGTCCTACCAACCCAGAAGGCCCACCTCTCCCGGAAGCCTTCCATTGCCCTGAGATCTCTTTCCATAAAGCCGTACGATTTCCAATGACTCACAGAAGGCCCTGCTTGTCAGTTCTGTCTCCTCATGCTGCCATGTCAATGTGCTCCCCACGTGGACCACCTGCCCCGACCCCTCTGCAGCTCCTCGCACAGCTGTGACCCATGGATGGGACTAATGGCCACTTAATGACTGAAGGACGGCTCTCAGTTGGAGGGGGAGAGACCATGTCTCATGTCAGTGCCAAGGACCTCAGAACAGTTACCCCATGGGCTTGGGTTGCCTTCACAGCAAAGGGCTCATCTTGGCCCACATCTAGGCAGGAAAGTGGTGGTGGGACTGGGGTCAGCCCAGGAGATCTGAGAAGCCACAGTGAAGGCAGAGCAAAGATTAGGGCCATCATTATGGCCCAGGAGAAGCAATCTTCTTACTGGAAGGACCTTCTGAGCCCTCGGATACTGGGGGTTTGAGGGCCCCCAAGCCCATCTTCTCGCTCCTTAGAGAGACCCTTCCTCCAACTCTCCTCAGACAGAGGCTGAGACCTATGCCCTCTCACTCCTAGCCTTCCTCCCCAGCAGAGGGTCATGTGTGCCCGGGGTGGGGAGGAGCTGTTTATGAACTCCTTTTATGGGCTTTATTGGGCTCTTATCAAGCAGTTACCTATTGACGCCCATAACGAGGCAGATGACTGGTACAGATGGGAAAGTTCATACCTGCCTGGACTGTGTGCATTTGCTGGCTCTGGCCTCCCCCTCCCTGGTTAGCATCAAAGCGAGCCCCACCTACTCCGGGAATTGGAAAGGAGAATGAACTCAGGGCACCTCAGGGCACAGGTCAGGGGCCACTGGGGAAGAGGCTGTGACCTGAGTTCGGGAAGATTCTGAGGAGGGTCAGAGCCCTCCTAGGTGTCTGCAGGGCAGGCTCTTGCTGTCTGCCCCTTCCAGCCCTGAAATCCGAGCTTATCACAGCAACATGAACTTCGCAGACCTAAATTTAACTACTTAGCCATGGGAATTCAGCAGCAGAAGGAAGCAGGAAGCTGGTGCTGGAGTGCTTGCTGTGGTGAAAGGTGCAGAAGGGCTCCTTAATGGTAGCAGAGTAAAGTGCACACACATGCGTGTGTATGTCTGCCTGCATCTCTGTGCACACGTGCAGGTGGGAAACACGCAGGCCACAGCCTCTCCCTGCCAGTCCCAAGGCTGTGAGCAGCAACCGACCCTAGATCTAGACTCCTTCAACGTCGTGACGTTGAGGGAGTTAGAAGACTGGTTCCAGTTGACCTTGCTAGCCATGGGAGCTTGTGCAAGACACGCCTTATCATGAGGCCTCAGTTTTCAACCCACAGAAGGAAGTGCTGAAATGGAGGGTGGCTGAGGTCCTTACCGGGACTCAACTCCTCCTGGAACCTCCTGGAGACTAAACGATGCTTAGCTGGGGCCAGTGCAGACGGTCTGGGGAGGGGTGGGGGGAGCAGTTTTAAACATGAAGTGAGGCTCACCTTGATATTTCCGTTGGCATCTAAGAGGATATTCTCCAGTTTGAGATCCCGGTGGACAACCCCGTTCTGAAAGAGGGAGGGCAGGGGTCAGGGGAAGGCCATCAGGGGAGACGGACATGAAGACCTAGTCTGGACAGTGAGGAAGCACCAAAGGTGGGGTAAAGGCAGGGAGCCTGTCTTCAGCGGTACAACAGATCACAGGTCCTCCCAACCCCAGCCAAGAGACCTGAAGCCAGAGACGCCAACACTCCCATCTCGCCTTTGTTTCTCGCTCCCTGTGTGGTCCTGGCAAGTCGTGGGGCCTATCTGGGAAAGCCAGCCCCCAGGCCCAGGGCCCGCCCACCTGGTGGCAGTAGTGCACGGCGGAGACGATCTGCCGGAAGAAGTGCCTGGCCTCGCGCTCGTCGAGTCGCTGCCGCCCGCTGATGTAGTCATACAGGTCGCCCCGGCTGGCGTACTCCATGACGATCACGATCCTGCTGCTGTTCTCAAACACTGGGGCAGAGCGAGGCGCAGAGTCAGGCCCTGCGGGAGGCACGCTCCCACCAGGGGCCACACCCTCCTCCCGGCCCCGAACCAGACATCTGTAAGGGGGTAGGATGCTGCCCGCTGATGCTCCCAGCACCTTCCAGTAGCAATGAGTTCAGGCCAAGAGGCCTGGCTCACTTCCCTCTCCTTGGAAGTTCAGGCTTCTGAGCATTCTTAAAACTACCTTATGAATTCCGAGACATCACTGGATAAGAATGAAAAGTCAGGCTCCCTGGTTCAGAACTCAGTACTTTCTTGCCTGGTGACCTTCGGCAAATCTCTTCCAGATACCTCAGTAAGGACACAGGTTTGGGATTCGAATCCTGGCCCCGTCACTTACTAGCTGGGTGACCATGGCAAGTCATTCAATTAGTGTGCCTCAGTTTCCTCGTATGAAGAGGGATAATGACAGCAATTTCACAGGGCTGGGGCGAGAAATAGATAAAAACAAGCGACAGCTCTTGGGCTGGCTGAGCGAGCTGGTGTGGAGCCTGACAAGCAAGCAAGCACTCAATAGATGGTTGCTAAGCTACTAAGTCACTTCAGTTGTGCCCGACTCTGTGTGACCCCATGGACGGCAGCCCACCAGGCTCTCCCGTTCCTGGGAATCTCCAGGCAAGAACACTGGAGTGGGTTGCCATTTCTTTCTCCAGTGCATGAAAGTGAAAAGTGAAAGTGAAGTTGCTCAGTCATATCCGACTCTTAGCGACCCCATCGACCGCAGCCTACCAGGCTCCTCCATCCATGGGATTTTCCAGGCAAGAGTACTGGAGTGGGGTGCCATTGCCTTTATTATTAGCATCCTCATGCATAAACTTGAAAAATAATACTTAGAAGATCAGAAGAGGGATAAAAACATATGAAAGTGGTTTGTAATCCAAAGAGAGCTGAGACACTCATCACTCTGAACTTCTTTGATTTCCCGTCCAGAGTATTCAGGCTTGGGCCTTGTACACAGAAACATCAATAAATATTTGATAATTAATTGACAGGCTGGGCTCCTGGCAGTCAGCCTATTCTAGCTGGCTCATCTCCATGTGTGGGAGGGGCCCGCTTGCCACCACAGGCCTTGTCTGTTCTCCTGGAAAAGCAAGGAACGGCTGGTTCATCAAACTGGCCCATCAGCTGGGTGTGTGTCAAAACATGCAAGTCCGTGATATTGCATCTTTGTGTCAAGCGGGTCCTATGAGTCTGGCTTGCTCAGGCAACCCCAGAGCAATTCCTGTCTAGCCTAGGGGAAGGAGTTGAGAGAGGAGGCTACTCCCAGGGAGAGTCCGAGCTCCCAAGCAGTTGGGTGTCTGGCCAGGAAGACTGTGCTTTTTCCCAGGAGAGCACCGTGGCCCAGACTGCTGGGGCCTGCCTAGAGACTCCAACCCTGTGGGTCTCTACAACCCTGCAGAGATACAATTAGCCTACTCAGCCACTTGCTTGGGTTCCTCATGGGACAGGGTCAGGCCAGGGGACCATGGCAGTGGTTCTGCTCGTCAGCCTTTTTCTAAACAGAACTTGAGAGAGGAGACCTCTCTTCCTCCCACCAGGAATATTCAGGCTGAGGGCAAAGTCACAGGCTCCCTCCCTCCCTCCTGCTGTGCCTGCCATTCCTCGCCTCCTGCCTAACTGATATTATGTGAAGGCTGCCAGCAGACAGGAGTGTGTGGGAGGCCATTCCCCGTCTTTCCCGCGTCACCATCTCGCGCTCACTTTGTTGTCTGGGTCACAGGGAGCAGGGCAGCTGGAGTGGAGAGCCAGCACTGATGTCAGTGCAAGAGGAGGCTGCGAGATACGAGGACGGGTAGGAACCGGCCTCACGGCGGGAATGATTCAGAGGACAGGAGGCCTGGCTCTTGAGACGTACAAAGAGAGCACCCACATGCCTGAGACAGGTGCAGGTCTCCGTATGTTTCAGCTACCCCCACAGTGCCAAGGCTCTCACTGGGTTTGGGGAGGCAGTGTTAAAGTACGGGAAACCTAAGAACAAAAATGCCTACAATCTGTGGAGTTCCTCTCCTGAGCCGAGTACTTGGTGACATTAAATTTGATCTTTGCAACAACCTCGTGATGTAGGTGAGATTATCTCATTTAACAGAAGAGGAACTGAGACCCAGAGACTACCTTAAATTACTTGCTCAAAGTCATGCAGCTGGGCTTCAAATCCAGCTCCTGCCCAAGCCTAAAGCCCATGCCTTTTTTTACTCCTGTGTGTCATCTGTTCTGACTGCGCGTGTGCACACACACACACTCTCAGCTTCAAATGCTCTGCCTCTGTACCTTCGTGGATGGCAATGATGTGGGGGTGGTTGAGTGATGACATGATCTCAATCTCTCGCCGAATGTGCATCAGATCTTGCTCATCTTTGATTTTGTCTTTCCGGATTGACTTGATGGCCACCTGGGAATAGAGGGTGCAGGAGAGTGAGGAGGAAGGCCTGGCCGGCAAAGGCATCCCTGAGGACACTCTGGGGGAGCCCTGACCCTGGTGATCTGCCTCCAGCTGCTACAAAGGCCATAGGTTGCACCCAGAGAAGCCTCTCCACCCTTCCCTGGGGCAGGCAGCAGAGAGGCTAGAGAGAACCTTCTCTGGCGAAGATTCTTGCCTGGGTTGGGTGCGGTTTATGTAGCAGGAATGAGGATAAGTCGATGACCTCACTCAGAGTATGGATAGGTGAAGACGGTAGGTAACAACCTGTACTTGTAAGGCTGATGCTTCGTGATTCAAAGAAAATTTATCTCGGTCCACTATGAGGAAAGGACTGGGCCTCTTTTGCTCCCCACTGGGTGGCAAGCACGGCGCCTGGCATGCAGTAGGCACTGAATAGCCATTTGTTGCAGCTGTCACTGAGCTGGCACTCTCAACCAGCCTGAGAGGCAGGCGCAGAAAGCACCACCATCCCCATTTCCAGGTGAGGAAGCGCGCTCCTAGAGAGGCTGTTTCCTTCCTGTTCAACCTCACACAGGCACTCACTGACACAGACTGGCTTGCACTGTGGACCCACGTCAGATACTTTTTCCACCACAGCCCTCTACTTTGCTACAGTCTCTAGCTAAAAGGTGGGAAACAACCCAAAGGCCCATTAACGGACGACTGATCAGACAAAATATGCTATGTTCACACAATGGAGTATTATTCAGCCACAAAGGAGAATGAAGTACCGATACATGCCCAACACGGACGAACCCTGAAAGCATGCTCAGTGAAAGAAGCCAGACACAGAGGGACAAATGCTGCACAACTCTACTTATCTGAGTAACTAGGATAGACAAACGCACTGCATAGAGAGCAGGAGGCTGGTTACTGGGGTTGGGGTGGGGAGGCAATGGGGAGTTATTGCCTAATGGATACTGAGCTTCCATTTGAGATGATGAAAAGGTTTTGGAAATGCATAGTGGTAATGATGTACAGCGTGTGAATGTACTGAATTGTACACTTAAAATGACAAATTTTTTATGTCTTACCCCACATACAAAAGTGAAGTCGCTCAGTTGTTTCTGACACTGTGCAACCCCATGGACTGTAGCCCACCAGGCTCCTCCATCCATGGGATTCTCCAGGCAAGAGTACTGGAGTGGGCTGCTATTTCCTTCTCCAGGGGATCTTCCCAACCCCAGGGATTGAACCTGGGTCTCCCACATTGTAGGCAGACGCTTTACCATCTGAGCCACCAGGGAAGTCCCTGCTTACAAAAAGATCACTCAGAAAAGTTATGAAAAAAGTACTAGCGTTTTGAATCCAGGTGAATAGTAAGGTCTCTCCCCCAGCACCAAACAATCAGACGGTAAACAGAGTCCTCTGGGCTTTGCTACCTTGTCTGTAAAGGTGAATATACCATTTAAGGATTAAACTCTGCCTGGTACCTGCGGTGGGTTCAGGAAGGGTAGAGTGAGGCAGAGGAAATGGAGGAAGAACTGCTAAGAAGCCGCTTAAGCACAGCTCTTAGACACAGAGGGGTCCCGGGCCTCTGTCCCGCCACACGGAGCAGCGACACAGGAACCGCGCGTGTGGAGTGCGGGCAGTGGGGGAACCGGGCTGGACTAAGGAGGATGTCTGCCATGCTCTCCTTCTCTGCCTCTGTGAAACGACTGGATAAATGCCACGGGCCACGGGCGATGCAACGCGGGCACCGGGGCCGGGCGGGGGAGGGCGAGGTGTCACCGACGCGGCCGTTCCGACAGGTCCTGTGCGAGGGCACGAGAGGCAGACACAAGACCCCCTTCCCCCTTCCCCGGAGCCTGCGAGTTGTAAGGAACCCGAGGAAAACGGCCCCTGGGTCGTTCCCCAGGAGGGTGTGCCGCCCCTCGAGGTTCAAATGCTAAGTCACTTCAGGCGTGTCCGACTCCGTGCGACCCCATAGACGGCGGCCCACCAGGCTCCCCCGTCCCTGGGATTCTCCAGGCAAGAACACTGGAGTGGGTTGCCATTTCCTTCTCCAGTGCATGAAAGTGAAAAGTGAAAGTCAAGTCGCTCAGTCGTGTCCGACTCTTAGCGACCCCATGGACTGCAGCCTACCAGGCTCCTCC
>SJYV01043672.1:325393-400828 GCA_006410875.1 Neotragus pygmaeus
GACATAGAACAACAGACTGGTTCCAAATTGGTAAAGGAGTACATCCAGGCTGTATATTGTCACGCTGCTTATTTAACTTACATGCAGACTACATCATGTGAAATGCCAGGCTGGATGAAAGTCAAGCTGGAAGAAATATTAGTGCTGGGAGAAATATTAGAAACTTCAGATATGCAGATGATACCACCCTAATGGCAGAAAGTGAAGAGGAACTAAAAAGCTAAAGATCCTCATGATGAAGGTGAAAGAGGAGAGTGAAAAAGTTGGCTTAAAACTCAACATTCAGAAAACTTAGATCATGGCATCCAGTCCCATCACTTCATGGCAACTAAATGGGGAAACAATGGAAACAGTGACAGATTTTATTTTCTTGGGCTCCAAAATCACTGCAGTTGGTGACTGCAGCCATGAAATTAAAAGATGCTTGCTCCTTGAAAGAAAAGGAATGTCAAACCTAAACAGCATATTAAAAAGCAGAGACATTTTTTGCCAACAGAGGTCCATCTAGTTAAAGCTATGGTTTTTCCAATAGTCATGTATGGATGTGAAACTTGGATCATAAAGATGGTTGAGAGCCGAAGAATTGATTCTTTTGAAGTGTGGTGCTGGAGAAGACTCTTGAGAGTCCCTTGAACTGCAAAATCAGACCAGTTAATCCTAAAGGAAATCAACCCAGAATATTCATTGGAAGGACTGATGCTGAAGCTGAAGCTACAATACTTTTGCCAGTTGATGCAAAGAGCCGACTCATTGGAAAGGACCCTAATACTGGGAAAGATTGAAGGTAGGAGAAGGGGATGACAGAAGATGAGATGGTTGGTTGGCATCACTGACTCAACGCACATGAGCTTGAGCAAGCTCTAGGAGATGCTGAAGGACAGGGAAGCCTGGTACACTGCAGTCCATGAGGTCATAAAGAGTCAGACACTACTTAGCAACTGAACAGCACTAACAATTGGTGATTCTAATGAAATTTTCAGTTGTTTCATGTTTAGAAAATATCTCTTCAATGGGTAGTTAACTTGAGTTGTTTTATAAACTAAAGCACTATGGCAGATGAAAAAGCACAGGAAGAGTCTGTTGTGATGTCCTATTTTAATCAGAATTAAAAAGAGAAATAAAAGGAAAGTAGACACTGCAGAATTAAGAATCATAAAGTATTTCTAGCCTGCCTAAGAGTGGTAAGTAAAATGGTATGTGCTGGAATTAAAAGATTTACATATTTGAAATAACTATGTCTAACATGTCAAAATAGATTGTATTTTTAAAAAAATCATACTGTGTGCTTTAAACATACTTCTATCAGGCACTTGCCATGGGGAAGGGGCTTTGTTAAATAAAAGATATAAAGAACATTGTTTCAACAGATATAGAGTTGGAAACAGAATATGATTGCTTCTTAAAATATGCAATGTAGAAAACAAGTCACTTCACAATTATGTACCTTGTCCAAGAAGAAAATATTATTTCCCTTTTGCTGCACTGCAGAATATAAACTGCTTTGGGTTGAGTTTTAAAATGTGCGCAGGCTCAGTGACATTTTACAGTTTTAAATGTTAGAATACTCTTTGGAAATTTTGAGACATTCCCCCCTGTAACCACTTTGACAAGGAGAGCAGACAAGAAAAATGTCCTCAGAAACAATCTTGCTGTTTTACTTTGCAACAAATTAAAATCTGTATAGAATAAACCCTATCATATAATTATATATTTTTCATATATAGAATAGTTGTAGTAATGAATTTTTACCATATATAATAATGTTTACTTTGTAAAAACTCTCTGGATGCTATGACCTGCTGGAGGAGAAGCGGGCAACAGAGGATTAGATGGTTGGATGTCATCACTGACTCAGTGGACGTGAGTTTGAGCAAACTCTGGGAGATAGTGAAGGACAAGGAAGCCTGGTGTACTGCTGTCCCTGGGGTCACAAAGAGTTGGACAAAACTGAGTGACTGAACAACAAGAACAGCTGGTTTATTATTTGCATTTGAATTTATATGATGAACAGAATTCAAAAATTATTACCAACATAACTACTTTTTAGTTATAGGAAGAGTTGATGGAAGTGGATTCTAACTAGTTATTTTTGTCANAACTAAACAACCCACAGATTACTACTACTATACACACCTACATCCCAAATGAACAGGACACGTCCCTGAAAAGGCCCCAAATCCAAAGGTACCTTGGGGCACAGTGGATCTTTCACCAGAGTCTGGTTTCACATTTACCAGAGTTAAAAACACATCATAATAAAACTTTGATTGAATGTCAGAGCTGGCAAGGACCTAAATGTCAAACCCACCCACACCCCTCAGGAGGGAGGGATATCTCCATAGTCTCCTGGGCTGCCAAACTCCCAGAACTGAACTGAGGAACTGGATGCCTCATTCCTTTATTCAGTCGGCTACACATACGCACTACCCCCACTAAGATCAAGTGCCGTCTACTTCCTCTTCCCATGCTACTCCATTGGATAGTCTGTTACAAACAAAATTCCACTAAAGCCTCATCTCTAGGGACCCTCCTCACCCTGCCTCACTTTGGAAACCATCATTTGTTGACCAGAGTTGTTCGGGTTCTCAGGTCCACGATCATCGTCCCTTTTACTCATGGACAGACAAATGTATAGAGAACACCATCAGCGCGCGCACGCACGCACAAACCACCTCCCCCCCACCCCCGACACACACACGAAGATGAGGACTGAAGGCAGGCAACCCCACGGAGCAGGGCAATGGCCCCCGGCCCANGTCCCTTTTACTCATGGACAGACAAATGTATAGAGAACACCATCAGCGCGCGCACGCACGCACAAACCACCTCCCCCCCACCCCCGACACACACACGAAGATGAGGACTGAAGGCAGGCAACCCCACGGAGCAGGGCAATGGCCCCCGGCCCACCCTCCGCCCGTCCACAGGCGTGGCCGAGCCCGGAGCCCGCCGGCCAGCGCCGCCGAGGGCGCCGCACTCACCAGGCGGCCGGAGCTTTCCCGCGCCTTCTTCACCTTCCCGTAAGTCCCCTTGCCCAGGGTCTCCAGGAACTCGTAGCGGTGTCGCAGGTTGTGCTTATGGTGGTGCCGCTTCACCGCCTGCTTCTTCATCAAGGGCTTGGGCGACTTGAGAAGCCCGTCGGCCAGGGGCCGGACCAGCTCGGCGGCCAGCGCGGCAGTGGCCGAGGGCGCAGGGCCGAGGCGCCGGGGGAAAGGCAAGGACTCCATGGCCAGACGGCGGGCGCGGGCGGAGGGGGTCGGCGGCTCAGCAGACCCGAAGACCCGGACACCTGTGCAGCTCCCGCCTGGGAACCCAAGGTTGCACCTGCGCTCGCGAGCCGGCGCGGAGCAGCAAGCGGTTATAAATGCCCAGAGCCCGCGGGCGGACCACGCCCCCCGGCGTCNGCAGACCCGAAGACCCGGACACCTGTGCAGCTCCCGCCCGGGAACCCAAGGTTGCACCTGCGCTCGCGAGCCGGCGCGGAGCAGCAAGCGGTTATAAATGCCCAGAGCCCGCGGGCGGACCACGCCCCCCGGCGTCCATTGGCCGGGCCGCCCAGAACGCGTGACCAGGGCCGCTGGCATTGGCTCCTCCCGCGCGGCGGGGAGAGTGACAGTGGAGCCCCGCCCACCCGAGCTCCGAGGTTGACTTGCAGCGGAAGGGGCGCGCGGGGAGGCCGCTGGGACAGGACAGGCTGGGGTTGATGCTGCCGGGACCCAGAAGCTTTGAGAGCCCCTACATTACTCTGTGCTTCTCAGAGGCTCTTGGTACTGCCTAGAGCCACCTGTTGTCCTTTCACCGCGCTGTTCTCAGTTAGCAAGAGGCAAACTGACAATGATACTGTTCCCCAAAGGATTTCTCCATTCTGAGTAATTTGCTTCTCCCAAGTCAAAATCCATAAAGTCACTCGATCACTTCTCTGAGACCATAAGGAGGAAAAGGGGATGGATTGGAATGGAGGCAAACTCTCAAGTTGGAGGGTTAGGGGAGAGCCGTTTCAGGGTTCTGGATTCTTCTGCCTTCCGTTGGATCAACCTTAACTGTATCCCAGACATGCAGTTCTGGGAAGTTCCTACTTCTTCAGCAAATAAGGCTTCTAAGGTTGAGTGAGTTCCTCAGGATGTGGTAGAATTGATGAAGCAAGGGAAGGAGGCAGAGCCAAAGGGAAATATCCATTCATTTAAAAATATATTACACTCCTACTATTTAATTTGTAAATAGCTGCCCATTCAAGTTTTCCTTTTTTACTTTTATTTGCATTTATTTTTTGTGGCATTTATTCCCGGGAAGTTTTTGTTTCTTCAGTTTCTTCTGGGATATCTTTTTCTTCTGTGCAACCTCTTCTTCTGGTTTAGGAACAGTCTGTTCTTTTTCAGTAAGGATCATCTCAGTGTGGCAGGATCAGCTCATGTAGGGGCTGATCCAACTGTGAGCTCTGTAAGTCCTGCGCCATATCTTGGGTGCTTTGTTCACTTGGATTTGCTCAACGACCAGAGAATCTACATCTAAGCCCTTAAGTTCAGCATTACTCTCTGCATTTTTGAGCGTGTGTAGTAAAAATTCAGCACTCTTTTTGGGCCACCAACCCTGCGTCCAGCCCCACTGTTTGGCCTGTGCACACCTACCAACTCCACCGTTGTAACGATGGAATGGCACACTTTGCTTCTTTAAAGTGACATCCTTCAGATACTTGGTGGCTTTTCGAATATGCCATAACCTTGATGGTCTGTTTCACGAGTGTTCTTAAAGTGAACACGAAGATTTGAACCTCTTGATTTGCATGATTTTGTGAGGTTTTCTGGGTCAAGTGAATAGTGCACCATTTTTAGGGATCACCTCAGGCCGCTTACCGGAAAAGGCTCAAGTTTTCCTTTCTGTGGTTTTTGAGCCTTGTTTTTAAGATCTGGAGCAGAATTCTTAGTCCAGAATCCCCATTGTGAGTGTCACTCAGAGTGAAGAGACTACCCACAGGCTCTCCTCTTTCCTCTAAGTGTGGGATATAACGGGGAGAAAGGAACATTTCCCCCTGAGTCTTCATAGTAGTCCAGTCCTGTGAAGGGTGTATTATTCTGTCCAAGGCCACACAACTGGCAAGAAGCTGGCAGAGCTGGGATTCAGAAGCCCCAGGAGGATGCTGCCTCCAGCTGTGTATTCAGGGCAGGCTGAGGACCAAGAAGGACTAGGCCCCCAGTGACTGAATTTTGTGTTTAGTCTGCCCACTTTCCTACTTTCACTGTCCTTTCTAGTGTGAGTTAGGGCTGGAGAATGGGGCCCTTTGTAGCTGCAGAGGATCCACTTATCCAGGAAACCAACCCCAAATCTGGAGAACCACAGGAGGTGGTAGCCAGTTTAACATTCTCCTCTCTGCAGCCTCCCCTTTGGCTCTGAATTATCTGAAAGTAGAATGAGGTCCAGGTAAAAGTTCCCCTGATCTGCTGTTTCCTTTCAACAATGATATTAGCATCCATTCCTGGAATCTAGTGGGCTGGGGCCATTTAGATAGACAAGGGCTCTCAAGAGGAAGCATGGGTAACATAAGAGCAGCCACAGGGCTGAGTGTTAGGACCCCTGAGTTCTAGTTCTGACTGATACCTGCCACGTCTGTGGCCTTTGACCCCATCACTCAGTCATTCTACAAATACAGGTGCCTACATAGGTGCTACCTATGGATCCGGAGGTGACAGGGTGGCTTCTGTCCTCAGAGAGTTCTCGGTCTAGTGAGAAATAAACAAGCAAATCCTGGAGGCAGGTGTATCCATGATGGGGGAGAACAGAATGCCCTTGGGGTGTATTTCAGGAGGGCACTTCTAGCCCTCTCTGGAAGAGCCTGGTCTGGGCAGCTTCCTGCGGACAGAGCCTTTTAGGCCGAGACCTGAAAGATGTGAGACGGCCAGATGAATCAATGTTTTCTCATAAGTAAGCTAAAAGAATTATACAGATGAATCTAAAATTTCCTTTCAAGCTTGATCCAGACGCCTATGAAGTGCAGGCTAATCTAGACCTAATCTAGACTCCAGGTATCCCTAATACACAGCCCATTGACAAAAAGGCACTTAGCAAACATTTCCAAACTAAAAGAATGCATATGCAGTGGAATTCAAAGACTCGAGGGATTTCCCTCTGTTCCCACCGAAACTGACTATTGCAGGGGTCGGGGATGAGGTGGGGGTCGGCAGGGGGGATTCCCCTGTACCTCTTGGACCTTCCCCACCCCCACTTTAGCTTCCTTTGATCAGAATGTGAATCCCCTTTTAGGGGGCAAGCCGTGATAGCCAAAGTCTTCAGAGAAGAGACCGCCTCAGTTCCAGACAAGGTGCCGGCTGGGCTTTAGTCATGAATAGACGTGGCTGCTGTCTGTCTGCAGCAGACAGGCTGGGGGGCAGACAAACAGACATAGAGCCGGAACAGCATGAGACTCGGAAATGACCCTAACTACTGAAACTCAATGCCCGGACTCCTGGAAGGGAGACCTGGTCTGTCACAGAGTGAGAATGCCTGACAGAGGATGGGATTACGTCAGGGAGCTTGGCTGCCGGCAGATAGCGGGGAATTCCTGGGTCATGTGCGCGGATGTGCCTAGGCGGCTGGGCTGAGCTGAGCCGTCGGGTTGAAGGTGGGCGTGCAGGAGCTTACCCTTGGTGATCATGGTGTGAGGGGCTCTGGGATTAATGGTTTACTGAGCCTGCTAGATGCTTCGCTGGGAAGACCATTAGAAACACACATCCGTCCCAGCCCTGACACACTTCAATCTGTGCCTGTGTCTGAGTGGGTCCATGTCAGCGGGAGCGGATGTTAAGCTGGCTCAGAGTAAGGACTGCCGTGATACGTGAAGCGCAGGGGGCCCGTGGGAGGGCTGGTGACAGATATCAAGGCCATGCTTTGGGGGCGAGGTGGGGAGTGGTGGGAAAGCAGTTCTCCTGGAAAAGAAATACATCTCAGGTGACTCTTGAGGGATGATCAAGAATTAGCTCCTTGCTCTCAGGAAGTTTACAGTTTAGCAAGGGACATAAGTAAACAATTTACCATCTAATCCAAAGCAGACAGTGGGAAGGCTCTCAAGACCAGCGCATAACACAACATTGTAAACCAACTATACTCCACCAAAACTTTTGAAAGGTAAAATAAAAAATAAGAAGACTAGATAGGTGGTTGGGCCACTAGCACAAATTTAGGGCTCAAGAGGAGCACTTAAATGCTTGAAGAAAATATGAAGGAAAAACTTTTATGTGTTAACCAAAAATTAAGCAGCTTCTTGCAACCAATTGCCCTATGCCTCATCTCATATCACAAATTTCACATCCCTGTATCTATAGTGTTAATTCTGTCATTCTCTTGGACAGATGAAAACAAACTATAATAAATTTAAATAATGTATGTATTGTTTTTATGAGGCAGGCACAAAATGCCATGTATACTTAAAAGGATGGGTCTTATTCTGGCTCAGGGGTTCGAGAGAGGGCTTCACAGGAGGCCAGTTGGACCAAAGGGAGAGTAAACTGTGATGAAAGACGTTCAGGGATGGGGTAGTGGGGGTGAGAGTGAGGGGCGATACTGAGAGAGCAGTAGGGGAAAAAAGTAGATGAGGGCTAGCTTAGCGCTCTATGGATCTGCTGAGCTTTGGGAGGGGGTGCTCCCAGGCCCTAGAGCATCTCCTGCCTTGGGATTTGTCTGGGTATAGATGCCTAGACCCTCTTTCCTTTTCTCTGGGAAAAGGGCTGCTGCAGGCTGGAGGGCTCAGCTTACCACTGCTTTGCTTGAGACCATACTCATTGTATTTCCCTTCCTCAGAGCTCTGAGTTATAGCCCTCTGGAACTGTCACTCTCGGGTGGTGGACAGGATGGCCTTTTTTTTTCAGGGGCTAGTGGAACTGCTTGTGAACCTGCTCATTAGAAGCGGCCTTCCAAGACTGGGAGGTGGGCTCTGAATGACTGAATTCTTCGTTTCTGACTCAATGCTGCCCTCTGCTGACAAAACCAAGCCTAGCATGTTTTATGGAATGCCCAAAGCTGTGACCAACATCTGCTGGATCACAGAAAAATTAAGAGTTCCCTAAAAACATCTACTTCTGTTTTATTGACTACGACAAAGCCTTTGACTGTGAGGATCACAACAAACTGTGGAAAATTCTTCAAGAGATGGGACTACCAGACCACCCAACCTGCCTCCTAAGAAATCTGTATGCAGGTCAAAAGCAACAGTTAGAACCAACGTGGAACAATGGACTGATTCAAAACTGCATAAAGGCTGTATATTGTCACACTGCTTATTTAACTTATATGCAGAGTACAACATGCAAAATGCCAGGCTGGATGAGGCACAAGCTGGAATCAAGATTGCCGAGAGAAATAATAATCTCAGATATACAGATGACACCACCCTTGTGGCAGAAAGTGAAGAAGAACTAAAGCGCCTCTTGATGAAAGTGAAAGAGGAGAGAGAAAAAGTTGGTTTAAAATTCAACATTCAAAAAATAAAGATCATGGCATCCAGTCCCATCACTTCATGGCAAATAGATGGAGAAACAATGGAAACAATGACAGACTTTATTTTCTTGGGCTCCAAAATCACTGCAGATAGTGATTGTAGCCATGAAATTAAGAGATGCTTGCTCCTTGGAAGAAAATCTATGACCAACCTAGTATATTAAAAAGCAAAGACATTACTTTGCCAACAAAGGTCTGTCTAGTCAAAGCTATAGTTTTTCCAGTAGTCATGTATGGATGTGAGAGTTGGACTATAAAGAAAGCTGAGTGCTTAAGAATTGATGCTGTTGAACTGTGGTGTTGCAGAAGACTCTTGAAAGTCCCTTGGACTGCAAGGAGATCCAACCAGTCAATCCTAAAGGAAATAAGTCCTGAATATTCTTTGGAAGGACTGATGTTGAAGCTGAAACTCCAATACTTTGGCCACCTGATGTGAAGAACTGACTCATTTGAAAAGACCCTGGTGCTGGGAAAGAATGAATGTAGGAGGAGAAGGGGACGACAGAGGATGAGATGGTTGGATGACATCACCGACTCAATGGACGTGAGTTTGAGCAAGCTCCGGGAGTTGGTGATGGACAGGGAAGCTTGGTGTGCTGCAGTCCATGGGGTTGCAAAGAGTTGGACATGACTGAGCAACTGAACTGAAAGCTGTCACCACAAGTATATGTCTGTTTAGGCAGTCTGTTCATTTAATGAGCCATTCATTCATTCCTTCATTCAACAAATATGTACTGAGCAACTACAATAATAGGTATAATATTATGCTTCCCTTATGGCTTAGCTGGTAAAAAAATCTGCCTGCAATGTGGGAGACCTAGGTTTGATCCCTGGGTTGGGAAGATCCCCTGGAGAAGGGAAAGGCTACCCACTCCAGTATTCTAGGCTAGAGAATTCCATGGACTCTTTAGTCCATGGGGTCACAAAGAGTGACATGACTGAGCGACTTTCACTTTCACTTTACTTTATATATAACATTTATTGAGCCAGTTCTGGATCTAAGCACCTTCAATATACATGTCCAAGACTACCTAGCCCTAGCTAGAAGTAACAGAGCTGGGAGGCAAACCCCATCAGTCTGACATCACAGCTCAAGTCCCGAAGAATCACGCTGTCTTGTGGGACCCAAATGGGCTTTGGAAATACAAGATGGAACTGATGAGCTACTTATAATCTAAATTCTAGTAAGCCTTACCAGGAGTTTGGGAAATTTTGTGCTACCAACTCTGAAAAAAGTCCCCAAGCTATCCACTAAAATGGGAAATTTAATGTTATTCACAGGCCAGGCCTAGGAAAGATGTGACCAAGGAGAAGCTAGCTCTTCTCTGCAAGCCAGACAACTTGCACTGTCTCCCACCTGCAGCAGCAGGGAAAATATACATAGATGAACAGGAGTCCTGGGTGTTGTGGCAGTCCAAATGCGGATACTGCAGAAAGGAGTGGGTTTATTAAGACCAGAGATAACGCGAGGGCTGTGAGCACACTGAGCTGACCTCCTAACAGCCCAGGGAAGTCAACAGAACACAAGTTAGAACAGCAAGCTGGCCCAAGAGAGAGCTGACACTTCGTGGGTTAGTAGTCAATTTTTATAGCCTCAAAACAAACATAATCCCCTCTGGAAAGTTGGCATAGGTGATTGGTTAGGGAACTAGAGGGTGAGTACTGATGTGGGCACTTTTGCCGAATGGGGTCAGGAAGCTCATGGGTGATGATCAGAAGCCCTTTTGGCAACGGTTACCAAGGTGCTCAGTCAGCTTCGGAGGTGATGTTGGTTCTGGGCTCCATGTCTGAGGCCTTGGTGAAAGGTCTTGCACCTGTGGCCTTGGCACAGATGCCACACTGGGTGCCAGGGAATTCCTTGGCAGTCCAGTGGTTAGGACTCCACGCTTTCACTGCCAAGGCCCAGGTTCGATCCCTGGTTGGGGAACCTTGCAAGCTATGCGGCACAGGCAGAAGTGTTAGCTATGCAGTCATGCCCAACTCTTTGCAACCCCATGGACTGCAGCTCACCAGGCTCCTGTGTCCATGAGATTTTCCAGGCAAGGATACTGGAGGAGTCCTGAATTCCAGCTTCTCTTTTACCACTATCCATGTGTGGTCATGGCTGAGGACTTTCTCTCTGGAGGGCAGTTTCTTCACCTATAGCAAGATATTTGGATTTAAAAAACTGAGTTCCATTTCGACTCTGCTGTAACTTGTCCTGTGGTATTTAGCAACATATTAGAAATCTCAGTCACGCCTTTTTTTTTTTTTTTTTTTCCACCTGGCAACTGATTGCCTCACTATAGGACACTCAGGAGCCCTGTTCCTTCTGCTACCCCTGACGCAATGTTTTGGCTCGGGAGTCTGACACCCTGCGCTCCAAGCTCCACTCTGCCACTAATAGCCTCTCTCTTGGCACCTGTAGATATTAATTGCCAGGAGAATTAATTATATTAATAATTCTTGATAAGAATTATTCTCTTTTGGGCTTCCCTGGTGGCTCAGTAGTAAAGAAACTGTCTGCCAATGCAGGAGACGCAGATTCCATCCATGATCCGGGAAGATCCCACACGCCTTGAGACAGCTAAGGCCATGCGCCACAACCACTGAGCCTGAGCTCTGGAGCCTGGGTCCTGCAACTACTGAGCCCACCATAACCACTGAAGCCTGTGCGCCCGAGAGAGGGTGCTCGGCACAGGAGACGCCACCGCAGCGAGAAGGCCTCGCACCGCAGCGAAGAGCAGCTCCCGCTTGCTGCGACTAGAGGAAAGCCTGTGCAGCAGCAGCGAGCTGGCATAGCCAAAAATAAATAACATTACATAAAAAAAGAATCATTCCCCTGTGAACAGCTAGCACGCACTGTGCCCTAGTCACCGTGTGAATGAATTCATTTCTGATCACAGTTCTTTGTAGACTCTAACGTATGATTATCCCCATTGCACAGATGAAGAAATTGAGACAGAGAGAAATTAAGTAACTGCCCTTGTGGGGTTACAGAGCTGGCAAGTGGTAGAGCCAGACTGGAGCCCAGGCAATCTGGCTCTAAAAACAGCACTCTCAGCCACCAGGCTTTGGCTTGGAGATGATTCTTTTTAATGTACTTGCTTTTTGACTGTGCGGGGTCTTTGGTGCCACTCGGGCTTTTTTTCTAGCTGCAGCGAACGGGGGAGCTGCTTGCTCTCTCTCAGGGCACGTGGGCTTCTCACTGCAGCGGCTCCTTTTGTTGGTGAGCCTGGTCTCTAGGACCTGTGGGCTTCAGTAGTCCCCAGGCTCCAGGGAACAGGCTCAGCAGTTGTGACCCACAGGCTCAGTTGCTCGGCGGCACGTGGGATCTTCCTGGACTAGGGATTGAACACGCGTCTCCTGCTTTGGCAGGTGGATTCCTAACCGCTGAGCCACTAGGGAAGCCTGGAGAGGATTCCTGATCGGTTCAAGTCTCCAGTGTGTGTGTGTGTGTGTGTGTGTATGTGAAGTCGCTCAGTCGTGTCCAATTCTCTGCGACTCCATGGACTGTAGCCTACCAGGCTCTCTGTCCATGGGATTTTCCAAGCAATAGTACTGGAGTGGATTGCCATTTCCTTCTCCAGGGGATCTTCCTGACCCAGGGATCGAACCCAGGTCTCCCACATTGTAGACAGACGCTTTACCCTCTAAGCCACCAGGGAAGTCCGCTAAGTCATAGTTCACTCAAACTGAAATGCACCTCATGACCTCCTCGCGGGCTGGCTGTCGGACGAAACAAGAAGTGAAACTGTCAGACAGATGTTTCTTCAGTCTGCTCGGGGTTTTGCTTGACTCCGGTCCTCCCAAGTCTCCTTCCTCCCCACCCCCCAATTCTGGCAGACACCCAAGCATGTATTTGTGTGGATGGGAGCTAGGACAGCGCGGGAGCTTATCAGACTCCCTGAGCTACAGCTGATCTGATCTGGGACAAAGAACTGTCAGATAAGCCCAGTGCTGGGAAGTGGTCCTGGAAGCCGCTGGAGGCGGAGGCGGGAGCTCTGTGCTGGGGGCCGGAGAGAACAGCCTTTCTGGTGTTGGGGGAAAGGAAGGCCTTTGAATTACTCTCACTGCTGATTTTTATTTTTATTTTTCTTAAGTTGCTTAGTCATGTCCGACTCTTTGTGACCCCATGGACTGTAAGCCTACCAGGTTCCTCCGTTCGTGGGATTTTCCGGGCAAGAATACTGGAGTGGGTTGACATTTCCTTCTCCAGGAGATTTTCCCAACCCAGGGATTGAACCCAGGTCTCCCGCATTGTAGGCAGACGCTTTACCATCTGAGCCACCAGGAAACAGACAAGGGCTTCTAGTTAGTATTTTGGAAAGGAGTCTCCTTACCTCATTTGTTAATGGCTAATTAAGAAGATCTTTTTCTGCCCCTCACTTCTGTGTTTTTTCTCAGTCTCTGAGGCTGTGTAACTCGCATTGCCATGGGGTTGGGAAGTAGCGGGGGACACTTACGCTCATGACTGGGGCAAGAGCTGTTATGGGATTCATCCGCTGGGTATCCAGTCACCAAGTCTGAATCCTTCCCACCAAGCAACCCTAGTGTGTTACTGAGATGCTTGATAGACTGAGATGGAGAATGAGAAAATAAAAATAAACTCCCAGCTTGACAGGGATCCATACTTTCACACCCTATATGTGACTGATCCATCACTGACCCTGGGAAGTCAGAGCCTTGGGTTAGATCCTAGGACTGCTGATCCAGATGAAGCAGGGGGTTCATGAGACTCGGAATGGCGGCCAGAGAATGGGTTTCCATACTGAGGAGCCCCACCCCATGATGGCCACCGGAACTGGGGCAGCTGCTCAGTCCCCTTGAGGCTAGGTTCCTGTCCATCAGGGAGATCCTGAACTCAGATGCTCCCTAGCTGGAAAAGGCTCCCCAGTGGCCGGGAATTTATGACTGTGCCTACTGTGGCTCAGCAATCGGTACTTCAGTTCAGTTCAGTCGCTCAGTCGTGTCCAACTCTTTGCGACCCCGTGAATTGCAGCATACCAGGCCTCCCTGTTCATCACCATCTCTCGGAGTTCACTCAGACTCACGTCCATCAAGTCCGTGATGCCATCCAGCCATCTCATCCTCAGTCGACCCCTTCTCCTCCTGCCCCCAATCCCTCCCAGCATCCGAGTCTTTTCCAATGAGTCAACTCTTCGAGACTCCACTGAAATGCTGTTCCCTTGAAGGGACTGAAGGCCCTCCTCTTCCTGGGCCGCCCTGCACCCAGGGAGGTCCTGGGAGGTCCACACAGGGCAGGGGTGGGCGGGGTGCCCAGGAGGAGGATCTGCCCGTGCTTGGCTCCCACCCATGGCCTGAGCCCTTTGCCTCCCAAGCTGATCCTGGAATGTACACCCCTAGCCAAGCACATTCTTTCACCAGGTCACCAGCTCCTGGCCCTCGGGAGGGAAAGCAGCAGCTAGCACTTCCCTTGGCCCTGAATGACACTTGCACAGTCTGGCGCTGGGGCTGTTACCTCGAGCCTGGATTAATGGGCTGGCCGTCATGCTTTGGAAAAGCCCAGTTTTTTACGATCACTCCTTTCAGAGCCTGAGGCAAAGGGGAAAGGGAACTCAGCCCTAAGCAGGAGGATTTAAAATCCTGCTGATTTCCTAGCTCTGGTTTCTTGCATTAGTCAGATATCTGTGCTCAGAGGATGCGGGACTTTGTAGAGGTTATTCTCAAAGCTGGTGCTCTCTGTGCTCTTGGATGTCTGACGTTCATTCAGTTCAGTTATTGGCTGCACTTTTATTCCATTCAGTTACACACTTAGGCTCTGGGTGCCTAGTGAGCGTGAGGCATAGAGTATCGTGGGCCCACAAGGGTTACTGATATCGCCGTGTCCTGAGGGGAACCTGTGTGCAGGGGGTGAGGTGGGTGTACACAGGGGAGGGGGCGTTCTACATTCTAGGGGCGGCCGGGCTGGGGCGGGGAGCGGCGGCAAGCAGCAAGGGTGCTCCAGGAGCTGCCTGCTCCCAGCGGTCTCCCAGGGGCCGCCCCGGGCAGAGGTGTGGAGGGGCGGCTGGAAGGGCAGGGCTTTGGTGAAGGGTCTTAGGAGTCGGAGCCGGGAATCACCGGGAGGACCAGGGGGGCTGGGGGACAGTGTCTAAGCTCTGTAACCCTGTAGGTGAACTTGTAGATGGGAGCGATTTCCCCAAAGGCAGGGGAATCCAGCCACGATCTGTTGCGGGCGAGGGAGGTTGGAAGAGAGCGATGAAGTGGTCGTTTTCCACCAAGGGCTGAGTCGACTTCCCTGAGGCGCTGGGGCTTGAGGTCTGAGGTAAGACCAGGTTGGAGGGGGAGCTCCAATCCAGTCCCTGCTTCTACAGATGGGGTGCTGATCCGGAGCGGGGAGGCTGGGAAAGGCTTTGGAAATTGTTCTTCCCTGATAAACATGTGTTGTTAAGAATGTGAATTGTTAACCTGAGTTGAGACCTCAGAGAGTCAGACTCAACTTTCTGGGAGGCCAGACCCCCAGCACTCCCTTGGGCCCTCGAGATAAGGCAGATAAGTCCTGGAGATAGTGGATGGGCCCAGGGCCCTGCCCTCCTGGGACGGCCGCAACTCTGCAGCCGACCCAGGCTGGAGTCTGGACGGCCCAGTTAGGGCCGCCAGCAGCTAGCTGGGAGCTCCCAGTCCACCTCGTCACCTTGGAGCAGCAACTTGGACGGTGCAGGGAAGGGAGAGTGACCCCACCAGCCTGAGAGAGATGGAGCTCTCCTGAAGCCACCCAGAAAACCCATCACTTCTAAAGCGTCACCTTAGGCATCAAGTCTTCAGACATTTCTGGCCTCCAGCCCCTCACCCCACTGACCTTCTGAGTCATCTGTCAGATATTTTCTCTTCAGAGGAGGTAAGTGGCTGGGAGGCTTTGCATTGAAAAAAAAAAACAGAACAAAAAAAACATAAAACTCTCAGGAGCCAGGAGCATCTTGTCTGGCCAAAATAGGAACTGGGACTGGGGCATTAGGATCTTTCCATACACTTGCTCAGCCCGTGTGCAGAGCATGTGAAGTAAGCAGGGAAGACCTCAGTTCAGTTCAGTCACTCAGTCGTGTCCGACTCTTTGCGACCCCATGGACTGTAGCACACCAGGCCTTCCTGTCCATCACCAACTCCTGGAGCTTGCTCAAACTCATGTCCATCGAGTCGGTGATGCCATCCAACCATCTCATCCTCTGTTGTCCCCTTCTCCTCCTGCCTTCAATCTTTCCCAGCATCAGGGTCTTTTCTAATGAGTCAGCTGTTTGGCTACATCAGGTAGCCAAAGTATTGGAGTTTCAGCTTCAGCATCAGGCCCTCCAGTGAATATTCAGTCTTGATTTCCTTTAGGCTGGACTGGCTGGATCTCCTTGCAATCCAAGGGACTCTCAAGAGTTTTCTCCAACACCACAGTTCAGAAGCATCAATTCTTCGAAGCTCAGCTTTCTTTATGGTTCAACTCTCACATCCATACGTGACCACTGGAAAAACCACACCTCTTACTATGTGGACTTCTGTCGGCAAAGTAATGTCTCTGCTTTTTAATATGCTGTCTAGGTTGGTAATAGATTTTCTTTCAAGGAGCAAACGTCTTTTAATTTCATAGCTCCAGTCACCATCTGCAATGATTTTGGAGTCCAAGAAAATAAAGTCTGTCACTGTTTCCATTGTTTCTCCATCTATTTGCCATGAAGTGATGGGACTGGATGCCTTTGTTTTCTGGATGTTGATTTTAAGCCAGCTTTTACTCTCTCCTCTTTCACTTTCATCAAGAGGCTCTTTAGTTCTTCTTCACTTTCTGCCATCAGGGTGGTGTCATCTGCATATCTGAGGTTATTGATATTTCCCTTGGCAATCTTAATTCCAGCTTGTGCTTCATCCAGGCTGGCATTTTGCATGATGTACTCTGCTTCCCTGGTGGCTCAGATGGTAAAACGTCTGCCTGCAATGCGGGAGACCTGGGTTCGATTCCTCGGTCAGGAAGGTCCCCTGGAGAAGGCAATGGCAACCCACTCCAGCACTCTTGCCTGGAAAATCCCATGGACGGAGGAGCCTGATACAGTTCATGGGGTCGCAAAGAGTCGGACACAACTGAGCAACTTCACTTTCACTTTTACTCTGCTTATAAGTTAAATAAGCAGGGTAACAATATATAGTCTTGACATACTCCTTTCCTGATTTGGAAGCCAGGCTGTTCCATTCCTGATTCTAACTGTTGCTTCTTGACCTGCATACAGAGTTCTCAGGAGGCAGGTCAGGTGGTCTGGTATTCCTGTCTCTTTAAGAATTTTCCACAGTTTGTTGCGATCCACACAGTCAAAGGCTTTGTCATAGTCAATAAAGCAGTAATAGATATTTTTCAGGAACTCTTTTGCCTTTTCAATGATCCAACGGATGTTGGCAATTTGGTTCTTCTGCCTTTTCTAAATTCAGCTTGAACATCTGGAAGTTCATGTTTCATCTACTGTTGAAGCCAGGCTTGGAGGATTTTGAGCATTACTTTGTTAGCATGTGAGATGAGTGCCAATTGTGTGGCAGTTTAAACATTCTTTGGCATTGCCTTTCTTTGGGATTGGAATGAACACTGACTTTTTCCAGTTCTGTGGCAACTGCTGAGTTTTCCAAATTTGCTGGCCTATTGAGTGAAGCACTTTCACAACATCATCTTTCAAGATTCGAATTCCATCACCTCCACTAGCTTTGTTCATAGTGATGCTTCCTAAGGCCCACTTGACTTCACATTTTAGGATGTCTGGTTCTAGGTGAGTGATCACACCATCATGATTATCTGGGTCATGAAGATCTTTTTTGTATATTTCTTCCGTGTATTCTTGCCACCTCTTCTTAATATCTTCTGCTTCTGTTAGGTCCATTTCTGTCCTTTATTGGGCCTATCTTTGCATGAAATGTTCCCTTGGTATCTCTAATTTTATTGAAGAGATCTCTAGTCTTTTCCATTCTAATGTTTTCCTCTCTTTCTTTGTATTGATCACCGAGGAAGGCTTTCTTATCTCTCCTTGCTGTCCTTGGAACTCTGCATTCAAATGGGTATATCTTTTCTTTTCTCCTTTGCCTTTCGCTTCTCTTCTCTTCACAGCTATTTATAAGGCCTCCTCAGACAACCGTTTTGCCTTTTTGCATTTCTTTTCCATGGGGATGGTCTTGATCACTGCCTCCTATACAATGTCACAAACCTCCATCCATAGTTCTTCAGGCACTCTGTCTATCAGATCTAATCCCTTGAATGTATTTGTCACTTCCACTGTATAATCATAAGGGAGTTGATTTAGGTCATGTCTGAATGACCTAGTGGTTTTCCCNAAGGACAGCGGTGAGCAGCCATCCTCTGGGTCAGAACCCAGGAGATGGCAGAGGTGAGCCCACAGCGGGGAGGCGGCAGGCACTCCGGTCCCTTTCTCTGCCTGAGCATAAGTGAGGACTCCCCCGCCGCCCCGGCCATCTCGGCCCCAGTGGGGAGGAGGGGTGGCCACGTCCCACATATGTCTTCCAGCTTCCTTGGGTTGGTAGGGTTTGGAGGTGGAGAGGTCACTTAGAGCCCCGGGGCCTGACCCGACTGGCTGCGGATAGGAGCTGGTATCCGGGCAAGTGGCCCCAACTCTTGTTCAGGGCGGTGGTCCAGTCCGGGACAATGTGGCCGGGCCCAGAGGCAGCTAGGAGTCCGAGACACACAGGGCCTCCACCGCGTCGCTCAGACCCTGGTTGACGCCGCCCACCGCCAGCAGGCAGTTCCTGAGGACCAGGGTGGAGCAGGCGCAGCGGGGCGTGGGCATGGCGGGGAGGGCCTCCCAGCGGCTCTTCCCCGGGTGGAACGCCTCGGCCGTCTCCAGGACCGTGGGCTGGTTCCCTGAAAGTGCAAAGGGCTGGGCCTCACCAAGCGTCCAGCCACCAGCCCGCCCGGGGGCAGGGCCCACCTCCGCCCTTGCTCAGGAACCATTAGGCAGAAGCCCAGCTCCCTGGACTCCCTGGGCTGCAGGCCTTCCACACCCTCTGTCAAACAGCCACTCTGCCCTTCCTGCCTTCTCGGTCCCTCCATCCTCTCAGGATGAAAGACTCAGCTTTCTTCCCCCACTGCCTGCTTTTACCACGTTTCTAGACACTACTGCCTCTATCCTGCCCGTGATGAAGAAAGCTGCTCACACGGTCTAGCTCATGTCAAGTTCCTCTCCTGCGTGGTGAAGTCGGGGAATCTGTCCACACTGAGTAAACTCTGGGTTTCCAGGAGCCCCGCTGCCCACATATCTCTCCCTAGTTGATGGTGGGACACCACCATCAAAGTTCCCTGATCTCTGGGAGGGCTCATTCAACAAATCTTGAGTTCATCAGAACAGCTGATTTGATCAGACTGCTTTCCTACTCCCTGATAGAGCTGAGAGTCCAGGGAGAAGATAGAGAGGACCAAGGCCAATCCCTTCTGTCCCCAGCCCTCCCCGGACAGGGCCCCGGGGACCTGGGCTCAGCCGGCCTGTGTCCCGTGGTTCTCAGCATGTCCCTTATGCTCTCTGAGCCTCAGTTTCCCCCGTGTAAGAGGACAGAGAGACCATATCTGAGGGCCACCCACGGAGGCAGGACGTCAAGGCTGGGAGGAAGAGAGCGCTGTGGAATCAGGTGGTAGGCAGGCAGTGTGCCAGGAGCCAGCACCCTCTTCTGCTCATGCACGTCCAGAGTCCACGGAGCCCCAGGCCACAGCCTGGAAGCTACATCCTTACCAAGCCCTCCAGCCACTATGACCCGACCACTCAGAGAGCCGGCCACAAAGTCTGCCCGCCGCTTCTTGAGGAAGAAGGAACGCTCCATCTTCAGCCATCCCCCTGCAGGCCATGGGCGATGTCAGGAGAAACACAGAGAGAATGAGATGCTGACTGCCCCTGCCAAACACGCACGAGTGCCAAACCGCTCTCACCCTGGGCAGCACCCTGACTCCATCTACCCTGTTTGCTCAGGGCATGTACAGTGCCTCCTGCCGTGTGAAATGGCACTCAACCTACCCTCTCCATGCCTGCTGCAGGCCAAAGAACCATAAGCTCTTATCATGAATCACCTTGTCCCACCTCTGTCTTCACAGACTTTAAGCTGGAAAGGCGGAGAGTGTCCCAGTCAGCATCCTTCTGTTTCAAAGCCCTCCCTCACCTGGCCCTGGCTGGATGTTGTAAGAAGGAACAACAGCTGGGAAAGGCTTTGATAAAAACAGCCAGCTAATCAGAGGGAGCCCTGGACAGATGAAAGAATTTGATCCCAAGAGTAGCCCTGAATGAAGAGGAGTGTTCAGACTTCTGAAAGCCTCACGCCTCTGGGTAAACAGGCCCGGGAGAGATGGGTGGGATGGGGTAAGGTGGGGGTTGGGCAGAAGGGAGGTGAGTCGCTAGGGCCTGGTGTCCAGCTTACCTTGCTCCATGTCGAACACGTCCATCGTCCGGAGGAACTTGGGCTGCCGGTAGAGCCGGCCTTGCCGCAGGCCCCCTAGGCTATACAAGCGGTCGTCCAGGGTCACAAAGCTGGAGAAGGCCCGCTTGCAGGGGATGTTGGGGAACTTGGTCCAGGAGCGAGTCTCGATGTCAAAGACCTCGAAGGCGTTGACTGCATACTTGGACTGCCGTCCTCCTGGAGGCCAGGGGAGGGCACAGGTTGGGCAGGAGAGTAAGCCCCTGGGGACTGGGGCTGGGTTCCCCCTTCTCACTGTTATTCAATCACATAGGAATCTCCCTGAGGTGGGGGGGACAGTGTGGTTAACCCCAGTGCCCAGGATATGCTGGGCACACAAACATTACTTCCAACAGGAACTGATCCAGAAGAGAAGGAGAGATGGGCATGGGCCAGTCTGTCCTTACCCAGCACGTAGATCTTGGAGCCTCGGAGGAAGGAGGTGGCGGCATATCTCGGGGTGGGCATGTGTGCCAGAGACACCCACATGTCCTTGAGCATGTCATAGTGTTGGAGGTGATTGTGCGGACGGAGGTCCAGGCCCATCCCGCCCGCTGCATACACGCGGTAATCTAGGAGAAAGGCCACGCGGCAGACACCGTGAGACAAGCCCGTGGCACTCAGCCGCTACTTTGGCCAGGCTCTGTCAACCCCTTGAATCCCAGCACTGAAACCCGGCCACATTCTCAACCACTGCTCTGCCAGAGAATGGGTTGGTGGCCCCATTAAAAGCTCCTGCCACACTCAAGCCTGGGTCTTCTTGAAGCCACGTCAGGCCTACGTGCCTTACCTTCCTTGGTGCCTGGCCCTTGGTTAAGCTCAAGATGCCAAGCCATGCCCAGAGGTAGACTGCAGTAGAGTCCAGGCCAGGACAACCCTTTGCAGGTCTTGTCCCCCTCATTCTCCTTCCTGGGTAGCCAGAGAGATGCCAAAGAGGGACAGTATTCCCCTGACGCCCTCCAGGAGCAGCCTGATGCCAGGCACTCCCAGACCAGAACTCGAGACCTAGAGGGAGCCTTTGGAGATGAGGTCAGCCCTGCTGCCACTGGCCCTGTGGGACACTGGCCTGCTGCTGCCCCTTTCTTTCTCTGGATAGGGGAAGGCCATCCTCCTGGACACACAGGAAAGCTTGTGGGCTCCAGGAGGCAGTGTGCACTGAATGGGTAGGGCTAGGGGTGAAAGAGGGAGAGGCTTTGGATGAAAGAGGCTCTGAGCAGGCAGCAAGCTGGGCACTCTGAGGACAGGAGAGCTTCTCGACTGCTTGTGGCCGCAGGTGACAGAGCACACGGGGGAGGCCGCGCAGCCTCTAAGCTCCCCCCACCCCAAGACCTCAGGCAGCCTGCTCAGCGCACAGCCTGACCCCCAGAGCCCTCTTCTCCCAGGGACCCATCCCTGCTCGGGGCGCTGTCTACTAGAGGCCAGTCCTCACCACTTCTGGCTCTAAGAGGCTTTTATTTTTCAAGAGAATTACAGGAATGAGTACTTCTTTCTACTTTCCAATATCACTAAAGAGAGAAACAAAGAAATCCCAGCCCTAGCCTGTGGCTAGGAGATGGGGCTTGCTAAAGAGACATTCACCTTACGCACACTGCATCTTCCATTCCTGTTCTCACCTATACCTCTGAAGCTGGGAACCCGCCCCTGCACGCCACACTACCAATCCTGCGTCCGATTCTTACTCATCCTTTCAGAATCATCTTGGCGTCCCCGAACTGCAAGGCTGGGCTGAAGGTGGTGGCTCCTGTGGCCATCACCCTACNAGCCCTCTTCTCCTAGGGACCCATCCCTGCTCGGGGCGCTGTCTACTAGAGGCCAGTCCTCACCACTTCTGGCTCTAAGAGGCTTTTATTTTTCAAGAGAATTACAGGAATGAGTACTTCTTTCTACTTTCCAATATCACTAAAGAGAGAAACAAAGAAATCCCAGCCCTAGCCTGTGGCTAGGAGATGGGGCTTGCTAAAGAGACATTCACCTTACGCACACTGCATCTTCCATTCCTGTTCTCACCTATACCTCTGAAGCTGGGAACCCGCCCCTGCACGCCACACTACCAATCCTGCGTCCGATTCTTACTCATCCTTTCAGAATCATCTTGGCGTCCCCGAACTGCAAGGCTGGGCTGAAGGTGGTGGCTCCTGTGGCCATCACCCTACTTGCCACACTGTTACTGGGATAACCTTTGTATGTTTCTTTCAAGATTGTTAGGACCTTGAAATTTGTTAATCTGTGGCCCCAGCATCTGGTATAAAGCCTGGCACATGAGCATGTACGTTTTTAGTAAACTAACTGCTGAGCCCATTCAGCGCCACAGTTAAGAGCACAGACTGGACCATCACCTGCAGGCTGTTACCTGGGCGAGTTCCTCAACCTCTGTGGGCCCCACACTGCTTCTCTGTAAAATGAGGACAGTGGTACTACTTGCCTCATCATACAAGTTCTGAGGGTCAAAGGGGTTAATGACTATTAAGCACCTATGGTAAGGACTCAATAAATGTTAGTTCTTAACCGTTCAGCACCACTTCTTGAGGCCTGGGGATAAAGGGCTTCCCTTTCCCTCTCCACTTCCCCACGGGCCTCCAGGCCTTCCATCCTTCTTACTGGGAGTTCAGGAGGTTCGGTTGGCTCTCTGCCCTGAGGGCTCCTTGAGTTTCTCTGTCTGATCTTCATTGGTAAGACCTGGGCTCCTAAAGGCAGGGATCAGATCTTCTGCCTCTTTCCTTCCCACCTGGGACCTAGAACTGTGCCAGGAACAGAGCAGGTGCTCAAGAAATACTGATGTCTGACCTAACAGTAGACCTGACAGGCAGCTGAAATAATTTTGCGAGAGAAGGAGGTAAGGGTGCAAACCTCTAAGCCTGTCTGATCTGCATTTGGGGTCTCCTAACTCCTACTGGGCCATTTCCCATAAAACTGTATTTTAGAAAAACAGTTTCCAGGGCCCCTTCCCTGCTCTGGGCTATACCAGGCCAGAAAAGAAAGACAGGATGGGCTTGGAGGAACTGAGATAAAAAGCAGAAAGCTATGTGGTGAGCATACGCATGCCCAGAGAACCCAGTGAACCTGGGCAAGAAGCTGCAGGAGCATGAATCTCAGGGAGGTTCTGGTCTCCACTCATCAGTACCTCTGAGGTTAGGAGGCAGACTGTAGGGAGACGGTCCTGGAACCAGGTCCCAAGACCCTCCCTGTGGGGCCTGGGGGTGGTATGAAGGTGGCATGAACAGGCCCAGGACCCCAAATACGTGTCTGGAGGTGGTGGCACCTGCAAGGCAGATTTCAAGGGATTTGCTGCTGTGGGTGGGAGGCCCAACCATTCTGCTGAATGAAGGTATCCACAGGGGTATCAACAGAGTCCCCTTTGGCTCTCCCCTCGGCCGGCTTGCCCTCCTTGCTGGGAGGAGGCTGCTGGGGTGGAGTAGAGCTCTGGCATCATATGGATTTACCACACACTTCACTTGTCTGAGCCGCGATTTTCCCACCTATGAAACCAGGCCAGCGGGTCTTTAGTTTCAGTGTTCATGTAATTGTGACAGTGGCCTCATCCAGGGCTGGCTTCCACCCCTTTCCCGGGGCCTCCCACCCCTCCTCCTGTCTCTTATACACATCTTTGAGGAAGAAGGAACGCTCCATCTTCAGCCATCCCCCTGCAGGCCATGGGCGATGTCAGGAGAAACACAGAGAGAATGAGATGCTGACTGCCCCTGCCAAACACGCACGAGTGCCAAACCGCTCTCACCCTGGGCAGCACCCTGACTCCATCTACCCTGTTTGCTCAGGGCATGTACAGTGCCTCCTGCCGTGTGAAATGGCACTCAACCTACCCTCTCCATGCCTGCTGCAGGCCAAAGAACCATAAGCTCTTATCATGAATCACCTTGTCCCACCTCTGTCTTCACAGACTTTAAGCTGGAAAGGCGGAGAGTGTCCCAGTCAGCATCCTTCTGTTTCAAAGCCCTCCCTCACCTGGCCCTGGCTGGATGTTGTAAGAAGGAACAACAGCTGGGAAAGGCTTTGATAAAAACAGCCAGCTAATCAGAGGGAGCCCTGGACAGATGAAAGAATTTGATCCCAAGAGTAGCCCTGAATGAAGAGGAGTGTTCAGACTTCTGAAAGCCTCACGCCTCTGGGTAAACAGGCCCGGGAGAGATGGGTGGGATGGGGTAAGGTGGGGGTTGGGCAGAAGGGAGGTGAGTCGCTAGGGCCTGGTGTCCAGCTTACCTTGCTCCATGTCGAACACGTCCATCGTCCGGAGGAACTTGGGCTGCCGGTAGAGCCGGCCTTGCCGCAGGCCCCCTAGGCTATACAAGCGGTCGTCCAGGGTCACAAAGCTGGAGAAGGCCCGCTTGCAGGGGATGTTGGGGAACTTGGTCCAGGAGCGAGTCTCGATGTCAAAGACCTCGAAGGCGTTGACTGCATACTTGGACTGCCGTCCTCCTGGAGGCCAGGGGAGGGCACAGGTTGGGCAGGAGAGTAAGCCCCTGGGGACTGGGGCTGGGTTCCCCCTTCTCACTGTTATTCAATCACATAGGAATCTCCCTGAGGTGGGGGAGACAGTGTGATTAACCCCAGTGCCCAGGATATGCTGGGCACACAAACATTACTTCCAACAGGAACTGATCCAGAAGAGAAGGAGAGATGGGCATGGGCCAGTCTGTCCTTACCCAGCACGTAGATCTTGGAGCCTCGGAGGAAGGAGGTGGCGGCATATCTCGGGGTGGGCATGTGTGCCAGCGACACCCACATGTCCTTGAGCATGTCATAGTGTTGGAGGTGATTGTGCGGACGGAGGTCCAGGCCCATCCCGCCCGCTGCATACACGCGGTAATCTAGGAGAAANGCGCCGTCCTGCCCGGCGCGCGCCGCCGTCACCCGGGCGGACGCGGAGCGCGAGTGAGCAGCTGCAGGGGAAGCCGGGCTGCCGCCGGGGGTGGGGGCGGCCCCGCGCAGCCGCCCCGCGGCCGCCACACCTGTGCGGGAAGCCGCGCGCGCCCCGCGGCCGCTTTACATAAACCTCGGTGCTCTCGCCCGGGGGAGGGCAGGGGCCCGGCGGGAGGTGCGCACCCCCTTGCCTACTGTTCAGGGAAAGCGGGGCCCTAGAGCCGAGTATCGGGATGACGGGCCGGGACTCGCTCCAGGGCGGGGTGGGCGGTTTGTGAGTGTTTGTTTTGGGTGAGGAGGCGGAGAGTCCAATTACCCAGTTTATCTACAGTACACAGACCCAGTTCGTGACAGACTGGCTCAACAGTGGGCTCTGCTTTGGGGGAGGTATTATCTGATGGTTTAACCTAATAGGAACGAGTTATGTGGGGTGTGACACCCCCAGACCTGACCCAGGGGCACCCATCAATGTACACGCAGACCTGTGCACACACGCATAATTTACACATCGCACCACACCCTCCACCCGGAAATGGCCACATGCACAGAGAAACTGAGAAATGAAGCCTGGCGGACACACAGCCAGCCAGAGACAAAAGTGGAAAGGCAGACACGCGAGTGGTCCCTTCCACATCATCCTTCTTTACACACGCTTAGGAAGGGAAAGCCTGGGCACCAAACCTGGGCCCTCAAGCACCAACCCACAGGGCTTGACAAATAATTATTTCAAGACCGGCAGTGGCCTTATCGGGACAGCAGTCTGCAGTAACAGGTGCCCCTTGAGGTGTGAGGAACTGCAGGCTTCCGGGGTCCCCCCTATGCAGTTCTCCTGAACAGAGCCAAGTCTTGAAACACTCAGACCTGGGAATCTCACGGACCTGGATTTAAATTCTGACTCTTAAAAGAATTTAACTACGTACTCTGAACTTCAGTTTCCTTATTTTGTTTAGATTAAACTTTGTATTTTGAGATAAATTGTGGATTCCCTCGCAGTTGTAAGAAATAACACCTTTTACCCAACTTCCCTCAATGGTAACATCTTGCAAAATGTATAGTATAATAATATCCTAACCAGAATATGGAAGTTATCAGTCAAGATACAGAAAATTCCCATCACCACAAGAACTCTTCATGTTACCTTAAAAAAAAAAATTGAGCTATAATTGATTTACACTATGTTAGTTTCAGGTATACATGTTGCCTTCTTATACCCATACATTCTTCCCTCTTGCCTCTATCTCGCCAACCCCTGGCACCCACTAATCTATTCTCCATTTCCATAATTTTGTCATTTCAAGAATGTTGTGTAGAGAATTCTCTGGCAGTCCGGTGGTTAGAACTTGGCACTTTCACTGCTGGGTCCTGGGGTTCAGTCTTTGGTTGGGGAACTAAGATCCCACAGTGATGGTCCACCCCCCCTAGAAAAAAATATTATTGGGATCAGCTTTTTTTTTTTGCTCCCAGCATAATTCTGAGGAGATTCATCCAAGTCGCTGCATATATCACCAGTTCACTACTTTCTGTTTCTGAGGAGCATTCCATGGTATAGATACATCACCATAGATTTTTGCAAAGATTAAAAGAGAAGACATTTGTAAAGTGTTCAGTTCAGCTTCTGACACATGGCAAGGGCCTGGTAAATCGCCGTTAATGCTGTAACTATCACAACTACTGTCAACAAAACCAAGAAAAAGGAAATTTGCCTGTCACTGAGAAATGACTTCCTGTGAGAAACGAAGTCACAGCTCGCAATAGGCCCCTCTTAACATCTTGAATTCTTGGCTTGGAAATTCCACTGCTTTTTAGTTTGAGTTCTCTGTGCTTACCTATTAAGCACCTCTAGAACCTCACAGAGGATGGTTGTGCTGGGGCTCAGAGCAGGCCACCCCGAGATATACCACAATGGCTTATTGACTGTTTTAAATTAGTTATTTAAGAAACAGCCGGCGGGAAAAAAAATTGACGCTGAAAAACACTCTGAACTCCTTCTTTACCCCTGAAAGTGGGAAATAAATCTTCCATGTCAAAGTACCCTACCCAAACCAGGAGGAGAGAAAGCAACCTCACCACCAGAGGAATGGTAGGGAATTCAAGGCTAAGAAATTTGTATAAACAAATTTTGTTATTTTATTAGTCTGCTACACCAGTCATGAATTCCTTTGTTAAATTTTCACAAATAGTTGTTTCTTTGTCTAAGAATGATATATAAACAACTTGCCCTGGTCACTTTGGGGGTCCAATTTCTATGGGACCTCTGGATATGTGAGTTAAATTTTTTATCCCTGCTGATAATCTTGTGTTCTTTTAATTATTAGACCAGCAGAAAGAACTCAAGATGAGGAAGGGAAATATTTCCCCCTCCCCAAAAGTAATGTTCTGTTTATTTAATAAGAATGCATAAATTCAAAAAAATGTGATCTGCATTAATGAAGTTTCACTGGAAGCAACAAACACTTCTCTTTTTCCTGGAGGTCACAATCTGCCCAGAGGAATTGGGAACAAACCCTCAACCATCGACTTAAACTGTCTTCACAAGATCTGGACACAGTGATCAAGAGTATTGAAAGCCGTTCGTATTCCTCAAAGGGGTTTGTTGGGTGGGTCCACCTTCAGCCTGTTTTGCCCACTGAGCCTTCTACCAAAGCAGCGAGGCAAGGCTTCTTGTGGCCCCACCCACCCCAGCTGGGACAGCTCAGTGAGCAGGTATATAAAACTCATACTACTTTATGTTTGCCTAACTTGAAATAAACTTGCACATCCGTTTTCCCATAATCTTGAAAACAACCCTAGCAAATGTTGTCAGTCAGGTATCAGTATCTGCTTTTTAAGATGAAGACTCTGGGCCTTAGTGAAATGAAGTAATTGACTTACGACCATGTGAGCCATTCAGGGTGGGTCTAGTTGGTGAATTCCAAATCCAGCGCCTTTCACTGTGTTCCAGCTAAATCACAAATGAAAGAACTGTGTATTACTAAGGGTGTCAAACTTCTCTCCTCTCACTCAGCTTTCAGCCCAATCACAGTGAAGGAAGGAGCGGGGGCCCTCAGAGGTTTCAGGGACTACCCTCTCCCCGTTGCCATACAGTCTGGGCCAGGCAGCATAGCTGGGAAAGCACCAGAATCAGCCCCCAGAATAGGACAGTTCTAACCTAATGTTCATGTCCTGCAAGCATCACGCTCTTTGAAGACTGTGGGATCCAGGAAGTCAGACTCTTGGAAAAGTACTAAGATAGGATGCCTTCCAGGCCACGGCCTCATTGCTTGTTCTGGAAGTCCTGGCCTCTCTGCATCGCCCCCGCTCCTTCCGCCACAGCTCTTCCTCGCAGCCAGGTGACATCCTTTAGTCCTTACGCTGAATGTACACTGAGGAAGCTTGTAACCTAGCAACCGCCACTTAGGATTCCCTGAGTCACCTGCTGTTTCCATGCCTGGGCTGAGTGCACCAGGCTGGGGACTTAGCAGTGCCAAGCAGAGGTGGGGGGTCCAGTGGTCCCCTTTGATTCCTCACTGGCTCATTGCAGTGTGTAACCATGTTACCTGTCAGGAAGGTCTTCCTCTTTAGAGCAAGGATTTAGAAGCCTAAACCCTTCTTGCTTTCAGACTCTGTGTTCATTGGTCTGGGTTTCTCTTCCTTTTTAGATACTGTTTGGGTTTTTGCCTTGGTTATAAGGTAGCACTAGAAAGGTAGGAAGGTGGGGAGAGGAAGTTCATGAAAGTCTGTAAACATAAAGCCTTTGATACTCAGGAGCCTTTATTATTGTGATATCGATGCATCAGTCAAATTGGTTAAAGGGATATTTAGCCCCAGAAATACTTATTAAGTATATTTTTAAAGAAGTCTCTTTATGAGTGTTGTTTAGTCGCTGAGTCAGGTCTGACTTTTTTACAACCGCATGGACTGGGGGGTCATCCATGGGATTTCCTAGGCAAGAATACTGCAGTGGGTTGCCATTTCCTTCTCCAGGTTTTGGGTTTATTAAGGTCTAATTTGGAGAAGGAAATGGCAGCCCACCCCAGTGTTCTTGCCTGGAGAATCCCAGGGACAGGGGAGCCTGGTGGGCTGCCGCCTCTGGGGTCGCACAGAGTCGGACACGACTGAAGCGACTTAGCAGCAGTAGCAGCAGGCCTGATTTACATACAAGAACCTGCACAGTCTGACTCAGCATCGATAAGAGTTTATTAGATATTCAGGCCTTCCCTGAACTCTGTGGTAGGTAGTGGGGAAGCTGAGGGTGTTGGTGAGGGGACAGTCTCTGCCTGGGAAAGTAGGCTGAGTCCCAGCCAGACATACTGGGGGTAACATGGGTGTGTTCAGGGCCTCAGGGGGCTGGTTGAGTGCAGAACACAGTTGTGCTGGGGGTGGGGAAAGGGGAGGTGTGTGGCTCTTAAGTGCTGCAGTAGCTTCTTTCTCCGTCTTCAGAAACACAGTGTGCCCTCCTTTCGGTGGGTGCAGTGCTGGGAGACGGCACCCTGCGTTCCCCTGGGGCCGCGTCACCGTTCCTGCGCAGTTCTCTCTCCGCAGGCAGGCGGCCTTGGGAAGGTGTGTGGACTTTGGAGTCAGACAGACAGGGCTGAGTCTTGGCTTGGCCACCCCCGGCTGTGTGACCTTGAGTAAATCGCTGACGTCCTGAATCTCAGCTCCTCGTCTGTGAGAAAGGGAAGAAGGAAACTACTTTTTAGCGTGATGCGCGGAACAAGATGCCAGGCATAGCTCTGTGGCAGGCAGCAGGTCCTCTGTAAAGAGTAGTGTGCTTTCTTCCCCCTTGCGACGGAAGGTTTCCATACTTCTGGCCAGAGAGCCTGAATAGCAGGAGCCAGTCTCACAAGGGAGGCACCTTACCAGAGCCCACACCTGTCCAGAAATCCAGCCATTTCTGGGTCTGTGTCTTGAACAGGATATTTCCNCTTTCTTCCCCCTTGCGACGGAAGGTTTCCATACTTCTGGCCAGAGAGCCTGAATAGCAGGAGCCAGTCTCACAAGGGAGGCACCTTACCAGAGCCCACACCTGTCCAGAAATCCAGCCATTTCTGGGTCTGTGTCTTGAACAGGATATTTCCTCCTAGCTAACTGGAATGTAAAGAAATAGAGGAAAACAACAGAATGGGAAAGACTAGAGATCTCTTCAAGAAAATTAGAGATACCAAGGGAACATTTCATGCAAAGATGAGCTCGATAAAGAACCGAAATGGTATGGACCTAAAAGAAGCAGAAGATATTAAGAAGAGGTGGCAAGAATACACNGTGAATCTGAGTGAACTCTGGGAGTTGGTGATGGACAGGGAGGCCTGGCGTGGTGCGATTCATGGGGTCACAAATTGTCGGACACGACTGAGCGACTGAACTGACTGAACTGAACTGGAATCTCTTCCACTGCAGCCTGAACAGTATTCTGATCAGAACAGCTGGTGCTCTTCCTTTAGATAATCACCTTCTTATTCCTCATCTGAGGCTTGGGCTGGCTTCCGGGAGCTGGGGTGGAGGATGACTCATCCAATTAGGACAGAGGGCAGAGCAGACTAAGGGGAGGGTCTATCCCTCCCCCAACCTGGAAAAGCCTCATTGGAGCCCCCTCCTGCTCAGCCCCTAGGAAGAATTCAGGCCTTGAGTGGACCTGAGTGGAGGCAGGGCAGCACTGGGGTGGCAGTCACAGCCATCATCTGCGTCTGTTCCCACGGCACCGCCAGCCTCTGGGGTGGGCGCTGGGGCCCCTCAGGATGCCCTCGAATGAGAGGCCCTCACCTCCTGACCATGCAGCCTCAACCGGAGGGCTGAGTCAGCCTTCTGCTCCCGCCCCTCCATCGCACGGAGCCCCGTGCATGGAGCGTGGCACGCAGTGTGACGCTCAGCACAGAGCCCAGAGCCTGGCGCCCAGAGGGATGAAACGGGGGTCACTCTACACGCATCTGTCTGCCTGGGAGCACCCTCTGCCCATTTAGGTAAAACCAAGACATTGGAAAGTGGGTCACAGATAAAGCATGGGCAGGGTGGTCATCTTGATTTTCAGACTCGCAAGATACACAATTTAGAAGGAAGAGTTGGGGAGCACCAATTCCTCTGCTCCTTCATGCATCAGATGATAAAGACTGCAGGAAGAGGAGCCTTCTCAGAAAGACTTCGGCTACTTCNATGGGCAGGGTGGTCATCTTGATTTTCAGACTCGCAAGATACACAATTTAGAAGGAAGAGTTGGGGAGCACCAATTCCTCTGCTCCTTCATGCATCAGATGATAAAGACTGCAGGAAGAGGAGCCTTCTCAGAAAGACTTCGGCTACTTCTCTGTGTTTATTGAGGAAACTGTAAGAGGAAACGGGGCTTGTAATAAAGCCTGAGGATCTCGGTCATAAAAAGGAAGAATTTCCTGCCCCAGGAGCATCAGAAAACTAAAATACCAGCATGAGGTGAGGTGAGAGACCGTGGTGTCACCTCCCCTGGGAGGTACTGGAAATAGGAAAGACATAGGGCTGAGAGTCAAAAGACCTCTGTTCCAGCTCACATTTTGTCATTACCAGGCTGTGCACCTCTGGGCCAAGCCTATCTATTCTGGTGTCTGTAAAATGAGAGAGGAGGGAAGTAGACAGTGGCCTGAGGTCTCTCCCAGCTGGAGCGTCCTTCCGCAGCAGGCATGCAGGGTGGGAAGCCCAGAGAAATCATCGTTTAACCAGAGCGACAAAGCAGGTGGTTCCAGAATGGACATCCTCACGTTCTTCCGGGTGGGGCAATCGTACAGAGGTCTGGCCTCCCTGGCGCTCGTGGATGCTCCCCACTCCCCAGGGTTCTGTCCCCAGAAGGGACCGTACTAGGGACCTTCCTCTGGCACTTTTGTAGCCACCAGCCTCGTTTCCCCAGCTCAGCCAGGGACCCGGGGACCTGGGCGAGCTGCCGCTGCTGCTAAGGGACTGGCTCCTGGTAGACCTTGGGCATCAAGGACAGAAGCCTGTCCTCTTGGACCCTGACATTTCTGGGGTGCCTCTTGCCTTTCCATAGGCTGCAAGAACAGGAGGCAGAGGACTCAGGGTTCAAGACACACTGATTCTGGTGCCTCCTCTAAAAGTAAAAAAATGGGTGTGTTTATCCCAGGTCACCAGGCCGCAGCCTGGATGGGCGTTGGGGGCGGGCCGTATCCCACACTCTTGCTGACCTGGAGGATAGCAAAGACTTCGCAGGGGTCCGGGGGCTCTGCAGAGGAGCTGGGGGCTGCCGGCTGGGGGAGGCAGCTGTGGAACACTCAAACACGGCTCTTTAAATGCCCATTAGTAAGTTAATATCGCCATTTCCAGAGCCAGCCGCGTCCTCCATTCTTCTTAATTAAAAAGAGCTCCATGTCCTGGCAGAGCTGAGAGAGGGCTCTGAATGATTTACACACCAGTCCTGCTGCTCCAGCTGGGCGTTGGGCGAGGAAGATTGATTGGCAGATGGGCCGGCCTGCCTGTCAGGGCAGGCACAGGCGTGCACGTGTGTGTGTATGCGCTGGGGGCCCTGTGGGGGGTGCTGGCTCTCCGGCTGGCGGGTTCTCAGTGAGCAGGGCAGCGGACACGCAGTTGGGTCCAGGAATAAGGCCTTCCTCAACAAAAGACTCGCCTGCTCCCCTCCTGCAGGGGCCCCTGCTTCCCAGCAAAACTGTCTCATGAGAGGACAAATGCTCAGGCTGGAGGCTGTTGTCTTGTCTTCAGCCAGGGCCCCTGCCCAGAGGTGAGTATGGCTTACCTAGCAAATCACACTTACTGCTTTTCTGTTGATCATCGCTGCTTACGTTAGGAGGAGGGCTTCCCACGGCCTGACTCTCCTCCCCTGCCTCCCTAGGAGCCCCAGATTTTGCCTGAACCTGATGTGCAACGGGATCAAAGGTGCTGGGGCTGTTTATGAAGCTGGGAGGACCAGGACTGGAGTGGGTTGGACTGGCAGGAGATGGCACTCAGTCCGGGGCCTCTAGAGGGCTGGGAGCTGGGAGCAGCTACCGTCAGAGGTCCTAGCCCTTCTTGCCTCTGCCTTCTTGCCAGGCCTCGGGGAGCTTCTATTATTAGCTGAGCAGCCTCATTCTTCAGCCTGTGGCTCTCACCTCCACCTCCAGGAGTCCACCATCTCCCACGGGTGCCTGAGAAGCAGGGTCGGCTCATCCTCCAGCTGGAAAAAATGTCTGTCCACCCTCGTTGGGACCATTATGGAGGAAGAGGGTGGTTTCCCTCTGGCGGTGTCTCTCCTCACCTCCTCCCCTTGTCCTCTGTGCTCCACATCACACAAGTGCGCGTGCACACACACACACTCTCCTCCCCAGAGGTTCTGGAGAAGGGGCCAGGCGGAGGCACGTTGGGGGCGGGGTGGGCACAGCAGAGCTGGCATCACCCTGTACCCTGCTTTAACCCTCTCTCCCACGGGAGACCGGCAATCTGCTGCAGAAGCAAGGTTGCCATCTGGCGTGGTGACCTGCCTTCTCTCTGTGCTGGAGACAGAGAGAAGGGAGAGGCGTGACAGGCTGGCTGCAAGTGGGCTTTGTGTGTGTGCATGCTTAGGAATAGAGATGAGCGCCCAGCAGAGGGGAGACGCAGGCCGAGCTGGGGTGAATCAGACCTTCTGCCTGTCCTCATTAGGTGGGCCCCCGGGAGGGCTGAGGCGCCCAGGGAGTGTGCACCGCTTGCCCAGTTGAGGCGAGAACACGTGTCACCAAGGATGGCTGCCTGCTCAGTGCCCACGAGTCCTCAGGACACCACCAGGGAAGCATACTGAGTGACACCTCTATTCACACCCTGACCCTGGGTGGACACCCCAGCAGAGACCAGGGTCCTGTGTGTCCTTTTGTGTTTGACGGTCCTGGCCCAGAGGGCTGTTTTCTCCCTTGGATGACACCGCTCTCCTGTGTCCCAGCCTCGGGAGTCATGTTCTGAGGGGTTTCTCGGTGCAGACTCTTCCCGAATCACGGGCGAAGGTCTCTCATGACACTCCGGGGCTGTGCGTGGGGGTGCGGAGCAAGCACGACTCCTGGGCCACATCCAGGGCTCCACCCGTTCCTGTATGGCAGTGTGATCTAAGATCAGTTTTCACATTTTTAAACGGTTGGGGAAAAAAATCCAAAGGAAAATGCTTTGTGAGACATGAAAGTTATGTGAAATTCACATTTCTTCGTCTATAAATAAGGTTAGACTGGAATACAGCCATGCTCCTCACTCGCTCGTTTATGTTGTCAGTGGCTGCCTTCCCACTGAAATGGGGAGTGGAATAGTTGCAACAGAGAGCACGTGGCCCGCAAAGTGTGAAATATTTACTCTCTGGTCCTTTACAGAAAGTGTCTGTGCACTGCCCTCCCATTCAGGCCCCTTTAAAGGGAAACTGAGGGATACCACCTTTTTCTTGACAACCTGCTTCTCGCTTACTTTGACATGTTAAGCTGGCACAGAAATATCTTGTGACAATGGAAGGAAACTAACCTTTGCTGGACACCCACTGTCTAGCAGGCACATTTCCTCTGTTTATCACATCCTCTCTACAGCAGGCTTGAGAGGGGCAAGCACTAACAGCTGCTTACATTACGAAGGCCTGGAGGCTCAGAGGGCTTCAGAAATCCACCCAAGCTCTTATGGCTGATCAGAAGAGGATTCTAGATTCAAACCCAGTTCTGTCTGAAAACACTTTCTTCCAAAGCCAGGATCATCCCCAGGCCAGCGTGATGCTAAGATGACTCCAACGGCCCAGTGGGGACCCACCCCCGTGGCTGCTGTCTTGGGCTTCCCCATGAACAGGGGGATGAGACTCTGGCTTCAGGGACCCAGCCTCCCCTCAGGTTCCCTCGGCGTCAGAGCCTGGTGAGGGGAGTGTGCGCGCAGGAAGCAGGTCAACAGCACCACGGACAGCTGCACAGTCAGCGCCTCCCTCCTCGTTTTCTCGTCTCTTGCCATCTTCTGTCATCACTTATTAGGCTTCCTTCGGGAAGGCTCAATTTGCATTTAAATAGAAAACCTCCAGAATGGCTCTGATATAACAGTTAAGGTGTTAATTACAAATTCATTCCTCTTTAAATATTAAAGCATTTAGTACCTCTGTGGGGTGATGGAAGGCAGCAGGAATGCGCCGTGTTTATTGCTGTTTACTGCAAAGCCCTTACAACTCCCCACCAGCAGAGGGCAGAGAGGAGGCGTTCTCAAGACCCGTGGAAGCATGTGTGTCTTGGGAACCTAAAATCACCCAAAAATAAACGACCAGCAGCAATCATTCTTGAAAGAAAGGAGAGAGGGCCAGCAGGATGAAGCTGCTAGCATTGGGCAGAGGGACATCTTCAGGCTGCCAGTTCCCTGAGTTGCTTATTCACCACTCTCTCCCATCACCAAGCCTAATGCCTGGCATGCAGTGGAGACTCCAGGAATGCTTACTGATTACTTAGTGAATGAGTAAGTTAGCCAATCAGTCAGTTATGAGAGAGATCATTCAGCTACCGTTATGACTCAGGTGCTGTGCTAGGTGATCTTCATAAGCCTCCTTGTTAAACAGTTTACTCCTCTGCATTGCCCCCAGAGCCCTGCCAATGATACTCTAGTTCTTTGTCTTGAAGAACTGTACTTTGTGTTTTACATACTGATTTATAAATTCACCTTCCTCTGCCACGGTTAATAATTATAGCAAAAGTGAGAGGTGCACCAAGTTTTATTATTCCCATTTCACAGGTGAGAAAACAAACCCAGGGGAGGTGAAGACGTGAGCCTCAGAGCACCCAGTTCAACTGGAAGCTAAGTCAGAGCCTGAACCTTAGTCTCAGGGCTCTCAGCCTGGATCTTTTCAAGTGTCACACTCCCCTCCTCTCTGGCTGGGCTGGTTACACTCCAGAACTCACAGTGTCACACCCCAACTTGGCCCTTGTCCCCAGATGCTGGGGCCCGAAGTCCAGCTCAGCCTCTCACCCAGGCTCAGGGCCCGGTTGTGGCTTGCTGCTCTCTGCTGCGTTTGTGCGTTCTTGCTTGTTGAAGTCCTGTTCCTTCTCCAATGCTCAAGCTCAATGTCATCTCTTCCAGGAACCTTTCATGATCCTGGCAGGCAAGAGCAATCTTCCCATGTTTCTGTAGAATTTTATCTGTGACTTACAACAATTGCTTTGCGTGATAATAATCACCACTGATATTCAGAGCGTTATTCCAAACTCTTTACACATTTCATATCTTTCAAATTTCATATGAACTTAATAATAGTTAACAAGTATATGGTGATTATTAGTGTTGTGAACAGTTTTATATGTGTGTGTGTAAAATTTAGCCTGTAAGATAATTACTATTATAGTGACTATAGTTCTATACATATGTATGTGTATAATTTAGCCTATAAGGTAGTCAGTATTATCCCCACTTGGCAGATGAAGAAACGGAGATTTAGGTTTAGTGACCTACTGAAGGTCAGAGAGCCAGAATAGGGAGTGAAATCCAGACTGGCCGACCTCAGGGTCCACATACCATTTGGGTGGAGGTTCTATCTGACTCACCAGACGATCAGCAGCTTGAAGGTGGGAGCCAGTGTTGTGTGTCATTCTTGCCATCCCTTCAAAACCAAGCGCAGCCACTTGTACATAGCTGGTATTCAGTAGTTCAGTTCAGTTCAGTTCAGTCACTCAGTCGTGTCCGACTCTCTGTGACCCCATGAATCGCAGCAAGCCAGGCCTCCCTGTTCATCATCATCTCTCGGAGTTCACTCAGACTCACGTCCATCGAGTCCGTGATGCCATCCAGCCATCTCATCCTCGGTCGTCCCTTTCTCCTCCTGCCCCCAATCCCNCTGCCATCTATGGGGTCGCGCAGAGTCAGACACGACTGAAGCGACTTAGCAGCAGCAGCAGCAGCAGCAGCATAACAACAAATATAGCAACTATATATTCAGACAAGCATATTTATTTACAATTTTCCACTTTTAATTTTTCCAGGAATTATCATAAACAAACGGTACCATTTGGTTTTATCACTTTCAATGAAGTATTTTAATATAAAACATAGGAAGGACATATTCTCAGAATAAATGATAGATACAAATTGAAAAAATCTGAATTATGAAAAATTTATTAAATTGGTCTTACTTTCTCATGCCACACACATTTGAAAAAATTTATTATGGATTGGTAACCATCCTCAAATTGGTATTTGGAATGTTATGACCTTTGACCTGTGGCACAAGTATCCAGATATGGATAAACATAGCCTCTCTTTCTGCATCTGTATGTATGCATTTCATTTTTCCTTTTCTTCTCTATACTTTTTTCTTCTATACCTTTTTTTTCCTTCTTATCTAACCATGCCTGGGGATGCAAGGGACATAATTCCTCTGTTCTTGTATTTTGAGGCTATAGTAGCAGATAACTGGATTAGAAGCTTTACTCAGGTTGTTTAAATATATCATATCTAGATAGCTGATCCCATTAAGTAATGAAACATGCTTCCTTGCTGAGCTGGGAAACATTTAATGAAAGTAGTTGGGATAGGAACTTCCCTGGCAGCTCAGTGGTTAAGATTCTGTGCTTCACATGTAGGGGGCATGGGTTTGATCCCTGGACAGGGAACTAAGATTCCACATGCCATGTGGCCCCATACTTTTTTTAAGAAAGTATTTGTGGTTCTATTTGCAATTTTTTAAGGAATCTCCACACTGTTTTCCATAGTGGCTGTACTAGTTTGCATTCCCNCCCCGCCAGCCCATCTCAAACACTGCTGCCCGTCTCTCCAGTAGAGGCACTGGGAATGCCAAGGGGACAGTGCAGAGACTGATTAGAATAAAGCTTACCTGACCGGGGAAGAGGGTATCAGTGATCGTCTGCCAAAGACAAAGGAGGAGATGGGGCTGGAGAGGCCTGGGCAGGGGTCAGCCCGGGGCTCCTCGAGGAGCAGGCTGGGGCAGGGACGGCAGGGGCCCCAGGATCCCAGCGCTTCCTCCAGGACTGAGTCCCTGCTGCCGCCTCCGGCTAATGGACTAGATCAAGTCCTACGCAGAGGGCTGCCTCCAATGCTTGGGAGGGGGTCCTCCCCTCCGGAGGCGTGACCCCCCACTGCCCTTTATGGAGCCGGGCGGCTTTGCCTGCCTCTCCCTCTATGGGCCTCAGCTGCCAGGGCCTGATCTCTGAGGAGAGAGGGTGCGGGGCGGACCACTCGCACACAGAGACTGCCATGGAAACTAACCAGCAAGAGGATTTAGGGACGCGGGGTGGGAGAGAAGGAGGGAAGAGAGAAAGCGGCCGCCCTTGGTGGCAGGACCTTTATGCAAAAGTGCCATGTCCACTTCAGCCCTGATCCAGTGATGGCCAGTTTCCCTGTTCCGGGCTGTGGGTAAAAGGCAGAGGCATGAGTTGACCTTTTGGTATTAGAGCCCCAAACAGCCACCCTACACCTTTGTCCTTCTGTGCACAGAGTGGGCATCAGCGTTCAGAGAGGGAGAGCAGGTCCCTCAAAACCACCCAGCACTGCTGGAAACGTTAGACACAGGCTGCCAACCTTTCAGGGCACTTTGGATCACTTTGCTTGAGGAGATGGCTTGCAGGAATGATGAAAAGTGCAGTGTCCCAAGGGGTAGCCAGATAAGGCTGCATTTTAAGCCCCACCTCCTCTATGGGCTACTGCAGCCTGTCCAAAGCTTGAAGACAGACAGCGGGGGCAATCGCAGAGATGTCGCACACATGGCTTCTCCATTCTACGGCTCTTCTGTTTGGATTGTCTCTCTGGGCAAAAGAAAATCTAACTAGGGTAACATTTTGTTTATTCTCTGAGGAGAAGGTACTGTTGGAGTAAGACCCATCAACTGAGCCCCAGAAATCCTACCAGCTATTCAGCTGTGAGACTTTAGACAAGTGTGAAAGTGAAAGTCTCTCAGCTGTGTCCGACTCTTTGCGACCCCATGGACCAAATGGAATTCTTCAGGCCAAAATACTGGAGTGGGCANATCAACTGAGCCCCAGAAATCCTACCAGCTATTCAGCTGTGAGACTTTAGACAAGTGTGAAAGTGAAAGTCTCTCAGCTGTGTCCGACTCTTTGCGACCCCATGGACCAAATGGAATTCTTCAGGCCAAAATACTGGAGTGGGCAGCCTTTCCCTTCTCCAGGGGATCTTCCCAACCCAGGGATCGAACCCAGGTTTCCTGCATTGCAGGCGGATTCTTTATCAGCTGAGCCACAAGGGAAGCCTAAGAATATCGGAGTGGGCAGCCTATCCCTTCTCCAGGGGATCTTCCCGACCCAGGAATTGAACTGGGGTCTCCTGCACTGCAGGCAGATTCTTTACCAACTGAGCTATTAGGGAAGCCCTAATAGACAAGTTTATCCATCTGTAAAATGGGACTGATGGGGTTATGGAGGGGAATAAATGAGGTAATATGTGAATGAAGTACTTAGAATAGTGCCTGGCCTGTAGTGTTTACCATTGCTATTGTTACTGTCGGTAATTTTTCTGGTCTTCTGTTTCCACAGCTATAAAAGTGAGCCAATAACACCAATATCTCTCATGGGAATTAAAAGGGAGGATTACAAGATTATACTTGGTGGCATGGTGATTATCACAGGGTATACATTTGTCAAAACCCATCAAACTGTGGATTTTATTGTGTGTAAACGACACTTTGATTTTTATATGAATTTATATAAACAAGTGCATCACTCACGAATGTCTAGAACATAGGAAATATTCTCATTTCCCGAACTCTCTCCATGAAGACAGAGGCGGACAGACAGCGAATACTGGGAGAGGAGGGCTGCGTAGGGAGGGGGTGTCCATACATGGGCCACATTGATTTTGGAGGTAATGGGCCACCTGTGGAGACTCAGTTGTTCTGGATCTTTCCTGAGGCTTGAACGTCAGTCTCTCAGTTACAGAGGCAACACCTGGGTAACCGAGTTTCCTTTATTAACCCAGCTCCTAATGTCATAATCTGGTACAAGACAGTGAGCTGCACTCCAGCCTGCTTCACCTGCCCCTCCAGGGGCCATCTCTTCTCCACTGCCTCTGCTCTTTGTCTCCCAGACTCCCTAGAGCTGCACTTTGCCCCCTGAGCAGGGTGGCATGGCAACGGTTGGCTGCAGGCTGTCACACCTAATGAAACATTGGGCCGGGGATACAGCTGTCCATCAGAGCAACCCAAGAAGGAACTGTGTGCCACATTAGAAATGCCTGCGAGAGGTTGCTACAGCCCAATTAAAGAGGCATTGTGTGTGTATATGCGTGTGTGTATGCATGAGCACATGTGTAAAGGGACTGGAGGGGGTGAAAGTAGAATACAATTAAGAATCAAATAAAACTGACCCCTGGAGACAGATTATAGGCCACAAGCAAACAGCTTGCCTGAAGGATAGCTGCTTGGATGACGCTGAAGACAGAATTCGTGCTGCCAAATGGCCCCAGAATCTCCCTTGTTTGTTTGTCCTATGGATTGGTGCCTATAAATAAACATATTCCTAATCCATAATCTGAGAATAATTTTAAACTCAGTCTGTGACTACCCATTCTAAGCAAATGTATGCGGGCACTGGCTCTTCTTGCTTCTCTGTATCGTTTGGGGATACAAGACTGAGTCAGAGACAAATGCAAAGATGATGATATGCTAAAGATGTTTCAAACGTGAAATCCTTTTAGGATTACTTCCTTCATCTCTCCAAAGATGCTTATGTCTAGGGACAGGGAAGAAAAGGGGACAAGTTGGGATCGTGACAGCTAAGATCATAGCCCTAAACTGCAGTTCTAAATGTGAAATCCTAGCAATGAGAGGGTCTAATGTTCAACCCAAACCTTGCCAATGATGAAAACGATCACTGGGTCTTTTGGCAGCGGTCTGATGTTAGGTGACGAAATACAGCAAGTTCCAATTGAAATTAGCAGGCTGGGTCCAGGTTAAAGAGCAAACAAAAGAAGGTAGCCCAGAGTCAGCTGGTGTCCTAGGATACAGATAAGTCACAAAGCTGGGTTTATCTGCAGGTGTCAGGATCGACCAGCCTAGGGTCTATTTCCAGAATTCTTCTCAACTTAGCCATCCCCTCCTCCTGAAAAAGAGGCCCAAGCTGGAATATAAAAAGGTGCTGGATCTGAAATCCTGCCTAATTTAAGCTCTGCTCACAAAGGAGGCCAGAGAGCACAGGGAGGGGTGGAAATCAAGTGAGTAAATGTCAGCTCTGCATTTGGGAAGAAGCTATTAGGCCGGCAGAGCATCCAATTAGCAGCCATTGAATTACAGCAGTAAAATAGGGGCCTGACATCAAGGCCCGGCGGGGAGGGACAGTCTAAGTGGGCAGGAAGGCGCGCAGGCGGCGGTCAATGGAGGATTACCGTAAGATGTGCAAATGGCAGGCGCAGACGCCTACCGACGACAGCCCCGGTCCAGACACCCTTCACAAAATGCCCACACGATGCCTTTGTCCTTCCTCAAATCCTGTCTCAGGGAGCCCAGCCATCTCATGGGCGATTTTGGAAAACATTTTCCCTTCTGCCTGAACCCAGAAACAAAATAGGCAGCTCTCAGCCACTCTGGGATTAGTCCGAACAAAGAAGGGGAGCAAATCCCTCAGCAAATAGCGCCCCGGAGATTTCATTTTTCTGCTTTTCAGTATAAACCTACTCAGACAGATGCTGGAATACATCAGTCTGCCTGTGCACGCAAGAAAAGAGAACTTTGTTCACATAGAGACATTTTCATTTAATGCTGTATTTATTTCATTTTGTAACCAGTGGTTTGCCAATGCTGAGTCTCCTCCCCCCAGTCCCCCACAAAACTCTCATTTCCTTGTCCAGAGTCTTCCCCCATCTCCCACCATCCAAACTGTATTTCCTTGTCCAGAGAAGAAAAAGATTAACATTTCTTCCCTTTATCCTAAATTGGAAGAGTTCAGTTAAGTCTCTTAAAAGCCCCATATGGCAGTGGTGCCCAGATTCTAGACTTAAAAGGGAAAATCCACTCTGAAAATGAAAATAGAAAGCAACTCTGATTTGGAACAATTGAGTCTCATTTTTTCATTTAACGAATAGCTATGGGGCACCTCTTGAATGCAAAGCATGAGGTGACTTTTCAGGTCTGGTTTGTGGATTCAGGAAGCTTCTAGCTCCAGGGGAAATAAGGCACAGGATATACATGTCCAGAATAGAAGCAGGTAAGTGATGCAGGATCAGTCTGTTCTGCATTTTGAGAGTGGAGAGGAAGAAAGCAATGCTCTGAGGGTGCCAGAGAAGACCTCCAGAGAGAGGAGCCAGTCTTTCAAACAGGTGGCAGATTTCAGCAAAGTAGAGTGGAAGGCATCCAAGCAGAGACAAAGGAATAGGTCCAGGTTTGTGCAGACTGGGGTGTGGTTGAAAAAAACCTCTGGGGGTTGACAGGTAAGATACAGAACACTCAGCTAAATTGGAATATTTAGGTAAACTAGAAAATTTGGTCATTTATCTGAAATTCTGATTCAAGTGGGTATCCTGTATTTTTATTTACGAAATCTGGTAACCTTATGGCAGGAGCCAATGTCTAGTCTCATCCATCAAGTCCCTGCAATATTGCAGGTGCTTAGAAGTGTTATTTGTAACCCACTGCAACTAACTCTGTAAAGTGAGTATCCGTATACCCATTTCACAGGTGAGAAAACTAAGCCTTCTAGAGTTTAAGCAACTTGTGGCTCTAGTCAAGCAGTTAATACGTGACAGTGACAGCATTCACCCGAGATCTGGCTGATACTGGTGATACCTTGGAGTACTGAAGGTTCAGGTGAAGGGAAGACGTTGAGATGGAATTGATGTATAACCTGTGTAAGTCTAAGGTGTACAGGTGCGTTGATACACGCACAAATTGCAAAATGATGAGCACAATAAGGTTAGTTATCACCTCACACTGATTCCCTTCCTTTTTGTGAGCATGTGTGGTAATAACATTTAAAATATAATCTTCCATCAACTGTCAAGTGTATAATACACATGACAGTATCATTACTCTTAGACATGATACCAAAAGGAGGAGCATTAAAAAGAAACAAATCTTCTACCTTAGAACTTTGTTTCTTTTTTCCTCATAACCTTCTATTGTATAAATGACTTTTTTATCCATTCATTAATTGAATAGACAGAGTTTCTTTTTGGACTTTCCTGATGGCTCAGACATTAAAGAATCCACCTACAGTGTAGGAGACCTGGATTGGGAAAATCCCCTGGAGAAAGGGAATGGCTACCCACTCCAGTATTCTTGCCTGGAGAATCCCATGGACAGGGGAGCCTGGTGGGCTGTAGCCCATGAGGTCACAAAGAGTTGGACACAACTGAGCAACTAACACTTTCACCTTTCACTTTCAAGAATGTCCAAAAATTGATTGTAGTGAGGATTATGCAACTCTGTTTGGTAAAAGTCATTGAATTGCATGCCTTATGTGGTTGAATTATATGGTGTGTTACTCATATCTTAATAAAGCCCTTTTTTGTAAAGAGTGAAGTCTTAAGATCAGACTTTAGTATCAGATGGGTATGGGTTTGTATCCCAGTTCTCCACTTGGTCTTGAATAAATCAACTTTCTGGGTCTCAATGTTTTTAGCTGTCAAATCAGAATTGTTATAATATCATTATTTTTAACCAGTTTTTATTGGAATATAGTTTCTTTACAATAATATTATAATAGTATTATGTCACAGTTGCTGAGAGAGTTAAATGAAATATTGCAAGTAAAATACCTAGCACAGTTCCAAGGATATAATAAGCTTTTAATTAATGTTATTTATGCAACCAAGTTTAGATGAGTACCAACTTTTGTGGGTGACCACAGACCATCCTTAATTCTAGCATATTAAGTGTTCTCTGAAAACTTTATGGGACTGTTTATACATCTGAGGAAGTTACAACTGTGCGATTTCATATAGCATGACAAAATTAGGAAAGATTCCTCTCAGTTGTTGAAACACAATCTTCAGAATTAAAAGACTCAGAGACACTGTTAGTTAAACTAATTTTGGTTAAAGTTTTCACAGCAAACTTATGGAATATTTATATTAACTTCACATCCTTTGAGTGGAACTCTGTGAAGGTAATTTTGATGGATATATGGTTGACTAACAGAGGGTAAAACTGGGACTAGAACAGCAAAGAAAAGTTCTATCACAATTTCTATAGCCTCCACACAGGGTTTTTGGTTTTGTTTTTTTTGTCACTTAAATGAACTGTGAAAATTAATTACCTGTCATGTTATGAAAGCATAACTGCTTATGAACATATGAAAAGACTGTTAACTAGTTCAACTGGAAAATAATGTAAAAAAGTATGTAGCAAAAAAGAAAGTCTGGAGTATCTAGAGCATCAGCTTTAACAGTTTCAGTGTTTCCTAATCCTCCTTCCCAATTTAAATGGGGAAAGGCTTGCAAGTGTAGAAAAGACAAGGAAGGGGGGGGTCTCTTCAAGCATTATGCATATTCCTCTCGTGATTCTCTTGGTCTGTAACCTCCCCACTTCAGCTGACTCTTTGTGACCCCATGGACCGCAGCAGGCCAGGTTTCCCTGTCCATCACCAACTCCTCGAGCTTGTTCAAACTCACATCAATCGAGTCGGTGATGCCATCCAACCATCTCATCCTCTGTCATCTTCTCCTCCTGCCTTCAACCCTTCCCAGCATAAGGGTCTTTTCCAACGAGTCAGTTCTTTGCATCAGGTGGCCAAAGTATTGGAGCTTCAGCTTCAGCATCAGTCCTTCAGGACTGATTTCCTTTCGGATTGACAAAGCATGGTCCATTGGAGAAGGGAACAGCAGACCACTTCGGTATGCCTTGAGAACCCCATGTGAAAGTCGTTCAGGCATGTCTAACTCTTTGCGACTCCATGGCTAAACAGTCCATGGAATTTTCCAGGCCAGAATGCTGGAGTGGGTAACCTTGCCAGGGAACTACACCAGGGAAGTAGTTTAATCTTTTTTGTGGCATTCCATTGTGTGGAATCAAAATTGAATTATTTATTCTCCTTTTTATTTTGTTTTTTAAATTCTATTTTTTGGTCTTTTTTGTATTTATTTCCTTTATATTGTTTAAAAGATATTTATCATATTTATCATATCTTTATTACTTCCTTACAGTGAAGGAACTCCAAACCTCGATCCAGAAGCAGGTCGTCATCTGTGAATGGTTCAGCACCAGATTCCCCACAAAAGTGCAGTGCGGGACTTGCGGGGGTTGGGGGTGGGGCGGCCGCCTTTCCCCGAAGCACCTCGAGTCTCAGGAAGAAGAACTTTGAGCACTGGCCCCATTCCCGTGGGTGGCAGGGTGCGCCACACACACCAGGCCATGCCCAGAGGGCATTCTCCTTTTGATAGCCCGTTCTCCTTTTGATGGAATTTTGTTTTATTGATTTTTTTCCTATGTGTGTTATTTTAAATGAAACTGCTATTAGCTTCCTGTTTTTTTTAAAAAAGCGCTCAATCTGGCTAAGGAAGCACTTCCTGCGTTATTATTAACTACTAACGTATATATATATATACACACATATACACATGTATATAGCTTATTAGCCTCCTTTTACTTTCGAATTCAATCTTTATTGTATATTGGAATAGTGTTGACTTACAATGTTGTGTTAGTTTCGGGTGTACAGCAAAGTGATTCTGTTATACCATGGAATATTCATTTTTTTCAGTTTCTTTCCCCATTCAGATTATCACAGAATATTGAGTAGAGTTCCATGTGTTACACAATCGGTCCTTGTTGATATCCACTTTATATACAGTAGCGTGTGTATGTTAATCCCAAACTCCTAATTTCCGCTCTCCCCTCCCACATCTTTCCTCTTTGGTAACCAAAAGTTTGATTCTGAGTCTGTGAGTCTAATAACGACTACTGTTTGAATACCTGTTATGTACTGACATTTTCCATGTTTAATCTACTGCACGATACCCATTTTATAAATGAGAAAATCGAAGCCCAGAGTTCTCTTCCCAAGATCTAGAGTAGTAGGTGGCAGGGCCAGCGCCCGAGCCCCGCGAGTCTGATGCCATTAGAAGTTTCTTCTGCTCCGTCACTGGGGCCTCCAGAAATCTTTCTGCTTGTTTTTATTTTTGGCTACTCTGGGTCTCCACTGCTGTGCGCGGCTCTCTCCAGCTGCAGTGCGCAGGCTTCTTTGCGGTGCTTCTCCAGTTGCGGAGCTCGGCTCTAGGGTGCATGGGCTTCAGGAGTTGCGGCGTGTGGGCTCAGTAGTTGTCGCGTGGGGGCTTTGCTGTCCTGAGGCACGTGGAATCTTCCTCGACCAGGGATCGAACCCATGTCTCCTGCGTCGGCAGGCAGATTTTTAACCACTGGACCACCAGGGAAGTCCTGCAGAAATCTTAAGGTCACATTCTCTGCTCCACTCTGAGCTCAGTCTTTGGAAATCTTTTAATCTTCTCTGCGGGGATCTTCATCCAAGGCAATTCATTTCCAACATTGGCCGCTTGTGTCCCTCCTCCAGAGATTCTGAGCTAACTGCTCTGGGGGACAGCCTGGGCACCAGATCCAGGATTATTCTGATGGGCTACAAGGCTGAGGGCCACTGGATTCAGGGAACCTGTGTGGTAATGATTTTGAAAGGAGATGCCTCCATTCCCACTGAGCTTTGGCCAGATGAGTTTTGCACACAAGTTGCTGGACCTTTAAGATAAAAGAAATATATTTCCCTACTAGGCCTAAAGGCAGCCCAGAAGGACTCTTGCACTGTAGGCTTCTGTTAGACAGATAAGAGGACCAAACCCGGGCTCCCAGCCAGCAGTCCTAGGGTCAGGCAGCGTGTAGCCAGTTTAATTGTCGTGAGAACAAAATGCACCGCTGCAGCACTTTGTAGAGTTTGATCTCAGAGGGGCCGCTTCCCCTCCCCTCCCTGCCTGGTGGCCTGAGCAGTAAAGACGGCTGACTAAGCATCCTTGCTTTCTCTCATCTGGCTCCTGTCTGACTCTCCAAAAGCAAGAGACACCTCTGCCCAAGAGCAGGCCAGGAGGATCTGTGTCATTTAGGGAAACAGACAAGGAAGGCATCAAAGGAGAATGGCAGGCGGGTGATTAGGAGCCACAGGGAGCAAACCCCATGTGGCTGTTTCTTGGGTTTCTCTACTGTTTGCAAAGCCTGTAATGTTAAGACACTCTGCCCATCGTGGGGACTGTGGAAAAGAAAAGCAGAATTTTAGCATTCAGCCTCTTAGTCCTTGTATTAATTGGGAGATAAAATTCACTTTCTCCTTTCCTCTTTCAGTGTCCACTTATGTAATAAAACCTTTTTTGATCACAAAATCTTTTAACCAGAAGCTTCAACCATTCAGAACAAAAAAAGTGTGGACTTGATTATGTAGCAGAGGTTTAGGCCCTCATTTTGAGCCTCTTTACTTACATTTTATTTTCAACCCTTAAGAGCATGTTTTAACTAGCATTTATCGGATCCCTACTATCTGCTGGCCCTAGACTAGCTGTTAGAGACCGATCGATGGTTCCAGCATCATCTGCAAGCTCTACGGGGCCACGGTCTAGCTGCAAGCTGCCCAACTACAGCTTACCACAAGACGACTCAGACAGGCCAAGGAATCTAATAATGATGTTAATGTTATTAATAATAAGCCCAGCCAGAGCTAATAAGTCTGCTTAGAGGGTTTCTACAATCTGTAGCAGATGAGTCAGAAAATTCAAATGTGGGAAAAATTGCTCCAGATAGTTGAAAACCTGAAGGCACAGGGAGAAACAAATTCAACAACTCAAGGAGCCCAGTGGCCTGGGACCATGTGGTACAGGGCAAGCTGTCTTGTAAGCCTGTAGAGATGCCCCTGTTTTAATACAGAAGTAAGGGGTTAGTATTAATAGCTATGATTTACTGCTAGGTGCTGCACTGTGTGCTTCAGTATAGATTATTTCATTCGTCCTCACTACAGCGCTGAGCCAGACACCACTTCCCATCCAGCAGATGAAGGAACTGCAGCTCAGCAAGACCAAACAGCTTGCAAGGACCCTCAGCTGTTAGATGCGGAGTCAGAATTTGAACCCAAGTCTGTTTGTCTCCATTCCATCCCCAAAGTGATGTTCATAGTTACAAAGTCAAAGACACATAAGATTTGGCAGGGAAAATGTCTCATTCAATGCCCCTATTTCATTGAAGAGGAAGTCACTCAAAAATATGAAAATTATATTTCTATACATTTTATTGAGGTATAATTTAACATATTAATTTCATTGTACAATACAATGATTCAAAAAATGACAACTACAGTAATTCTGTCCCCATATAGTTTTTTCCTGTGATTAGCACTTTCAAGAGCTATTCTCTTAGCAACATTTAAAAATGCAACATTGTATTATTAACTATTGTCACCATGCCATATGCTACATCCCCATGACATTTATTTCTGAAATTTCTATGTTTTGACCTTCTTCACCCATTTTGCCCACTATGCACCTCTACCTCTAGTAATGACCAATCTATTCTCTGTATCTATGAACTTGGGCAGGTTTTTTGTTTTTAAAATTCTACATATAAGTGACATAAAGTATCTGTCTTTCCCTGTCTGACATTTCACTTAACATAAGCTTTCTAACACCATCCATGTTGCTGCAAATGCTAAGATCCATTCTTTCTTATGGTCAAATAGTACTCACTGTGTTGTGTGTACACGTTTTTTTCTCTCTTTATCCAGTCATCTGCCAGCGGACACATAAGTTGTTTCCATATCCTGGCTATTGTAAAAATATGCTTCAGTGAACACGGTGGTTTCATGTATAATTCCAAATTAATGTTTTTGTTTCCTTCAGATAAATACCTAGAGGTATCATATGGTAAGTTCTATCAGTAATTTTTTTTAAGAATCTCCACATCCTTTTCCATAGTGGCTGAACTTATTTACATTCCCTCCAATAGTGCACAAGGATTCCCTTTCCTCCACCTCCTCACCAACACTTGTTATTGCTTGAATTTTTGATAACAGCCATTTTAACAGGTGTGATGTTATATTTCATTGTGGTTTGGTTTGTATTTCCATGATGATTAGTCATGCTGAGATCTTTTTATGTGTTTGTTGGCCATCTGTGTGTCTTCTTTAGAAAAATGTCTGTTCAGACCCTCTGCCCATTTTTTAGGCATGTTGGTTTCATTTTTTTGCTACCGAGTTCTATGAGTTCTTTATATATTTTGCATATTAAGCCCTTATCAGATATGTGATTTGCAAATATTTTCTTCTGAAAAATTATATACTCAGATTCTTTGCTTAAAAAGGCAAAAGAAAAGTATAACATTACATGAAGATTCCTATTAAATCTCATCTTCATAGACCTGTCACATATTGGGTTCCCTAGAATCAGGGTGTGAGTCCTGAGGCTTACTGCAGAAGCGCTGTTCAGAAAACCTGTATCGGTCTGAAGCAGGATAAAGGGGAAACAGCCACGCGAGACTGTGGTCCCAGGTACAGCTAAGCCTTGGCCTGATTCAGGGTGGATGGGTGGGACATGGAGACCTCTGGAACACAATCAGTACCACAGAGGTGTCCCTTCCCCTCCTTGATGCCAAGGGGCTGGCCTTTTGATTTTCCAGATTAGTCTTTGGCTCTGGGCTACCCAGGTGGGTCTCACTGATCAGGAGAAGCAGACCCCATCAACTGAAGGCAATTCTCAGGAAAGAGTGGTACCCTTGAGTCTGACAGGAACCCACACAGCAGGGAAGGGGCTCGGGGCAGAGAGGTCTTTCACACAGACTCCGGACAAGTCCTCTGCCTCCCCCACTAGAGCATCATTACAGCTCAGCTCTTAGCACAGGGTCTGGTACACAGTAAGCCCTTCATAAATGCCAACCAAATGACACCCTGTTAGGAAGGAAGTTGCTACCTCTCAAAGAGGCAAACTGAAGTTATCTGAAAAGAAGTTTCCAGCTGAATGAAGAATCACTGAGCATAAGGTCACACTGGCCCACAGGAGTAGGCAGGCAGAAAGACTCATTGAATACAGAGCCACGACCTTCCCATCACCAGCAGGATTTGCTGAGAATGCAGATCTGTCCATCTAAGCAATACTTCTGCCTCCCCACTTTGGGAGAACATATTACCTCAAAAAGAACCTTTTGATGGTTTCTCGCAAGTGGAAGCATGTGCTGTCACTGAGAATTAATTGTAGAAAGCCTTGCCTAAGGAAATGCCCCAATTTTTCCCTTTTGCTACCAGAATTGGTATAAGCAAGAAAGATACTGGCAGGTGATTAGTGGTATATTCCTTGCACGTCTCCAAATGGCCTACTTTTGCAAGCAATATCCCACCTTTAAATAAAGCTGCTAGCAAATGCAGAAAACTGCCTATGTTCTTTTGCCAAGTTGCAGTATTGGGCTTATAAGTGAAATATAGTAAGGCAGCCTCCAGCATCTATATAGCTGTTACTACTCTGATAACATAAAATCCCTTTACCCTGGGGTCTCATATACTGGGATGTATTTTCCACACTCATCAAAAATTAAGAAAGATACATGATATCATCTGACTTCTGAATATGGTAATGAGAATGGACACCAGATGTAGCAAGGGAGTTGATTAGTTTCAAAGCAGAAATCAAGGGATGCAAGGCACCAAGTGTGATGGGAAAGTCAGGGTCTAGGCCTGACTCTTCCAGGCAGAGGACCCTGGTTTGAGACCCCTGATGTTGTGAAGTGAAATACTAGGCCTCTATTAAGGAAAGGTAAAAAAAATCAAGCGTTAGTGGAGTTTGGAGCTAGACTATGCATATAAATACCCCCACATCTCTGATGGACTCTGTTAGAGCCATCAGTGTTGACTCTGTCTTACCTGCTTGTTATCGGTGATGTATATCCTGCCTGTTCTGGCACGTTCTGATTGGGTTTCCATGGGCACACCGTATGGAAAGTCAAGAGACTTACCCCGATACAGCTTGTAGTGGCCACAGTGTGCTACTGAGGGGGTAGTGAGGCTGGGACGCACAGAAGAAAGGAAGCCAGATGACACATAGGGGTCACCTACACAGGGGGAGAAAGAGTCTGCAGGCAGAATTGAAACTATAGATGTATTTTGTTTGGCTCACAGTTTTGAAGGTTTAAAATTTTTCTTAAATTAGTTGCCAGTTTGAAGAATTCAGAGATTTCACCTAAATATCCAGAATTTTCACGCTTCTTGAAATACCGACTCACCATCCTGCATGGTGTGTCCTGGCTGGGCTGGGGAGTTGTTGCCCCCTCCGGGGCAATGTGCATTGAGCAAGTCACAGGACTCACTCATTCACTCACACAATTTGCCTGGGCCCATGATGTCTGGGCTTCCCTGGGGGCTCAGAGGTAAAGCATCTGCCTGCCATGGAGGAGACCTGGGTTCGATCCCTGGGTCAGGAAGATCCCCTGGAGAAGGAAATGGCAACCCACTCCAGTATTCTTGCCTGGAGAATCCCATGGACAGAGGACCCTGGTGAGCTACAGTCCATGGGGTCACAAAGAGTCAGACATGACTGAGCGACTTCACTTTCTTTCTTTCTTTCTATGGATGTTTGAGTTTGAGACCCCTCATGTTGTGAGCAAATGTTATAAATAATTGCTTCATATCTTTTTTATTTTTTAAAACTGTGGCAAATATACATAACACATAGCTTCCCTGGTGGCTTAGACAGTAAAGAATCTGTCAGCAATGTGGGAGACCCAGGTTCGATCCATGGGTTGGGATGATTCCCTGGAGAAGGGAATGGCAACTCACTCTGGTATTCTTGCCTGAAGAATCCCAAGGACAGGAGCCTGGTGGGCTACAGTCCGTGGGGATTGCAAAGAGTTAGACACGACTAAGCGATTAACACTTTCATACATAACACAAAATGTACCACTTTAACCATTTTTAGCTATGCAGTTCAGTGATCCTAAATACTGCTATGCGACCATCACTCCCATCCATTTCTGAAACTTCTCTTATCCCTCCAAACTGAAACTTGGAACCCACCAACCAACAGCTCCCCACTCCCCCACCCCTCAGAAACTGGCAACCACATTCTGCGTTTGGTCTCTAGGAGTCTGACTATTTTAGATAATCATAAAAGTGGAATCATACCGCACTCGCCCTTTTGTGGTTGGACTATTTTACTTAGCACACTGTCTTTAAGGGTCATCAACGTAGTTTCCAACTCAGAAATATGTTGCTCATTTTACAGAGGCAACTGAGGCTCCAGGCAAGCATTCCATGCCCACGGGGGCATGGTGAGATTGGAACCTGGATCCCCTGAGTTCCGCCTCAGCACCATCCCCTGTATCATCCCGCTTGGGCCGGTTTCAATGTTCCAGCAGCATCAGGAAGAAAGACGTGCTCCTCCTGGCAGCAGAGCCCCCTGACTCAGGCAGGCTGTGAACGTGCCCTTCTTGCTTGCCTCACACCAGTCCTGGGGAAAGCAGAAGAGCTGCGCTCTGATCGAACAGTAGTAGATGTCAGTGACCCATATTCCCCGAGAGGCCAACAAACCCTAGTGGCAACCACAACAACGCAAATTCATCCTGTCCCCTCAGCGTATTTTTAGCTGATCCCTCAGCTCCGAAGAGAATTTGACAATGGCTCTCTAGGAACTGGAGTTGTCACAGCGTTCTCCCGTTGTCAGGAGACAGCGAGGCACTCTCGTCCACGCCTGCAGCGTACCTAGAATAGCCCCTTTTGGCTCTCCAGGGAGTGATTCATTAGGCAGGGTTGTGTTTAGGTTACACCCACACGTGAGAACTTGTGCGGAGCCGTTGTTTTTCAGTGAACGTGAACCCGTGCTGGGTGCTGTGTATCTGCAACACCTCTGCGTATTTCCTCCTGCTCTGTACTCACTTACTTTGCCAGCAGGAAAGGGGCAGGAAGCTGTCTGTGTGCACCATTGGGAAGATGCCCTGATAGAACTTGCTTTGGCTTCCACATAGCTTCTTACTGGGTGCATTTCTTCTGGAGCAAGCTTGCTCAAAGTTAGCGTGGCTTCACACAAGATAATTGGCTTCCCTTTCATGTTCTGCCATCCAAGATTCTAGGGGAAATCTTCCTCAGAATCAAATGCTAAATTGGTTTGGCACTTTCTTATTTTAGTCTTGAGATTATTTCTTGATTTGGAAAAGAATAACGTTTAATTTTACTTCAGAGATGAGCCTCTTCATGTTACTCTAATCAGCAAGGCTTTTCTTGGCTGGGGGGTAGTGGTGGGGTTTGAGGACAGAAAGAAAGTGCGGGGCGGGGGGTGGAGGCGGGAAGCAAAAAGGAAGACCTCCCAAACATCAATAATCTTTTTTCTTGCATGTAAGAATTATTATCAATACCCTAGATGTGAATAATGTGGTCTAGCACTTCTTTATTTATGACTGTGGCAATGAATATAACTTGGTGCTTAACCAATTATTTTTAAGAGGTGGGAGCACAGTATTTCTTTGAATGTTGAAAGCCAGAAATAGAACCTTTAAGAATTTCTTCCATCTGCCAGCCTGAACGTTGGCTGCATAGAGATTTCAACAGCACACGTCACAGAATAGGACTTGTTGCCCCATATGCAGAACACATGCCCACGGAATCCAGAGCCCCTTGGGACATGAAATTAGCCGAATCCTGTGTCGCGAGCCAGTGCTCCCCTTAACTGCTTCGTGATCAGAGGGAGAGCAGTCACTCTGGGTGGCACCCAGGTCTCACCCAGAGGTAAGTGGCATTTAACCCATGTCACTACCCATGCCCAGGAAGGACAGACTGCTCAGGAATAAACAGACATAATGATGCCTTTCAGCAGCAGTTTGCTCATTTTAGGAACTTCTCACAGGGATAAGTAGGAGGTGAAATCTAGGGTATTGGTTTTGTCATTTCAAATGTCTGTTTGGGTTGGAAATGGCTTGAAAAGGAAGTGGGCTTGTTCTGGATGAGTCAGGACTTTTAAGAAGAGATCCAGAGACGATTAAGAAACAGTCCCCAACCCAAAGAGCTCCAAGATTTGTAGGAGAGGCAGACAAGTAGTTGGAACTGGGAAAATAAAACACACTGATGTCTTGGAGTTTGCCCTTTATGAGAGAATAAATCTCTACACCAATTCCTTTCCTATCAGTGAGACTAGTGGTTGGAGGGTGGGGAGCTCTGCCTGGGAATTCAATTTGGCCTAAAGTCAAAACAATCTCAGTGTCTCGGCTAGCTGAGAGTGGGGTGTGGCAGGTAGATGACTCGGAGTTGGGAAGGGCACCAAAATAAGGCCCAGTTCTTTCCTCTCCACATTTCAGATTCCTCATCATGTCTACACTCTCAGAAAAGCCCCCTTCACACACAGCCTTCCCTGTACCAGCTCCGTGAGGTCAGTTTGGTGGCAACAGTTTCATGGAGACAGAGGACAGAGGTTCTGGGAGGACACAGCTCCCCTCCATATACACACTCTCCCCGGATCTCCCGGGAAGGGGATGCTTACAGAGACGATCGTGAAGCAGTTGGGTCACGTCATGAAGATTCACCGGCAGGGGTGTGCGTTCTCTCCGCAGAGGGGTTTCGGCGGCCCCGTCACCCCTACCTTATTTGCCTGGTCAGCTGCAGCAGCTCCTTCGGTGCCTCCAGGGAGTTTCATGAAGGCGCCTCGTGTCTGCGTGCCAACAGCCGGGAGCACCCCCTGGCCTCCCCGCTCCTGCAGCCTTGCGGGGCACGGTGCCCTCGCCAAGGGCAACACAGGAAGTGCCTGTCAGCGTGTGCCCCTGCCTCCCACCGATGCAGGGCTTCCTGCTCCTGCCCCTGCAGGGGCCCAGCACCCTGCCAACTGCCTTGTGTGCCCGAGGTCTCTCAGGGGCCTGGGCAAATGGCTCCTTCAGTCTGATGCCTCTTTAGAAGCCTTTCTCTACCCAGTTCTCAGGGGAAGCCATGGAAGCGATGGAAACTGCCGAGGAAGACAGGGAGGCAGGGATGATTCGCTCTTAGGTCCTCTTCTGCGTTAGCCCCGGGATTAAAGACCTTAATACGGTCCCCGAGACTCGCTATGATCCGAACTCTGCCTTCCTTTCCAGCCCCATTCCTCACCACCCGCTTCAGTCTCATGGTGCTTCTCTTCTGCCCTGCCTCTCCTACCAGTCTCTAGAAACACTGTGCCCTCGGCCTGGACACGGTCCTTTCACCTTTAGCCTCACCCACATTCCTCCCACTTCTGTTGATCGAATCCTGCTCCTGCTCCAGGAAGCTACCCGTGTCTACTCCCAACACTGGAGAAAGTAGCCCTCTTCTGTTCTCCCTGTCCTCCCGTCAAAAGCAGGTCACTTAACCTTGCACTGTCTGTTGGCATCTCCTTCGCCCCTACCAGTCCCTTAAGAGTAGGGCTGTATCTTACATTGATTTTATTTGCCTTTCTATTGAGAGGGTACAGGAGATGATAAATTATCGGATGGATGAATAGTGACACATTTCCTGAGATCAAACTCGCCCCCCGAGTCTCTTCCTTTAAGACACATTTTTCCAAGGAGGTAGCCAGTGCCCAGCGTGCACAGGCCCCTGATGGAGCCACCTGCTGGTCTTCTGGCTGGACTCTTAGGGTCAGCCTGGCTTGGGCTTGAGCTAGCTTCCCTTCTACATAAGCACCTGATGGGCATGAACCACAGCAGTGCTTCTCAAACTTTACTATGTGTAGGAATCCTGGGATCCTATTAAAATGCAAATTCCAGCTTGGTAGTTTGGGGTAGGGCCTGAGCTGCCAATGCTGCTGTTTGGAGACTGTACCATGAGTGGTGAGGCACTAATTAGAGGTCTTGTTCAGTCTCCAGAGACAGATTCCAGGATTCTAATTTACAGGAAATAATTGGCAAAGATTCAAAATACTGAAGAAGGCTTTCTAGGAGAGATTTATTTATTATGCTTTATCTTATTGACAACTAAGCAAGCGGCCATCACTATAGGTTGCTTTCTCCTGTTCTTATGCTCAATCCTCTACTCCCTTGTCTAACAGAGGCTGCTAAATTTCAAGTGCCCACTCTCCTAGCCTCTCTTACTGTTCTGCATGCTAAGTCGCTTCAGTCATGTCTAACTCTTTGAGACCCTATGGGCCATAGCCCACCAAGCTCCTCTGTCCATTGGGTTCTCCAGGCATGAACACTGGAGTGGGTTGCCCTCCTCCAGGGAATCTTCCTGACCCAGGGATTGAACCTGTGTCTTCTGGGTCTCCTATATTGGCAGGCGGATTCTTTATCACCGAGCCGCCTGGCAAGCCTTACTGTTAACACAAGCTGGGGATAGGAGGTGGTTGAGTTCCTAAGTTCTACCTTAAAATACTAATGCAATGGGCTGCGTTTCAGAACTAATTTCAGGAGTTTAAAGACAGCAGGCCAATATCTTAGTGATTCTCTTAGCCTTCCTCTTATGCTTTTTAACTTGTAGTCACAAAATAGCTGCTGATGCTCAATAAGATCAAGCATCTCTAAATATCACCAAATATCTCGTCAGTTTCAAATTTTCATGATCATACTTTTTTCTACAGTTGGTTTAAGCGAGGATCATATTACATTTGGCTATTTTTAATAGTATTATATGCTTTAAGCTCCAAATTTCTTTTTAAGAGATAAAAATAAATTCGTTTGTTTAAGCCAGCTTTACTGAGTTTTATGTTCCTTACAGCCAAACTGTAATACAGTATACATTTTTTTAAATTAAAACTTTCCTGAATTACCACAAATCAACACACTCTGCTTATAGAAATCTTTAAAAACATAGAATAGTAGAAATAAAGAAAATCAGAGTCCCATTGTTGAAGTACTATTAACATTTTGATATATTTCTTCCAGTGTTATTTGTTTAGTTGTGATAATACAGTAGTAATGAATCTGCATCATTTTTGCTTACCATTAAAAAAAAAAGCATTTGAGGGATGATGAAAATATTCTAAAATTGATTGTGGTAATGGTTGTATACCTATGCATATTCTAAAATATGAACAGGTGATGGTTGTTCAACTATGCATACTCTAAAAATCATTGAATTGTACATGTTAGGTGAACTGTATGACATGTAAACTATATCTCAATAAAGCTGCTTAAAATTTGTTAAATAAGCATTTTCTGTTATGATAAACTTTTTAATATTTTTAATTCTTATAGTCATCTATCGAGAGGCTAAATAAACCTCAGCTTATTAAGCCTTTCCCCTATTGTTGGATATTTGAGTTGGCTCTACCTTTTGACTGCCATGAAAATCGCTGCAGCTAACTCCTTGGTACTTAAGATTTCTCTCTGTCTAGAAGTAGCTCTTCCCAGAAGCTGAACTATTATGCCAAAGTGTAACAATGCTTAAGCATTTATTGAACACTTACTGAGGGCTTCTACCAGTTAGCTGTGGACAACAATAAGTATTATATCAATACTCTATATGTGCAATTTCTTCAAATTCTTCATCACCCTGAGAGTTTCAGTTCAGTTCAGTTCAGTTGCTCAGTTGTGTCCGACTGTTCATGACCCCATGGACTGTAGCAGTCCAGGCTTCCCTGTCCATCACCAACTCCTGGCACTTACTCAAACTCATGTCCACTGAGTCGGTGATGCCATCCAACCATCTCATCCTCTGTCACCCTAAGCATCTATTTTATCCCTGTTTTCAGAAGTGCAACTGAAGCTCAGAGAAGACAACTACCTCCCCCAAGCTCACAAAGCCAATGAACAGAGGAGCCCAGCCCCGCCCACTCCCAGGGCCGAGATCACTACACTCCTCACCAGATCTTAATCTTTTCAAACCTTTCTAAGCTCAGTGGTGAAAATGTAATCTTGTTCTGAGTGATTTTCTTTTCATTACTGGTGATGTTGGCTAGTTCTTTGGGTTTGCCAAAGCAGATACGTTCCCTTTTTTGTTTATCACCTGTTGTGGCCTTTCCCATAGTTGACTACCCAATTTGAAGAACGAATAAAATGTCATCCACGGCTTATCACCATAATTAAAAAGAACAACTCCAGGCACAGTCTCCTTCTTAGAGGTCTGCACAAACGTGAAAGTACTTTTAATGATGGCCAACCTGACTCGGGGAACTTCCTACTATCCAGCTCTTTGACACAAATGTCTGGCTCGCTCCCTCATCCCTTCCACCCGTCTGGAGCCTGGCCTCAGACACTTCAGCTCAGCACAGGGCAAGGGAAGACTACCCGGCTGTGGGGCTGGGTCTCCACCTTGAGAGTAGCCTCTGCCCCCTCCTGAAGCAGAGGGCTCGGAGCAGTGCTCAGCACGTGCTCATCACTCTGCTTCTAAAGCACTTAACCAAAGAGGGACTTGTTTTCCATAGTTATGTAGACAAATATCACGATAATGAAGATGCCAAACACAGCGAATGTCAAGCCCGTTGGAAACGCTTCTAGGCTCCTGTCTCCAGCCCCTCTCTTCACTCCGCAGCCGGCTTTCTCTTTGAGGTTCCTCAGTGCTTTGCATCTGATGTCTGATGCTCTTGCAGCACGTCTGTGAAAACAGTAGTGGCCTTTAGGGTTGTGTACAGCTGCTACTTGAGGACCCCTTTAAAATGCACGGGGCTTCAGGCCCAAGGGAGCAACCATGGAGACTTCAGGAAGCAACCCTCTGCTCATTTAAAACCTAAGCTAATTTCAAAGAGTAATAGTAACAGGATATCACCAAGCTGTGAGATCTCTGAAACCCCACGGAGCGTGTGTTTATCACCCCGTGTGTGGCATCTTCTGATGGTGGTGCAAGGCCAGGCTTGGGGCCTTGCAGTGCCCCGGTGCCCACGAGGGATGGGCACTCGCCAAGGGGGCGTCTATACATTGGCCCTCTCCCTTTCCTCCACAAGTATAAGCACTGATTTTTCAGGGAGGAGATGGGAACTACTTTTGAAATCTGCTTATGTTACATTGCCAAAGGAAAGAGGGGAATTTCTGATTTGCTAGTCAAATCCTGGCAATCGGCCAAAATTTATTCAGCAGTTAGGAAGTATACCAGAAGGCTTTACTGTTTTGACCTATAAAACATCCTGTTTTGAGCTCTTATTTCAACTCCTTGCTCTTTTTTTTTTTCTTTTCTTTTCCCTTCCCCACCAATAGGAATAAAGGTTTCTAAATGACTTGGGTTCTGGTGTCAGCTTACTATGATTTATGCTATCCTCCTCAGCTTCCCCGGCCCATTTCCTTCTCTCTAAATAGGAGTAGTGAAGTGCAGTCTGTAAGGCTCCCTGTTGCTGCTGCTGCTAAGTCACTTCAGTCGTGTCTGACTCTGTGCTACCCCAGAGACGGCAGCCCACCAGGCTCCCCCATCCCTGGGATTCTCCAAGCAAGAACACTGGAGTGGGTTGCCATTTCCTTCTCCAATGCATGAAAGTGAAAAGTGAAAGTGAAGTCGCTCAGTCGTGTCTGACTCTTCGCTATCCCATGGACTGCAGCCTACCAGGCTCCTCCGTCCACAGGATTTTCCAGGCAAGAGTACTGGAGTGGGGTGCCATAGACTTCGAAATTGTGAGAGATCACCAATCTTTCTCCTTTCTCAACACATTCCTTTCAGACTCAAACCCTTCACAGAAATCTGAATAATGAGTTTTTTTTCCAGGAGTTGCATAAGACTCATATCTTATGTACATAGACGTCTTCTCATATGTTAAGAAAAGTATTACCTTCTTTGCTCAGTACGCTTAGAATCCGAGCAGATTTCTACAGCTTTTGGTTTACTGGTGGAAGTTTTGCATCTCTAACGAACAGAAAAAAAAAATATCAAAATTTTATAGTTTCCACTATTTTATACAAAGAATTTTTTTTCTAGGAAAAGTCATATAATCTGAGAACTGTTAAGTTTTTGGTGCATCAGGTAGTGTGTGTGTGCGCACGCGTGTGTGTGCTCAGCCACTCAGTTGTGTCTGACTCTTTGCGACCCCATGGACTGTAGCCCGCCAGGCTCCTCTGTCCATTAAATTTTCCAGGCAAGAACACTGGAGCAGGTTGCCATTTCCTGCCCCAAGGGATCTTCCTGACCCAAGGATTGAGTCCACGCTTCTTGCATCTCCTGCATTGGCAGGTGGATTCTTTACCCCTGTGCCACCTGGGAAGCCCATTGGGTAGTTTAGCACCTCATAACACACACTTTAAGTTAACCTTCCTTTATTCAACAATTAGTAAAAACATCCAAGGTCTGTGGTGTAATATTTTTCTGCAGTGACTCAACACGAACAGCAGATGTGCCTGTGACGAGGGTCGGGTGATGCCAGCAGCACGCTGTTCTTAAATACCAGCTCTTTCTTTTCTCCCTTATTTGTACTTCTTTATTGCTTGAAACTTTTTTTAATGGGCCCACATCATTTTTATACAAAGAATAAAGTTATTTTAAAAGACCAGTTGGCAATGAACATGGATTAGAAAATAATTTAGGAAATGAAAATGTTCTGTAAGAGGGGTAGAAGACGAGATAATCATAGCATTTCTGTTTTTTCCTTTTTCTACAAATTTCTTTCATACTGGTGTATTTCTGATAAAGTCAAAAGGCCCTTTAGGCCTTTGTCCCTTCTCTGTGAAATAGAGTTGTAAAGATTCAATTATTTAAACTGTATGAAGTGATGTAAACTTCTGACACATGGTAAGCGTTCAACAAACATTCATAATGATTGTGAAAATGATAACTGTTATTAATTTCATGTTGTCATTTCTCCTCATATGTCTGGTTTTCCTTGACTGTCCATTCACACTTAAGATTCAGGCCTCGTCATCCTCAAATGTCTGCAGTGTCCAGGGGGGGAGCCCCAGGAAGGTGAAGATGTGGTGTCAGACGGTGTCGCTGATGGCCGTTTATCAAGTTCTAGGTCCCATTTCTCGTGAATGCACGGAGCCTCCTCGACCACCCTGCCCTCCTTTGTAGACGCTCCTTGCTCCATGTTAGAGAGCGTATGTTTGAGGCACAGAAAGGCTAAGTTGTCTAAGGTCACAGTATTATCAGTGAAACTCTATGCCAGACTCCTCTTTTCCCTCCTACAAGGAGTCTTCTCCACTGCTCTTATCCACTCAGATCACTCATCTGGTCTATATTTCTTGGACCCTCATATACATATTCTATACCTGACTTTATTGACCTGAAGTCGTATTTATTTGTTCAACAAACTTTCTACTCTTCTGCTGACTACCAGTCCCCATGCTGGCAGTGAGGATTTTCAAAGGGACCACCACACCATCCCCGTCCTAAACAACTGATCACTGAGTGTGGGGATTTTGTGTGTATTCTGCACTGACTTCCTTCTCCCTAGTCAGACCATCTGTTGGATCTCACAGAGCTGTCTTCTATTTCTCTCCCCCACCCCAGTTTTATTGAAATAATTGACATACATCGCTGTATAGATTTAAAGCGTACAGCAGGATGCCTTGATTTTCTATTTCTCTTTAATCAAGCCATATTATCTACCACTGGGGATAGATATTTGTCCCCCTCCCAGGAGCCCAGCACCCCTGAACACAACAGAGCCTCAGACAGCTGCCGTGCCGCTAGAGGCCTCAGGAGGCTGTTGGCTGAGGGTCAGGGGGTCAGGCGCCAAGAGCAAGATGGGACTCGCCTCAGACAGGGAAGGACTCACCGCACCTGCCCAGAGCAAACAGAACAAGATCCAGAAGGGAAGTCCAAAGGAGGCGTTCTGAGAGCGGGAGTGGGATGGACTGACTCGAGGGTGACGGGGGCGGGCAGGAGAGGGAGGCACTGAGCACTGGTGTGAGTCAGAATGAGCAGGAGGCAGGAGAGCCCTGGCCTCAGCAAGTGTGTCATCAGGGCACCCAACGGAACACACAGCTTAGTGACTGGTGGTGCTGTGTCAGCAGGCGTGATGGCCTCAGCCCGGCGTGGGGTGGGGAGGCCTGGCCTGCTCTGCGACCATCTACTGGGGGTCACCCACTCCCGGCAGAGACCACCAGCGGTGAGGCAGCTGTGGCCTCCACCATTCCGCTCTACCCACTCTAACCCCACCTTCTTGAGCAAGATGTTCTCAGCGGTGGTTTAGTGGTATCCGGGCAGGGCCTCTGCAGATGGTAGGAGCTGTGCTTGACACAAGAGTGCTCTGAGGGAGCACTATTCCCAGCGAGGACATCACTACAGAAAGAGTTATGTACCTGCACAGTATCAATTTCCTGGAGGAAGAAAGCAAGGCTCTGGAGGTAGAAGGACTTTGAAAACTCCCACATGGGTGGGCTGCGGGGGCCTGCTCATCAAGAGACACTCAAACTATTTCCAAGGGGGTTGGAAAAATCTTTTATAAGCACATTCTTTTCTTTAAACCTTTTTTAATTACAGAAGTTTCAAACATATACAAAAGTAGACAATAGTATAATGAACCTCTGTGTACCCATCACATGCAATTTCTTTTTAATTCTCTTACATTTAAAAATAGATATGTTAAGTAAAGCATTGGGGTAGAAATCTATTGCAAAATCAAATTATAGGATTTCACAGTTCTCAGGCAATCACATACTCCCCCTCCTATCTTTCCTCCTGTCATAGGAGGTGTAGGTCTTTGATTTCCTTTTCTTCTATAATTTATTGCCCTTACTTGTATTCCTAGAGTTCTCTTACAGTATGTAAAAGGTGAACGTTTTGATTTTCAAAAAAAGAGTAATTATGCTTATCAACATGACTCTGCAGCCATCAATGATAATAATAATAAAGACTATACAACAGGGAAAGAGTTATCAGCTAATGTTAAACACAGTAAAGTACAAAATGCTATGTGTTCATTGACGACAGCTGTGTAAATACATACTGCATGTGCAGATAAACAAAAACTGGAGGGAAATTGAAAACATTAAACCAGTTTTTGCATGTTTGTAGTTGATTTATTTTTTATCTTTGAACAATTCCTTTAATGTTGCTGTAATATGATTTTCTCTGTAAACACCATTTACAATGGAACTAAAAAATATTGGTGCTCATTAAAGCCGTGGCTTAGTGAGGGTGAATGGCACCCATGGGGAAATGGAATATCTCTGCTCCTTGCTCCCTATGCCCAGAGCTAGATTCTGCAAAGGCAGCTGCTTTTGCAGAGCATTTGCAGCTGATACTGAGGGAATGCGTGACCTCCTCTGCTGCTCCACCCGCTTCTGTACACCCCTAGCACCGAAATCAGAAAAATACACTCATCCACATATTACTGATCAACTGCAGATATAAATGTAGTAGTTCTGAGATATACCAGTACAATAAACCATGAGTATCTCACTACAATAACAGCTAACACTTACATAGCATTTCCCGTGGGCTAGTCCCCATTCTAAGCATTTCCCAGAAATAAACTCATTTAATCCTACCACCCTACGAGGAAGATGCTTTTATAAAGCCCATTTTGCAGATGAGAAAACTGAAGTACGTATGGTTTAAGTAGTATGCCCATGGTCACACAGCTGGCGAGGTGGTGGAGCCAGCAACCAACCCAGGCGGTGTAGCTTCAGAGTCCCTCCTCCTCACACCATGCTGTACTGCATAATGATGGTGCTGCTCTGGAAGGGAATTAGAAATACTGTGCTTGAATGTTTAATATCTTGGGCTTTGAATGTGCCTCGGTTCGTTTAATCTTTCTAACAACTCTAAGAGCTAATCGTCACCATTTTATAGGTGAAGAAATAGAGACTTATAGGCTAAATTATTTACCCCAAATTACGCAATTAGTGAAAGGAATAGCTGCAATTTAAATTCAGATATTCAGGCTTCGATGCCTATGTTTTCTGGTTTTTAGTCTGGGAATCATTCTGTTGGGGAAATTCATTATTACAAATACATCAAAACATATTTCTGAAAACTGATGTCGTTAATTGATAAATCATCCAATCATCAACTAATTTCCTGAGGAAGTAACACTTGTAACCATCAGATCTCTTCTTAAATATTTCAGATAAATTGGCTTTTTAATAAGCTTTTCCTAGGTAGACTATTTTGTGCTAATTCTGGCCTACTTATCTATCAGTTCAGTTTAGTTGTTCAGTCGTGTCTGACTCTCTGCGATCCCATGGACTGTAGCACGCCAGGCCTCCCTGTCCACCACCAACTTTCTCAAACTCATGTTCATCGAGGTGGTGATGCCATCGAGTCGGTGATGCTACTTATATATATGTGTGTGTACGTGTGTGTATGTATATATATAGATATCATATTGAATGTGAAAGTGGATTGTGTATGAGATATCATGTCATACTCTGTTATGGCTAACTATAAAACACTGGGCTATTATCTAGATCCAGAAAGAACAGTAATCATTTTGTATCCTCATTAAATCATTACTCATCCAAAAATGTATTCACTTTTGAAAATAATCTACCTTGACTAAAGCCATTCATACTTGCCCATAAAGAATGCAAGTTTGTTTGCATTTCCACAAGAAGTGTATTTTACAGTGCAGACCCAAACCTAGCCAGAAATGTCATAGGCTGACACTCACAGTTTTAGGCAATCAAAAGGGTGCCGCACGCTGGGTTTCCCACCCTTTTTTCCTCTTATACTCCCATGACTTCTAACTGTTGGTCTCTGGGGAGTCTAGCGGCAGTGAAGCTCCTGGAGGTGGGGACGAAATTCTCTCCTAATCACTAATGCAATTAGTGATTCACTAACTCACTAAGGCAATTTTTTGGAAAAGGCCTATATGTAGAACCAGACTTTTTACCAATGACTTGGCAAACTGGCAGTTTGCGACCCTGCTTAAAGGCAGAAAAAAAACCTTTTGATTTAGAACTCTTTAAAATTGAGTTAGCCCAAATCCCTTTATTGACTAAAATGATTAAGTTGATAAAAGATTTTACAATAATCTCAGACTCTTACTTTATTATTTTTAACTCAACTTTGATTTAATAATAAAACTCTGATCTAAAACACTGTGTTCTTTTAACCTGAGTAATGATTTTGAATTAATTTAATAATCTACATCACATTAACAAAAGAAAGGTTAAAAACCTTGTGATCATTTGCATTTTCAATTTTTAAAACAATTCTCAGCAAACCAGGAATAGAATGGGAATTTCCTTAACTTGTTAAAAGGTTTCTTCCAACTTCCAACTTTTTTGAGTAAAAATCATACTCAAAAGGAAAATGTCATAAACATTTTCTTTTGATCAGAATCAAGTAAGAATTCTTGCTATTATCTTTCTGACTTAATATGTAATAAAGAAGTCTTAGGCAGCACCGTAAAACAAAAAGAAATTAAAATGAACTAAAGAGATTTACAGAAAAATGATTATGATTGCAAAGAGTTCATTGTTAAAAAATCAATATACCAAAGTCAACTGCATTTCTATCTACAAGCAACTAACCACTTAAAACATAATTTTAAAAAGATACTATTCCCAATATTAGTTGCAAAGAGTCAGACACGACTGAATGACTAAGCATAGCACAGCACCTCACACAGCTACCTAATAAAGCTAACAAAAGACGAGCCTGACCTTCACTGAGAAAATAATAAAATCTTACTAAAGGACATTGAAGAAAATTTCAATAAATGTAAAGAACATGAACAGGAAGTGAAGATCCAACTTTGTCTAAATTAATTTATTAAGTCAATACAATTTCAGTCAAAATTCCAGTCTACATTTTTCATGGAACTCGATAAACTCATTCTAAAATTTGTATAGAACAAAGGGACAAGACACCATTTAAAAACAGCAAGGTGGGGAGGATATGCTAAGGGAGTTAAGACATTCTGCTCTCACTCAGCACAGGCCAGCGAATTGATCAGAATAAAGACTCTGTGATATTAATCATAGATGTTTATTTCCTGTATTTTATGGTGCTTTAACATCTTGGGGCCTTGCTAATCCAGGAGAGACTGTAAAGCATGCTGTTTCATATGCAAACCAACCAATCCAAACCCACCAATCCCTAACCACCTCTCACACACCAAGCTAACTTTTCTCCTGCTGTGAATCAGCCCCATCCCGATATTGGACAACTAGGGATCATCCTATACTATAGTCCAGAGCCCACTGAAATTATTCAAACTAGCTAATCCTAAAATGCTTACCTTGCCTGACCCATTCCTTCCTGCAAACATCACACTAAAGGCATGAGACCATGCTTTCTTTCACTCCCACCTCCTGCCTGATTCTGATACTTCTCCACGTGGTCGAGCATGGCATGATGTGCCCATTCCTCTTGGGAACTTAGGTAATAGACTCTTCTTTCAAAGGCAGTTGTCTCCACGTCTGTCACCTTAGCATACTCGATTAAAACAAATCCTGTGTACATTTTAAAACACCCACATATGTTTAGAAATTGATACACGATGAGAGTTAGCATTGCAGATAAGAAGAGAAAGGACAGACTGCTCCAAATGGCACTGGGGATGAGACGGGATAGAGGCGCTCCTCCCGGCCTCTTCAGTTAAGCATAGCCCAAATTCTGGATGTCACATTTGTGTTCAGTCGCTCAGTCATGTCTGACTCTGCAACCCCATGGACTGTAGCTCGCCAGGCTCCTCTGTCCATGGGATTCTCCAGGCAAGAATACTGGAGTGGGTTGCCATTTCCTTCTCCAGGATGTTATAAATAAAGCAAGCATAAAAAGACTCTGAGNTATGCTTCAGCAGTATGTGAACCAAGAACTTTTTTTTTTTTTTTTTTTTCAGTGTCACAGCTCTATTTTATTTAGAAGACAGCAGGAGAATCCGTCCTTGAAGTGTGAGGGCGTGCCAACCCAAAGACTTGAAGAGAAGAGAGTGGAGAAGCGCGTTGGAGAGGTGGGGGGAGAGAGAGAGCGAGCTTTGGCTCTTCCTTTTACATGTTTTTGCCTCCACCTGGGCCTGCCGTATGCAAATTGGGCTTAGCCGGGAGCGCTGTTTGTTCTACCTGAAGTTTTCACTCTGGTCCTCAGACCTTCCTTTGACCTTCCTTGTTTTTTTTTAGCCACCACCATTTTGGACTCCATTTCCCTATTCTACCTACCTAACATTCCCCCCTCAAGAGATGGGAGGCCCAATTCTTTGGGAATAGGGGCATCGAGATCTTTCTGGCTACTTCCTGCTGAACTGGGGCGGTGAGGGGTGTTGGGCCTGCTCCTCTTGTTAGTCTCAAGCCTCAGAGTCCTTATAGCGGTGTTCATCTAAGGGTGTGATATTTTTCATGGTCGGCTGGAGTTTCATATCTTTGTTGAACTGGCACTGCATGTTGTAGCTTGTTGACCCAGCTCTTCTTCTTCCATCCAAGACAAAGCTGCTTCTATCAGTGTACCAGATTTCCTCAGGATTGGCCAGAGGATCTTCTGACAGTCCCTCTCGGAGTTTTGTCCAGTGGTCCAAGGTTTCTTAACCGGAGGTCTTCTGGGATCTGAGACTGGGCCACGGGAGCTTTCTGTTGAGTTTGTTTTCTGCTGTCCCGATTTCCAGCACGATGGGCCTTCCCCTGCACTGGATTTTCTTCACGTTCCGCCTCTACCACGGGAGATGCGCTGAGTTGGGCTCCTGCTGTGCTTGGCCTCTTCTGCGTGGAGGTTGTTTCAGCCAGGTTACATCCGAGTCACGGCACCATAGATGTCACACGAGTGTATGTTCCTCGGTTCTTTGTCTCGTCACAACAAAGATCTGGAGCGACTGACATTAAAGCCCTCGGCACATCACAGCTCTCAGGTCTTGGACAAACCGTGTTATAGCTCTTAGGCAAATCAGTGTTACAGCTCTATTTTATTTAGAAGATAGCAAGAGAATCCATCTTTAAGCGTGAGGGCGTGCCAACCCAAAGACTTGAAGAGAAGAGAGTGGAGGAGCGCGTGGGGTGGGGAGTGGGGGGGCAGCGCGGAGAGAGAGAGAGAAAGAGAGAGAGAGAAAGAGTGTACACAAGTGGGAGAGGAAGAGAGGAGCCAAGGACTTTTAGATGTACAAACTGGGCTTAGAAAGGACAAAGGAACCACAGATCAGATTGCCAGCATTCACTGGATCATATAGAAAGCAAGGGAATTCTAGAAAAACATCTATTTCTGCTTCATTGACTAAGCAAAAGCCTTTCACTGTGTGGATCACAAAAAACTGTGGAAAATTCTTAAAGAGATGGGAATATCAGACCATCTTTCTTGTCTCCTGAGAAACCTGTATGAGGGTCAAGAAGCAATGGTTAAAACCGGACATGGAACAACTGACTAGTTCAAAATTGGGAAAGGAGTATGACAAGGCTGTATATTGTCAACCTGTTTATTTAACTTGTATGCAAAGTACATCATGCTAAACGCCAGACTGGATGAATCACACGCTGGGATCAAGACTGGTGGGAGAAATATCAACAACCTCAGATATGCAGATGATACCACTCTAATGGAAGAAAGTGAAGAGGAACTAAAAAGCCTCTTGATAAGAGTGAAAGAAGAAGGTGAAAAAGCTGGTTAAAACTCAGTATTCAAAAAACATATCATGCCATCTGGTCCCGAGAAGGCAATGGCATCCCACTCCAGTACTCTTGCCTGGAAACTCCCATGGACGGAGGAGCCTGGCAGGCTGCAGTCCAGCAGTCTATGGGGTTGCTGAGTCAAACACGACTGAGCGACTTCACTTTCACTTTTCACTTTCATGCATTGGAGAAGGAAATGGCAACCCACTCCAGTGTTCTTGCCTGGAGAATCCCAGGGATGGCGGAGCCCAATGGGCTGCAGTCTGTGGGATCACACAGAGTCGGACACGACTGAAGTGACTTAGCAGCAGCAGCCATCTGGTCCCATCACTTCATGGTAAATAGAAGGGAAAAAGTGGAAACAGTGACAGATTTTACATTCTTGAGCTCCAAAACCACCATGGACATTGACTGCAGCCATGAAATTAAGACTGTTGCTCCCTGGAAGGAAAGCTATGGCAAATGTAGCTTATTAAAAAGCAAAGACATCATTTTGCTGACAAAGGTCCATACAGTCAAAGCTGTGGTTTTTCCAGTTGTCGTGAGCGGATGCAAGAGTTGGACCATAAATAAGGCTGACCACCGAAGAACTGATGCTTTTGAACTGTGGTGTTGGAGAAGCCTCTTGAGACTCCCTTGGACAGTAAGGAAATCAAACTAGTCCATCCTAAAGGAAATCAACCCTGAATATTCACTGGAAAGACTGATGCTGAAGCTGAAGCTCCAATACTTTGGCCACCTGATGTGAAGTGCCAGTTCATTAGAAAAGACCCTGATGCTGGGAAAGATTGAAGGCAGAAGGAGAAGAGGGTGGCAGAGGAAGAGATGGTTAGAAAGCATTACCCACTCAATGGACATGAATTTGAGTAAACTCTGGAAGATGGTGAAGGACAGGGAAGCCTGGCAGTGCTGCAGTCCATAGGGTTGCAAAGAGTTGAAACACTACTTAGCGACTGATCAACAGCAACTAATCTACAGATTTAAGAAGAATAAACCTAAAGAAAGCTATGCCAAGATATGTCATAATCAACTTTCTGAAAACTTTTGTGATGTTGAAGGGTATCATAAAGAAAGTAAAAAGGCAACCTACAGAATGGGGAAAAAATATTGGCAAATCTTATATCTGATAGCAGTCTAGTATTTAGAATATATAAACTCTTATAACCAAAAAACCAACAAACTATCTGGTTAAAATGTCTTGAACAGACATTTCTCCGAAAAAGATACACTAAAGGGAAATAGACACTTGAAAAGATGGTTTAGCATCACTAATCATTAAGGAAAAATGCAAATCAAAACCGCAATGAGATACTATACCCACCAGATGGCTATTAAAAAACTTGGAGTGGAATAAGGAGAGTTGACAAGGATATGAGAAATTATAACTCTCATACACAGGTAGTAGGAAAATGCTGCAGCCTTTACCACATGTCCCAGCAATTTCACTCCGAGGTATGTGCCCAAAAGAACTGCAAACAGGCACTCAACTATCTGTATGTGAATATTCCAGGTAGCACTATCCAAATGTCCTTCAATGAGTGCTGCTGCTGCTGCTAAGTTGCTTCAGTCATGTCCGACTCTGTGCGACCCCATGGACTGCAGCCTACCAGGCTCCTCCGTCCATGGGATTTTCCAGGCAAGAGTGAATGAATAAAAAAATTGTAGGATATCCTTCCAGTGGGCTTCCCTGGTAGCTCAGTTGGTAAAGAATCCACCTGCAAAGCGGGAGACCTGGGTTTGATCCCTGGGAAGGGAAGATCCCCTGGAGAAAGGAACAGGTACCCACTCCAGTATTCTGGCCTGGAGAATTCCATGGACTGTATAGTCCATGCAGTTGCAAAGAATCGGACACGACTGACTTTCACCTCACTCACATACATTGCACTGTTATTCAGTCATAGAAGATACAGATACATGCTACAGTGTGGATGAGCCTTGGAACCTTATGCCAAGTGAAAGAAGCCAGTCACAAAGCATCACATACTAAATGGCCCCATTCATAAGAAAAATCTGGAAGTAAATTCATTGAAACAGAAAGCATATAAAGCATTGTTAGGAGCGGGGTGGGGAATAACTGGCCACTGGGTACTGAGTTTTATTTAGGGGTGATGAAAATGTTTTGAAATTAAATAGAGGTAGTGGTTTCACAGCATTATGAACATTCTAAATGCCATTGTTCATTTAAAAATAGTAAATTTTGCATTATGTGAATTTAACCTCAGTTTTTAAAAACGTCTGACTCCTGTCATTGTACCGTGAACGTCTCTATGCAGTGGTCCCCAGCCTTTTTGGCACCAGGGACCACTTTTGTAGAAGACTGGGGAGGGAGGGAAGTGGTTTTAGGATGAGTCAAGAGCATTATATTTATTGTGTACTTTATTTCTATTATTATCATCACATTGTGATATATAATGGAATAATTAGACAGCTCACCATAATGCAGAATCAGTAGGAGCCCTGAGCTTGTTTTCCTGCAACTAGACAGTCCCGTCGAGGGGTGATGGGAGAGCAGTGGGAAGCGGCTGTAAATGCAGCTGCCCACCACTCAGCTTTTACTGTGCAGCCTGGTTGCTAACAGGTGGTTGAGGACTCCTGCCTTTATATCTTTAGTCTAAGAAAATACATAATAAAGTTTTGGGAAGGGAGTAAAAGGTCATAATGTCTACAGTTTGGTTTGAGAAACAGTAATATACGAACAAAGCTAGTGGAGGTGATGGAATTCCAGCTGAGCTCTTTCAGATCCTAAAAGATGATGCTGTGAAAATTCTGCACTCAATAGGCCAGCAAATTTGGAAAACTCAGCAGTGGCCACAGGACTGGAAAAATGTCAGTTTTCATTCCAATCCCAAAGAAAGGCAATGCCAAAAAATGCTCAAACTACCGCACAATTGCACTCATCTCACATGCTAGTAAAGTAATGCCCAACATTCTCCAAGCCAGGCTTCAGCAATACATGAACCGTGAACTTCCTGATGTTCAAGCTGGTTTTAGAAAAGGCAGAGGAACCAGAGATCAAATTGCCAGCATCTCCTGGATCGTCAAAAAAGCAAGAGAGTTCCAGAAAAACATCTATTTCTGCTTTCTTGACTATGCCAAAGCCTTTGACTGTGTGGATCACAATAAACTGTGGAAAATTTTGAAGGAAATGGGAATCCCAGACCACCTGACCTGCCTCTTGAGAAACCTGTATGCAGGTCAGGAAGAAGTTAGAACTGGACATGGAACAATAGACTGGTTCCAAATAGGAAAAGGAGTACGTCAAGGCTGTATATTGTCACCCTGCTTATTTAACTTCTATGCAGAGTACATCATGAGACATGCTGGGCTGGAAGGAGCACAAGCTGGAATCAAGATTGCCAGGAGAAATATCAATCACCTCAGATATGCAGATGACACCACTCTTATGGCAGAAAGTGAAGAAGAACTAAACAGGCTCTTGATGAAAGTGAAAGAGGAGAGTGAAAAAGTTGGCTTAAAGCTCAACATTCAGAAAACGAAGATCATGGCATCCGGTCCCATCACTTCATGGGAAATAGATGGGGAAACAGTNTCCAATATTTTGGCCACCTCATGCGAAGAGCTAACTCATCTGAAAAGACCCTGATGCTGGGAGGGATTGGGGGCAGGAAGAGAAGGGGACGACAGAGGATGAGATGGTTGGATGGCAACACCGACTCAATGGACATGGGTTTGGGTGAACTCTGGGAGCTAGTGATGGACAGAGGCCTGGTGTGCTGCGGTTCACGGGGTTGCAAAGAGTCGGACACGACTGAGTGACTGAACTGAACTGAATAGATAAAGTTATAAAACAAATGTCGTAAAACATTGAGACTTGGTACTTCTAGGTGAAGGAACTCACCAACAAACTGGAACTCCAACAAACAGGAAGTCTTTGTTGGAAACTTTCTGTTAAGTTTGAAATCATTTCCTAAAAAGACACCAGGAAAAGAGTAAGAAGATAGACCTACTGATGGGGAATGTCCCTCTCCAGTGGGAGAGGCCATGCATGTCAAGGGCAGGAGTTACACAGGAAATCTCTATCTTCCTCTCAATCTTCCTGCGAACCTAAAACTACTGCAAAAATACTTGTCTCACAAAGAGAGAGAGAAAAATCTCAAAGTACTTTAGAAGATACGTTCTACACTTAATGACTGACAAAAGATTAGCATCTAAAATATACATAGATTTCTCACAAATCAGCAAGAAAAGGGTAAACAATCTAATAGAAAAAAATGGGCAAGAGCCATGAACAGGCATTTCACAGATAAGAAAACACAAACGACCAATACACATGTGTAAAGATGCTCAACTTGCAAGAAGAAAAATACAAATTACTGTCATAATGAAATACCATCTTCCACCCACTACACTGACAAAAATTAAATCTGTCAGTACTACACTTTGAAGAAGATTTAGAACAATGGAGCTCTTAATATACCGCTGGTAGGAGCATAAAATGTTGCAACTACTTTATAGAACAACTTAGCATATTCTCTTAAGTTGAAGAGAGATATATCCTTTGATTCCACTAATAGTGGAGCAGGTCCATTCTCGGTATATTCATTCAATCAGAAAAAAGTTCTTGTGCATGTACACAGTGGGTCATGTGCCCATGTGTTTGTGGCAGCACTGATTGTATTAGACAAAACTTGGAGATGATCTGAAAAGTCCAATAAATAAAGAATGGATAGATATGTTTTCATAATAACTATATAGCAGTAAAAATGAACTAGAGCGACAGGTATTGAGTGACGCTCACAACATAATAACGGAATGATAAAGGAAAGTTGCAGACGAACACTTGGGTTTCCCAGGTGGCTCAATGGTAAAGAATCCACCTGCAATGAAGGAGACACGCTTTCACCCCCTGGGTCAGGAAGATCCTCTGGAGAAGGAAAAGGCAACCCACTCAAGTATTCTTGCCTAGGAGATCTCATGGACAGGAGCCTGGTGGGCTACAGCCCATGGGGTCACAAAGAGTTGCACACGACTCAGGGACTAAATCACCACCACCACAGGAGAATACTTACTTTGTGATATAACCTAAATAAAATCCAAAACCACGAGAAACTAAAGTATGTGGATACTGTAAAGAAAAGAATGAAAGGTAGAAAATTCAGGTTACTGGCTACCTTGGGGAAAGGCAGGAAGGGGATACAGTCAGGGAGGGATGCACTGGGGTCTTCAACTGAATTAGAAATGGTTTTTTAAAAAAAATCTCTGGAGTGGGACTCTAACTACTCATGTGATTCTCTATACCTTTTTAGATGCATAAGATACGTTATAATAAAATGTCAAAAAAGTTTTTTAGGTTTGAATTTTTTTGTCCACTTGAGAAAGTTCCGGGTACCCATATGCATATATGTCAGCCCATTTTAACTCTCCCGATTTCTGTAGCATGGTTTAATGAGTGAATGGAAGGATGGATGGATGACAAGCGCCTCTCTTTACAAAGAAAGCCTTTGCTTCCGTGGGTGAACTTCTGCGATACAAACAAAAGAGACACTGGGGGGAGCTGTTTCACTACTCAGGTGCCTGGTTGTTTTTCCACCCCTTTGAAAGCTTGATATACTGGAAAGGGCAATAGAATGGAAACTGGGAGGCTGGAATTCTATTCCAACTTTTCTTCTAACTCTGTGTGGTTTGGGCAAGTCATATCCTCTCTTTGCTTGTTAACTTCATCTATAAGATGAACCATATAGCCTCCTCCAAGAAGCCTTTCAGATAGGAAATTCCATAATCAATAATTATCTCTAGTAAATCATGCCTAGACTCATGAATTGTGATGGATAGTTTCTGGTGCTCACAAAGCCCTAACAAGTCCCAAGAAGTTAAAATAACTCAGGGGTCCTTGTGTGAGCAATTCCTATCCCCCAAATGAATACATATATCTAAACTCATAAGGCAAATTATAAATTAGTTAAAGTCAGTGTGGTTATATCCTTAGATGAAAGGGAACGGAAAGATGTACATCCTAAACAAATACATATTTTTCCTTTAGAAAAAGACCACCACTGCTCATAATTCTGTTTTATGAAAATAAACGTTTCCTTTTATTATCAGCTTAGAATTACTATAATCAGAGTTTGGTTTCACTATCTCTTCCTGCTGCTCTTGTATTTCAAAAACTGGGTTTTACTACATAGAAAGAATCAGCATGTAACCAATAAGATAAAGGCAAAAAAAAAAATAAGATAAAGGCACATTGATTATTAAGCATATCTATCGGGAGGTCAGTATTTTTAGAAGAACAATGTTAAATTACATTCCTTGTAAAGATGGCATTTAGCTCCCATTAGCACATGTCATAGGTAAGAACAAAGGGCTTATTAAATAGTTATAGAACATGCAATTTACTCTTCACTTTGACTCAACTGAATATACAACTATTATTGGGAATAAGGATGTTTCTCAATTAATTAAGAAACTATGGTCTCCTAAAATCTTTACATGCAACTCAAACCACACACTTAATGGCAGTCTTAAGAGTAACATATTCCCTCAGTATATAGGCTCTTCTGTTTGCAGTGCTTGGGGGTAGGCTCTGTACTTGATAATTACAGGCCTACAAGGCATATTATCAGCAACAATAGCAACTGAGACACAGAGAGCAAAAAATCCACGGAAAGTCCTGGCACAAAGACGTTGAAGGCAATCTCAGAATCAGAAATGGAAAAGACAAGAAGCTTTCTCTCCTTTCCTTTTCCTTCCCTGAATTGTCAGTGTGTTCTGCACTGGAAGACGGGGAGTGGGGACAAGGACTCAGAATGCCAGCCTGCCTGAAGGTCAAGGACATGGAGCAGGGGGCTCCATGTGTGTACGGGGGGGGGGACTTTGGGGGTACCTGATGGGTGACGAACAGGAACCGAAGTGGAGAGAACAGCTTGGAGGCTTTGTGTGCCCTCTGTCCCAGGAAGGAAAGACAGAAAGGGAAGGCCACATGGAGGTGTTGGCATGTCCAGGGGTCAAGGAAGTAGTGATGGAGGCTGTGCAGACAAGGAGCTGGCTCTTATGACTGTGAAATTGCTTATGCTGAGAGCATTAAAAAATTGAACAAAAATGTAAATACACTGAGGATAATGGAAGGCAGGTTTTTCCCTGTCAGAGAAGTGACTTACAAACACAGAAAGGGGAAAGGTTAGAAAGAACACTGCAATGCTGGATTGTAATTGAAAGCCAATATGGACTCATACTTTTAAAATGTATATCAGTTCAGTTCAGTCGCTCAGTCATGTCTGACTCTTTCAACCACATGAATTGCAGCACGCCAGCCCTCCCTGTCCATCACCAACTCCCGGAGTTCACTCAGACTCACATCCATCGAGTCCGTGATGCCATCCAGCCATCTCATCCTCGGTCGTTCCCTTCTCCTCCTGACCCCAATCCCTCCCAGCACCAGAGTCTTTTCCAATCAGTCAACACTTCGCATGAGGTGGTCAAAGTACTGGAGTTTCAGCTTGAGCATCATTCCTTCCAAAGAAATCCCAGGGTTGATCTCCTTCAGAATG